>NDFZ01005427.1:656199-813172 GCA_002192655.3 Mamestra configurata
CTATATATATAAGGGAGGCCTATGTCCGGCAGTGGACGTCATTCGGCTGATGACGATGATGATGAATGGGCGTGAAGAAGAATAAAAAAGAGGTAAGGAATCGAGATAAGTCGTTGCCCAGGAGTGGGATAGTTCAGGCGGATAAACAAAAACACATGGTACAAAAGTTGATCCTGTTTAGCTCTTCACTAGCCCTTTCTTTTCACCCTACTTAAAAACTGTTCTTTCCAGGGTGTCGTAGTACTAGGCCTGGTCATCATGGTACTAGGAACGTACGCCAACCTGCAAGTAGCTGAGAGCAGCATCGAGCATTACGACGACAAGTACACGCAGGAGAAGATCGACAAGATCGTCGAGGACTTCTTCGAGAATAGGGATAAAGATGGTATGTCTCTTGGATATGTTACAGGAGAATTGCAGAATCCGTAAGATTGTCTAAATCTTTATTAGGTTGTAATTTCTGGATATATTACGAAAAAATGTGTTGTATTCAATAAATCCCATCCAAATTCAATCGTTTCCAATATATCCGTGTCTTATTAAGACAAAATAGTTTACAATTTTACGAGATATTTTACAATCTTACGGCGTTTGCAATTTTTCGGTGACAGGTATAATATTATTTTTATAAAGTCTTTGGGTGTTCAACTGCGTAAGTGTGAGGCTAAACGATTGTGATTTTGTGTTGCCATGTGGGATAAATAAGATCTTTTTATGAAAATAATGCTGTTTACGTGCATCAAAAAACGCCACTCATAATTCACAAAATACGTTAGTACGACCGCACAATAATACAGATTAGAAACAGATGTATTTTAATTTTCTGATAATACTCATACATGCAAAGGCTGTATTATATTAATTAAATAATAAAATATTTATTGACTTGGCTCGCGAGGTTGTCGACATGTGGGATGTGGACTCAGCAATCATTGTACCGATAGTTGTGTCAGCCAATGGCTTAATAGCCACGAGCCTCGACCAGCACCTCAGGAGGCTCTCGTTAGGCAGCTGGATCAAGGGCCTGATTCAGAAAGCGGTACTTCTAGACACGGCTCGTATTGTTAGGAGGTTCCTCTCTCTTGAGCCCCGACCGCCGGTAGCTTGGACCCTATTCCCGATACCGGTGGGCTACTATTTTTATATTTTTAAATGTTTTTTTTTTAATTTTTGTTTTTTTTTAAGAAATATTTAAAAATGTAACAAATAAGTTAAAAAATGAATAAACGGAATAAAATATTTTAACAGTATTACCTATAGCTTATACAAATGAGCCCCAACTAGACAGACAGTCTCTATTTGTATAAGTGTAATAATATAATAAAACCGGTTGGCTTCTGAAGTACGTAAGATATAACCAGGCAGAGATCGGAATAAGTAGACTATATTTACCTAATGTTTGTGGAAGTAAGTAACATACGAGTTGATAATACCTCCTCTAAAATCCCGGAATCATAAACATGACGATTGTATCCCGGGATTTAAGAAATTGCAAATTACTTTTTGAATACATTTGAACAAAATTATTATATTGAAGAATCTTATGTTTTTAGAGTTCCCCGTTCATACTAAAAATGTTAAATTGCTTTGTTTTCGCACAACTTTTTCTTCTTTTGATTCTTCAAATTAATAATTTGTAACTATACTCACAGTCCAGTTCATGTTTTTATAATACCGGGTTTTAATTGTCATGATTCCATTTATGATTCCGGGATTTTACAGGAGGTACCTATAATCAACTCTATGTTACTTACTTCCACGAACATTAGGTAATATATTAGGAATAGGTAGACACCTATTCCGATCTCTGGATATAACAGAAAAGGGTTAAATTCTTTTAACCAGCGAGTACCATCGAGGTACAATAAAGGTTAAAGATAGGGACATTCTTATTGGAGTATTTACCTGTGTAAATACTCCAATAAGAATGTCCCTATCTAGGTTATTTGCTGTCACTAATAGAATAGAGCTTCCGCTAGAGAATACACCCTTTCCTATATTGTTTAATAAAACATAATGGCAGTCAGCCTGTACTTCAATTTTAACCCTGCTACATTTGAAAATATCTACTCTAATTTTGTAGAAGTGGGAAACGTTTGATTTTCATTGTGTTTATGTCTGTTTCTTTGCAGAAATCTATTTGAAGCCGCCACCAAATGATGACTTACCAAAGGAACCTCCAGAAAGTATGCCGTTGAACAAAGAAAGAAAAGATTCAGAAGTACAACCGCCAAACCCCGTCCCACCAGAATCACAATCCAACGAAAAAATGACACTTACAAAGAACATTAAAAATCCAGAGGAGAAAAAAGTATTACATGTACCAGAAGTAAAACAACTGCCCATCAAAGTTTCTGAAATACATCCCAGAAATCTTAAAACTAAGTTAGAAACAAAACTTGCCAATGGTGAAGCGAAACTAGCCAATGGTGTCAGTAACGGTGAAGTTATGCAACCTAAAGAAGAAAAACCACAGTCCAATGAAGACAAAATAGACATGATGAAGCAACAAAAACTCATAGAAACAATCAAACAACATGGTGAAGAACAAAAAGAGTTGATAAAAGAACAAAAGGAAATTCTAGACGAAATATTGAAAACTAAGAAAGAATTGCAACAGAATAAGAACGAAGCTGAAGAGGCTAATGAAGCAAAGAAAATAGCTGTTGAGAGTATTAAACAAATTGCCGATATGGCCATTAAAAGTATTGGCGGTGTGACTGAAAAACCTGACCTAGTTAAAAATGATGTGAAGGTTGAAGAACGCTTGGAGAAACTAACCAATGATGCAGTTCAGGAGATAGCTAAGAAAGCCGTCGAAACTATAGAGGCTATTCAAGATATTAAAGAGAAACCTGAACAGCCAAGTGCAGCACAACCTGTACAAAATATAGTGCCAAATGCTCAACCAAATGCCCAAGTGAAACCTGCACCAAATGCCCAAGTGAATCCTGCACCAAATGCCCAAGTGAATCCTGCACCAAATGCCCAAGTGAATCCTGCACCAAATGTCCAAGTGAATCCCGTACAAAATGTCCAAGTGAATCCCGCACAAAACGTCCAAGTGAATCCCGCACAAAATGTCCAAGTGAATCCCGCTCAAAATGTTCAAGTTAATCCCGCACAAATTGTCCAAGCAAATCCAGCTCAAAATGTACTTGCTAATCAGAATGTGCAGCCCCAACAAAATGTACAGCCGCAAATACCAGTCAATCCTATAAATACACCACAAGCTGTTAACCCAACTGTGGTAAGAACAAAAGATGAAGCCCCAAATAATGTAGATGTAGCAGCAGTAGTTCCACAAGTTAACAGTGCTGCCAATCAAAATAATGGAGCTGTAGTTCAGAATCTTGCTAACCAAAACAATGCCGCAGTAGCTCAAAATAATATCGCTCCTAACGTAAACCAACCATCAATTCAAGAAGTAAAACCAGTTGTGAATGAAATACCGAAAATCAACGTACAAGTACCAAATGACGTAAAAAACCCACAACAAGTAGTCGATAAACCTTTAAATCCCGAAAGTGATGTTGTGAAGCAACATTCTCATTCACCAGACGAACCTCAGTCTTACAAACAAGGCGAAGACACACAGGCCAAACCAGAAACTAAAGTCGTTCAAAATATTCCTCCACCTATAGTTAACGAATTAGCTAATAATCAAAAGAAGATGGATAAGAAACTGGGTGTTGATGGTATTCAAGTGAAAACTGTTCCTCAAGTTCAAAATAATGGTGCTATTTTACAACAAAATGTACCTATTGGTAATTCACAAAATGTACTAGCAAGGCAGAAAAGAGAAGTTGTTGATTGTACTGACAAAGTGTCGTTAAAATCGGAAGATGAACAGATTTGTAGCAACTTAGTTGACCGAAAAATTAAAGATTCTGAGGAAATCCTCACAAAGAGTGTGGATATGAACGAAGTGGCTTTACCTAAGAATCTACCAATGGATATGAATGTGTTACATCACATTAGCAGAAAACTTAAAACCTTTGAAAAAGATGAGAGGTAAAATTTACTGTTTGAATGTTGGTTTTATATGCGTGCACTAAATATTAATAATATGATGCATTTATTTTGTTGATACGTTTGTAACGACAGTATTCTTGATAAGAACTCTTTTAATGTTCTTAAGGGTTTCAAAATAAGGACTTTTTGCATGAAATTGAAATTTTTTGAGATTTTTTGCCATATTAGGTGATATTAAACAATCAGATACTTAAATTTAAATTTATCGTTAAAATTAAGGACATAAAAGATGCTTTTAGGATTATTAAAATATTTTATAATTGGCATTTCAAGCAGTATAAATGTTTTTAAAATTATTTATAAATGATTGCCGAGCTTGCATGTCCGGATATGGTGGTTTATGCGCACATTTGTGCACTATAATGTCTCCCGCGCCAATGGCTAGTCTTCGTTGCTATTAGCCGCCATGACCAAATCGGTCCGGAAGACTTTTAATACGTTCTTCCAATGGATAGTTTTACGTTTGAATAACTAAACTTCGGTCTTAGTCCGATGTGATGTGATGTTAATATTTATTTATCTACAGTTCACGTCATGTAAGTTTGCCGTTCTAAAATTGGCTACAAATGGCGGCGCAGTTGTAAATGTCATACAATAACAGCAAAGCGCTGTTCCATGTTCATCAGAAAGCCAGGCTTCAGGGCGGCTCACTTAGGTGAAGCGAGCTGTAAAATCTAACGTTTGTTAGTTGTAAAACACTGAGATTTCGAATTAACTCTTTGTTCCTAAACGCATAAAGTTAAATTGTAAGAATGAGTAAAAAACCTTGACTGATTGTGTATTGAATAAAAATATTTTAACTACCATGTACCTACAGTTTTTATTTTTATAAATGGCTAGTAAGGTTCCGAACCTCTGTATAGAAAAACGGAACCCATAATTATAGGATCACTCTGTTGTCTGTCTAGAAAGAAGAAAAAAAATACGTTTATTCCGTCAGAAATAATGCACAAAAACACTAGGTATCTAAAAACTAAATTGTTTTTCACTGTCAAACTATGTCTATGCCTGATCGTCTGTTGGTCACAGCTGGTTTTCTCCGAATCTAGTGCACCGATGCAGTCGTAATTTGGTACACATATAAGTTTTTGTGACCCAAACACAGACACGTAACGAAAATAAATAAATTAATTGAATCAGTTTAGTAGATTCAGAGCATTGACAGACACTGAATTGTCAAGGTTGGTCAGTCAAACGAGATTAAGCTATTTGCACGTTCGAAACTTCACGGACACTCTTAAATCAATATTTTTTAACAATGATTACATCATTCGTGTGGAAATTATACAAACATAAATGTGAGAACGATGTAGAAAGTAAGTTATAAATTTCGAGGAGTTTAAGGCTTCAGTAGCTGTTATTGAAACAGTGGTAAATCAATTAACAAATTCTTGAGCAATTTTTTGGTCATGGCTAATAAGACCATAAGAAGTCTCCAATGTGTAATCAGTATTATGTCTTTTGGTTCTATTTCTTTTATTGTTTATAATTTTCCAAACCGTCTTTATTTTATTTTCTGCTGATTTAACCTTATTGCTTAGCCTAAGCTATCAAAAGTATTTTTTAAATTTTTTGAGTAAGGCCTAAGACCATACAGCGCATAAAGTCTTTCCCTACTTTTTAGTTGCCCAGTCAGTCAGTCACTAAATAAAAACTTAGGGCAGATAGTTTTAGTTTTCTTTTTAAACATATTGTTGAACTCGGTTTGGACTACAGAAAAGAAATCTGTATATAAAACTACCATAATCCATTCCTGTCACTTAACTTGCTGCCTAGAGTGCTATTACATTTATTTAATTTACCAGCTGTTATTTGTCTGAATTGTATATTTGACTCAAAAGTAACCGCTAGCCCACTGTGAACAGAAGGGAGATAATTTATAATGGATTTTTCTAAGTAGTTGCAGCAACAAAAAACATGATCAATGCATGGAGCAGTCGTCGTTGTTCGGGTTGGTTCTATGAAAACATTTGATAAATTGAACGATTTAAAGAGTTTTAAAAAGCGACTGCTATCTGAATTACTTTCTATAGGTATTAAAATTTCCACATATAATTAAAAGTTTATTACCAGTTGCAAGTTTTACCAGAAAACCTTACATCACTGACTCAAAAATAGAATAGTTTTGATAAATTAGGGGGTCTGTAAACGCACACTATGACAAGCTCAACACAGGACAGTTCAAATATATCTTTACGAGTTTTAAATTTAATAGACCAAACCCCCGAAGCATTGATTTTCGGTTAAAACAACTGCCCACACTATAATTAGCATAATAAACTTCTCAAACACGTCAAATTCACTGTGATCGTTCCCTTGGTACCCCGATGATGGAAAGCGGGCGACAGTTTGCTTTATAGCTCGACAGATGGCGTTGTACCGCCAAACGAACTTCCTGAATCGCGCTATGGTTTCGTTCATAATCAGAATAAGGTCGGGGCGCGGAATTGTAGGTGATGAAGAGGAGAAGCAGTGAAGGCTTTGAGGGAGCAGGAATTCTTGAATTTTTGAACGATTGGGCACTCGCAAATGTGTCCAATCTTATTTAGCTGCCGAAATTATCCCAGGGGTACATACTCCCGGTATAAAAAGTAAATAAAAATTCTATGTGTTATTACAACTATAATCAACCTCTGTGCCAAATTTCATCAAAATCTGTTCAGCCGTTCTGACGTGATTCAAAATTCAAAAGTCATTTATTCAAATTAGGCTGAGTGCCAGCACTTTTTGAACGTCAAAGTTCTACATAGACAGTCCCCCAAAACGCCCGCCCGTCACCACTTCCTAGTGTTGTAGCTGGGAAGAAGAAGTGCCGCAACAAACTCCCCAGCAACACATATGTCTGTTAAGCTTTTAAAAACTTGAATTTATACAATAGTATGCAAAGTATTTTACAATACATGACACAGAAAATAAATTGAGTAACAAACATCCATCCATCCAAACTTTCGCATTTATAATATTAGTTTAGATATATATTAGTCATGATAGTATAAAAAGTATAGATTGAAATGCTATGTGTTTGTGTGATTTATTAATGCATACTTTAATCCTGCCCTTGGATTTTGACGTATTTCAAAGGCGCTTCAGCGGCTTCGGAGCTGAAGACGGCTTTATCAAAACTTTTACCACAAACCGAACGTATGAATGAGTGTCACCATTGTCTCATAGGACCTTTTTTTTTTTTTTTAAGGATGGGAAATCATCAAATGACTTCTTCCGCTCTGGGTGGTGCGGAAGGGCGTGTCAGACTCTTACTGACTAAAACCCATCCGTGTTCCTTCTAAGCCCTTTGCGTTCCAGGGCCGCGGTGACTCTTTCGAACAAATTCCGCAACCCTGGCAGGCTCTGGCCCTAGTGGGCCCCGTCCTCTATGCTGACATCTCTTTGAGGCGCGCGTGAAACACAACGCGCCATCGACCCGGGCTGGTGGTGATCGGACAGCGAGCCACCCAACGCTCGCCGTCCGCAGGTCCGCGCCTACGGTGGCCGGGGATCGCCCTGCGACTCCCGACGCCCGGGGCGTCTTCTTCTGTTGCGGCGGTTGGGACGAAGGCCTTGCCTTTCCCTCGCGCGGCCCTCCTCCTCCTTTGCTAGCATTACTGCTTCGCAGAAGGAGGTGACCGCTTCCCAAGCCTCCTCGCTCCGAACCATGGATTCAACCAGGGCCGGACGCGAGAGGTCGCCGCCGCTGATCGCCTCGACGAGGACACGGCGGTGGTCTCATAGGACCTACCTATCAAATAAAAGTGTTTATTTTTACTTAGCCTACGTTGCCCCACTGCTGGATCAAGGCATTTTATCTCCTGCGTTTTTGGCTAATCTCCGTTGAGATAGATCATCATGACCGAATCCTGTCGAGAAGATGACAAGAATAGAAGTGGTACTTGAAAGTCAGCAATAAAAGTCAGATTCTATATTAATGGTTGATTTATTGTGTTATAAATGCAAAAACAAAACTGACACCCTATAACTTTCACTATAAATATAACTTAATTTGAATTATTTCTTCTTGCTTTCATCTACAGCAGTTCTCTTTGACCTGAAATAAATGAAAATATCGTTTTATAATTTGGTCAGGATAAGACATTAAGGCCACAATACACATGCCATAGTGAAAACTTGTTTTGGCACAATGGTATGCAAGGGACTTGCACTCACAGCTTGCAAATTAAAACTATATTAGCAACTTAGCAAGTACGGTTAGCCAGGTGTCCTGGTGGAAAAATTGACACTGTTCTAAAAGGATACTGTAATTGCAGATGCATGGGGAATTCCAAAGACAATGTTAAAATAATATCTCATGAGCAAAGTAATATCTATAATAATATCTTGGGACAACTCACACACGGTCATCCAATCCCAAACTAGGCAGAGCCTGTGCTATGGCAACCAGACAACTGATAAACATACTTATATATTTCTAAATACATACATATTTTAGACAAATGACAACCAGACACAGCACAAATGATCATGCTCATCACACAAAGATTTGTCCCGGGTGGGAATCAAACCCATGACCTCCGGTTTAGCAGTCAGGGTCACTAACCACTTGACCAACAGGTCAGTCACAAGTACTATATCTGTTGTATATTTGTGGGCTAGTATCCGTATACTTTTCAAACTGTTGTTTGTAAGAAGGTAGGTTTTATACTTTTTAGACATCCTCCTTCTAGCACGGATCTTAATGAGCCGTGAAAATGGAGTACTGAAATGAGTTGAATTTCACACGTTTTTAACGTCGTAAAGAGTAGAATGAGGAATTGTACTCTTTACAATAGTGCTACTATTACATTACCAAAGACTATCTTCCTACTAAACCAAAGTACTTAACCTTTTGAACGCCATTGCACGTATACATGACAAGCAAGTGCGTGCCCGGTATGCCAAACGTCACAAATATGTGACAGAAAAGTACGGCGAATTTGTGGCTTGGCGTCGGGGGTACGCTCTGGCGTTCAAAAGGTTAATGACGTAACCATGTTTATAAGTCACCTCTTCCCAGTGTCGGAGTTGGCCTGGCTGGTGTTGGACAGGGTGGAGGCGGCGCGGCGCGTGCGCCGGCCCGGCGTGGCGTACGGAGCGGATGCGTCGCTTTCAGACGCCACGGGGGACACTATAGGACTCTCGCCTTCACCTTTCTGAAAATGAGATGGTTGGGGTTTAGTCGAAAAGATTAAAAAAAAGCATAACGTCTCTGGCAGAAGGTAAAGAAGACGAAGTTTTGAGGAATCTGTGGATGCTGGCAGCTAGCAGCCATTGTGGCGAAGCAAAGTCTAATATTTGTCATCTTTAATGATAACGACCTAACAAAAATATGGAATGTCCTGCAGAGAAAAAAAAACTACAGGAATAAAATTATTTCCCAGTTTTTTTTTTTTTTTTTTAAGCCTGTGCTTGTATCCCACTGCTGGGCAAAGTCCTCCTCTTTTTCTTTCCAAAACTCTCTCTCTTGGACGATCTCTGGCCAAGTCTGCCCCGCAAACATGATGAGATCGTCACATCACCTTCGCCGCGGTCGACCTCGACGACGAAGTCCTTCCTCAGGCGACCAGTGAGTGACTACCTTCGCCCACCTGTCCGGGTGCATTCGTGTGACGGAGCCTGCCCACTCCCACTTTAACTGTAATTTTATTGCAGTAGATTTTTTTTCTCTGCTCTTTTATATGATTTTTTATCCCTATATTTATACACATAATGTACCTGAAGTATTTCGTAGCTTCTATCGATGTCAGAACCTAAATCACTGTCACGACACAGCATGGCTGCAATGTAATTTCTGAAGCTCGAGTCGACTGTTTTTATACAAGGATGAGAAAACGATTGTTTTTATGTGGGTCGCTGCTCCAAGCTGGCCACCTCGGTGTTAGGCGTTCACATGTATTTATGGTTTTAGGTTAAGTGATTAGATTAGGAAATACTAACATGGGGGCAAGGAATATTGTTACTAACACAATAGGGAATATGCATGAAAAAAATATTTAGTATCTATACAGATTATCTAAAAATATACAAAAATATAATACTAACAGTGAAAATATAATCAAAATTGATCGAAAAACAAACGAGATATAACTGTTTTAAACAAATATATCTGTCCCTCTCGCGAAGACGCTGTTTTCTATGGCAGCGGTATAGGCGACATGTTATTTGACGTCAGAGTTCGTATCGGACTTCTCTTTCTAATTGGCATCTTTGAAGCTATATAACTTTCTCGCTGTTGAAGGTATTTTAAAAAATATATCATAATTGTTTATTAGAGCCAATAAGTATTTTATTTAGCAAATAAAAAATTGCATGCATATTCCCAATTGAGCCAAGTAACTTGATAAATAAAGATATTATTAGTAGTAGCAACGGCATGCTGACGATTATTGCTGACCGCCTAGACTGTCCTATCCAGTGTAGATGGATGAGGACGATCGACGGAAGTGATGTGTACTAAACACGGAGCAAATACAGAGAGGAGACGGCCTAAACAACTGTGCACTGTGATTTTCAACTAGGTCCTGACGTCATCACGTGGGCGTGGCCTTAGTCAGTGTATTGTTGGCGTTCGTCCTGTGCACTTCGTAAACGTTCCCTTTTAACAGCATTACATTCGCGTTAAAAGAAAAAAAATAAGAAGTGTTATGTTTTATCTTGTAAAAACTATTCGGATAGACGTTCTGATGCTATGGACGGCATCACATTTCATTTGTAAGTTATTTTATGCGTAATTTATTAAAATAGTTCTAGAAAAATCTCTTAGCTTCGGTGTTTTCAAATATAATTCTACCCGACATTAGATGGCGACACTTTGTGTCATGGGAACTAAGAATATTTAGGTATGTAGAGCTCAGTATTTATATATTTTATTAATCATATGTACTGAAATTTCTTCAACTTTCATTCCTAAAGATCCTTTAATCGCCAAAATATTGTTTTTGTAGTTTTTATATCATTTTGTAAACAGGCCGCCATCTATCGTCAATTATGAACATTAATCATGAACATGTCAAAAATACAGGGCCGGAATTAGAATCCAATCCGAATGTCTCGCGGCTGTCTCACACGTGGAAGGTACTTAAGTAAAACATTTTAAATACGCTAGACATAAAAATACAATCTCTTAAAACTAAATATTTTAACTACAATAATTTATTTAAAGTACTTTCCCTCAGTGAGACAACTGGTATGGTAGTTGTTGTTTACTTAATTAAAGGTGAGGCTAAATGAACGTAATTTTATGAGTTGTGAGTCGCGTAAAATGAGTCGGCGGAATTCCGCTTCATACTAAAGTCCAACTCACTTTGCGTCGCCGTATAGCACAAACACCCCGGGCTACTCTCTAAGCCCGAAGTTCGTAGTTTCGGGCTTAGTTGCGAGCGTATTCTACTCCATATCACCTACGGACTTATGACTTATGTAATCCCTAATAAACAACTAATTTTCTTTCGTCATTCATCAAAAATCTTTTTATTCAAACATTTTTTTTTTTTCATAAAAGTATCAATAGGCATTTCAATAAAAAATATGTATCAAGATGGTTCGCAAAATGAATTTAAAAAAAAACAGATTACCTACTCCCTGCATCGAAAATCCTGAGTACGACCCTGTTGCATCCTGCACTTTAATGTCATCTAGTGTGAGATAGTTGCGTAACTACAGAGTAAAATCGACGGAACTAGCGAGTAGTTTTGCTATTGACCGGTAGATGGAAAATAAAGAAGTGGGCGGGATCTAACACCCCCTCACCCCGCAAAGTGTCACGCGTTTTTTCATAGGGAAATTAAATTACAACATCTCCTCTTTGTATTTGCTCCGTGGTACTAAACTAACTACAAATTATAAGTTATTTTTTATTGTTATTGTAAAATGAACTGTTGACATTTTAATTATTGCATATTATTTTATTACCTAATTGTATTTTAAATTTGATTGAAGTGTGTTTATGGATCAATCCGAAATAAATGAATTATTATTTTTAAGTTCGCGTTGTACCTTTATGCATGAAGTGTAACTTATAAATAATCATGCAATACATACCCGTACGTCAGTAGAAGTGCGCCTGGTGCCTTTGGGAGTGTGTAACGCCTCACAGGCGCGGTTGAACGACTTGCGTCGACCGCGCGCTGGACTGTCAGTGCCCACAGGACCTGGAGAGCTGCGGTCTGGACTGCTCACTGAAATACAGGTGATATGGTGTTAAAGAAACATTGTTTTATTTGTCACAGGAACGTGTATCCATACTAATATAATAAATGCCAAAGTGAATCTGTCTGTCTGGCTGTTACCTCTTCACGCTTAAACCGCTGAACCGATTTAGATGAAATTTAGTACAGATATAGACCTTGGAGAAGGACATATGCTTCTTTTTGTCGCGAGAAAAGGACTTGAAGGACTTGAAATAGGGGATGAAACTTTGTATGGGAGTTCGTCATTTTTGAAGATAAAACCTTAGAGGCGAAATAATCTTAGAAATAAAAATGGGTGCCCAAAGTAACTATTCCACGAAGACGAAGTCGCGGGCAAAAGCTAGTTTAACATAAAAACACAAAAAAGTTCCTGATTTATGAGATTCTGCAGCATTTTAAATCATGTTCTGCCTGCGCTCTTCCCAAGTTGTGTCCTACGATGAGTTTGTATTCCAGTCTAAGGAAATGCAGTTGGATACAAGAATATTACTTGGATCGACTGTCTATATGACCTCTTAAATCACGTTCCTGGATAACTTGGTTTCCAAAATTATTCGTGACGTCTGTCAATGATTGAAAGACCTTCAAAATACAGAAGGGAACTACGGTGTAATGTTCTTTTTTGAACGCCCTGAGGAGCCTCGGTATCAGACATTTTATAAGGCTGAGAATCAGCACTTTATGAACGTAAAATACTAGAAGAGTGGTTTCCCAAAACGCACTTCTTAGTGTTTTAGTTCGGACGAAGAAGTGGTGTAACAAATTCCTTAGCGACATTATGTGTCTGTTAAGTGAGAAGAACTTGAATATATTAAATAGTATGCAAAGTAACTAAAATAACATGAAATAAGAAAAATAATCTAGCACACTCAATATCCCAAAAAGGAAAATACAAACAAACTCAAGCACAAGAAGTAAACCATATTGAATAAGTCTCCAGGTATAAAGGGCGTACTCACTTACTACATACTAAGATATGAACGGTCACCTATTAAGCCAGACTCGTGCGGCTATTTTGAGTTATTGCCGGGGTAAAACGAGCTGAATCGATACAAAACTTTTAATCGGGATTTGCACTTTAATTTTTGATGATTGGTTTCCAAAACCGCATTTATTTTTTTAATTCCTAAATAATTTAAAGATTGGATTCCTTAAATGCTTCGTACACTGTTTAAAATAACGTCAAAATTACGTTCAAAGTTTTGTTTCGATTTAACCCTACATTTTTAGTCACTCCTTTTTACGGCACTTCGTCGGGGATGATTTTCGAACTTGTCAATTTTTATTTTTAACGCCCTAAACAACAATAGCAAATTTTGACTTTTGTCTTTATTACTTACCAGCATCAACAGACATTCTCCTATTAATTTTTGCCGCCCGCGGCATACTTTTGTTTTCAGACGCAGCTCTGCCAAGACGCGCTGTAATTTTTTTTTATAAAAAAAAAAGAAAATCATTATCTACAGTGCAAACTATTTACAAAACCATCATGCAGTTATTGAAGGAAATAAAATTGCAAATTAATATAAGCATGGAAGCATACTCACATCGACGTTGTTTGCTGGCATCGGAAGCTAGAGATTCGGGCGACAGGTTCAATTGCAGCTCGTCAATATCCGGGGTGCCTAGCAAAGCGTTAGTTAAATGCAAATTATAAAGGAAAATACGTGCGTAGGTTGAAAGTAAAGGGTAATTGCCTCTCACTCGCTTGTATTGTTTCAAAGCGAGAGGCGAATAGTGGAATCGACAATAAGGAATTTTACTAGATAGAAAAATAATAATTTTATTTATTCCGATCGTTACATTTTCAAAAAATATCGGACACGTATTTTTTGTCATTTGAAATCAATAAAGATAAAGTGCATCAAAGTTCAAAAATGTGGCTTGTGACGTCACGTTTTAGTAAAAAGTGTACCATCGCGTGACGTTACGCGAGTTTTCAACGCACGTAGTCTTGATTTTAACTTTACGTTAAAAAAGAAAAAATGCGTGTCCAATATATTTTGGAAATCAGTTTAACGGACTTATTAATTAGATTTTTTCAACATTCTCTATTGTTATTTGTCTCTCACTCGCACGTACGAGTTGAGAGGCAAATAGTGGAAACGTCAATTTAGTAAGGGATAGACAACGCTAGTATTCTTGGTTGTTATTTGCCTCTCACTCATAGGTATGATTTATAAGTGAGAGGAGAATAGTAAAGCCGCTTAGTAACGGTGTTGCCTGTAAGTGCATTGCCATGCTTTAGTGTGATAAGTTAATGCATTAAAAATTGGACATTTCTGTGAAGAAATGTATTGTATCAGCAAGTGATACGTTTACGCAGGTTATGCTATTAATAAAAGTTTTACAATAAAAAGTTAGGTAAACATGCTGCTCAGGCAGGATCTACTATTTACAAACTTAACAACATCATAATAACTTAACTTTGCTTAATTAACTGTGCAAATTATGAATTAAACAGGTTTTATTTTGAATCTTAAACAAGATGACTCAAAAATACGCAATCAAACAATATTTTATTCAAATTTAAGTCAAATAAAAAGTCAAATTTACAGATAAATTGTTTTTCTCTACAAAATTGGTATAAAGAAAGATTTTATTCATCAGATAAAAACATCTGACAGAAAGAAAAATAAGCCTTTACTAAATACACCCTGAATAATCAACAAAACAAAATCATCGGTGCAACTTCATACTAAAGTGCCTCTATAAAAAACCAAAAAATGTCCAGACTGAATCTACTAAGAAACATCCATCCAAGTTACACAAAATACCTTCAAAATCAGTCTTGTTGAGCAGTTCGATCCTGTTAAAGGGCGGCGCGTCGAAGGCGGCGGAGTGCGTGGACGATGCATCGTCGTCGTCTACTTCTGAGGCCACGGAGTGTGATGTGAGCGATGTGAGCGAAGCGAGCGACGTGCGGGACGCCGTGCTGGCGCGCCGCCGCGGGGACGCTGCGGGCTCCAGCCACGACTCCAGGGTGGCCTTTTGGTGGCGGGTCAGTCTGTGCAGCGGACTTATAACGTTTGTACTATTGTTTGAGCTACAGCGTGGTAGACGGTTCTCAACTTGCTGGGTACATGAATTTAAAATAGTCTTGGTAACTTCCTGATGTTCTGTATGGTGTAACGGACGTAAAAGAATAGCACCATCCCATCACTTCCCGTTGGCGTCGTAAGAGGCGACTAAGAAACTCACTAGAGAATGGGCAGATTCTCTGTGCATTGCAACAGCTACACTGCGATCGCCAACCCACCTGCCAAGCGTGGCGATTATGGCGATCCCACCTATTTGGGGGAGGTCTATGTGTCTGGACGTCATTCGGCTGATGTTGATGAACTTCCTGATAGCCGTCGGACATCGGATTTTACCCTTTTTACATAATTTGCATGTTGCGTAAATGTCGTATTGTTTTTTGCAATTATATGTATGCCTCAGTCGTATGTGGTGTTTCAGGATCTACGTCGTAATCCTTTTACCAAGATTCTACGTAGTTACATACGTAGTAGTACGTAGGTAGGATACAGCGATCACAAAAACATTCAAAGAACCTTATCATGGAATAAGAAAGTCTACAATGGTCTTCACAGTTGCCATACCAGTTCCAAATCTGATGGATGAAATGAATAGGGTAGAATAGCAAATTGTCGGAAGCATAACATAATGTAAAAATGGTGTAAATCTTACCTTCTAGCACTAGAGTATTCACTGATAACATTCTCAGTAGCCATCTTCGACCCCTCATCAACTTTATCTTCGGGTATCGCAGCCAGCTCAGGCTTGGCCACTACCGCGGCCTTCCGTCCCTTCCTAACAGGCCGATCAGCCTTATCACCTGCATCTTCACTAGCCTTACTCACGAACGAACTTTCTGAAGCCACACTTTCGTTATCATCAAAGTTCTTGCTTCTTGAACGCGTCGATCTGCGTTTAGGTGTGGTTACGGTTACGTCTAGAACGTTGGACTCGTCTAGTTTGCCTGACATTTCTCGGGATACGCGTCGAGTGATGATCTTCCTGACTTCAGCGCTGGTCGGTGTCTTTGCCCGCCTTCTTGAAGGTGTGGTTTGTTCCTTTTCTGGTGTTTTCTGTTCAGGGTCCATGGATTTGTTTGAAGCGTTTGATTGGGTTCGCTTTCTAGTTGCTGGTGCACGAGTTTCAACTTCCTTTTCAGGTTCTGTAGTTGATTTGTTTGAGGATGTTGATTTGGCCCGTTTCCTTGAGGGTGTTGGTTTTTCTGTTTCTTTTTCGGCTGTTTCTTCAATCTTTTCTGTTTCTTGCACCTCTGGTACTATTTCTGTAACTTCAGCAGCTTTTTGTGAAGCTTTGGTAACTTTTTCTGTAGGCTCTTTTACCACTTTCTCTGTAGGCTTTGGTTCCTTAGGAGCTTCTTCAATAACCTCTGGTATTTTTTCTTTTGTCTCAGTTTTTTCAGTAACCTTGACCTCTTTTTCTGCAACCTTTTCAGTTACTTTCGGTACTTCTTCGACAATCATTGGTACTTCTTGAACAGCTTTGGACTCTTTTACAGCAACCTCTGTTTTCTCAGAAATTTCAGTAACCTTTGATATTTTTTCAACAACCATGGGTGTTTCTTCAACTACAACCGTTGGTACTTCTTCAACAACTTTAGGAACATTTTCCACAACCTCTGAAACTTTCTCTGCAACTTTAGCTGCTTCAGATAGTTTATTCTCTTTAGCTTCATCGCTTGTGGTTTGGTTTTTCTTATCAATTTCTGTTGGAACTATTTCGACATGTTTAGGACTATCTACACTGTCAACTGGTGTTGAGATTTCTATTTGAACTGCAGCTGTTTCGGGTACTGTAAGAAAAAAAAAACAACTTATGCTCAAAGTAACAAGAAATACGAGGATAAATTATAGTTTATTTATTTTTCATTGGCTGTTATTTTTAAAGTCGATCGTGTCAATTTTAATTAACTTGTTTATTATTAAATTTCCAAGCACTGCAACGCCTGAGGGCCAGAATCAACATTGGCGACCACCAAAGACACGCCGAGTTAATGAAGCTCGACGAGTCCCGATGAGAAACAGTTTAACTGTGTGTGTTTGACTTGTTGAGAGTCGGCACTTTCTCGATTAGTCTCTCCTCTTTCCAAGAAATTAAAATGGAAATGTATATAAATCAATATTCGTTTTTACCTGTTTCCGTTTGTTCAACCGCAGTTTCACCGCTAGTATTAACCTTATCGCTTTCACCTGAATAATTAAGATTGAGATCCGACTTATCAGATTCAACCAAAGAGTTATCTTCAGTCATCAGCGAAAAGTTAGCTTGATTCAGCGGATCATTTGAACTTTCTGTTTGTGTAAGATTTTGACTATTAATTTGATCTTTTTCTTCAATTTCTGTATGTTTTATTTCTGTTTCTGCATTTTCTTTTTCTTCAAAAATTTGGATGTCCTGTTCTTCTGCCTGTGAGCTATCTTTGGACTGTTCATCTATTTGCAGTTTGTCGCTAGAGTCGTCGGAATCGGCAATCGAAATTACTTCCTCGTTTTCTTCGTCGGCTCCTTCTGATGAACTTGACTGAAATATAAGTTTAAATTTCTACATCTGGTTCATGGAATTTATGGTTTGGTAAACGCATTTAATTATTTGTGGTGCAAGCGAGCCTAAAAGGGTTTCTCACAACTTTCAATCTTATTTATAAAAAAAAGAAAAAGATTCTAAATTCAAATTCTGTAATGAATTTGAATTAACAATCTGATAATGAGTATTTAAACTTTACATATTTTTTTTTAATAAATAAAGCCATGTCTCCAACTAAATGAAAGCACAACAGTATGATTAAATTTAAAATACTATTTTTTATAGAAACATACCCAGTAAAAAAAAATGATAAAGATACATGAGTCTTTTAGCTAAACTAATCTATGCTAACAGATGTTGCCAAAAAATCTAACAAATTTATTGATAAATTACGTATCTAGTAAATTACCGAGTTGAGTTTGGGACATATTTTACCAGCACAGATTACCGTGGAAATTGTCACATTCTCAGGCCTTGGAATCTGTTGGTAAGCCAAATACGTCATTAATTTTACTTCTTATAATAATTAATTTATGCCAAAAATATTTATTTAGGTCAATAATTGGTATACATCCAGAAATAACTATTTCAAATATGTAGTCTGTGTTATTAGCAGTTATCGGATAATCGAGTGCTAATATACCTAAACTTCACTTTTATTCGCACGAAAGTATAATACGGACATGCTTTTCAGAATCTCGGATCCCGTAATTGTTCGAAATTCCTGAGATTGCTAAAAATATAGTTAGAACTTTTTGTGAACTCACATTGTAATTTTTTATAGGTATTCCATTTGTTTTTAATAAAATAAAGATACTAAATCAAAATAACCACTGCTATAATTTCATTATGTTTGTTATAGTTATTTTTACAAAATTGTTCCTGGGAACCGGGATTACTTATTTATTCAGAAAGGAATGTCCATATTATTCTTTCACGGGAAGAAGTTTAGGTATATAAGCGCCTGATTATCCGATCACTGGTTATTAGTTCCTCATTCTAGATGGAGCTTAGTTTTGTTAATTCCAACTGCCTTTTGGCTCTGTTATGGGATTTCCTGCTTTTAACTTTGTCGTGGGTTAGGAGCTATAAATGTTAGTCGCTTATCGTCGAAGATGAAGAATGCATGGCTCAATGCTCGTCCGCTTTAAGAAGACTAAGGCGCACAAACTTTAAGATTTGAAAATATTGTTGGACCTGCTGTAGATAGTAAGACTATTTTCGCATTTTATAGATTAAATCTCCAAGGAAACCATTTATAGGCGCATTAGAATTGTAAAGGTAAATCAGTGCATAGTTAAAATTAATATGCAATTTACAAATACTTATTAATTTTAACTATACACTGATTTCAAGGAGTGTCCATGGAGTGTCCTGCATATTATTCTGTATAAAGATCTACGCTTTCGAACATACAACTAGCTTAATTTTCACTGACAAACCTTGACACTTATTAGTGCCTATAAAAGGTTTTTGAAGTGATAACTTCTTATGGGAGGGTAAACCGCTTCGTAACGTAACGCGATACGACGCCTGTCTGTCTGGCTTCCCTTTCTCTCACGCATACGGCAGCGGTAGGCAGGCTCTTCCTCTCTCACTCCAACCCACAGCGCTAGTCATATTTCGGACAGACGCTTCCCATTTTAAATAGTTCAACTTAGGTTAGTTTAAGTTATAACTTCTGTCGGGCGTCCCGAGACACGCACGTTTATTGAAATACATATATTTTTGGTTTTGAGGATTGCATTTGTTTTAAAACTTACCTCACTCGTCGAACTGACTTCCGACTCCTCTACATCAGCTTCTTCTTCTTCAGTCGCCGTAAAATCACTGACATCCGGCTCCTCATCAGACATATCCTGAATCTCATCTATCTCCCTCTCAATCTCTCCTATTTTCTCCTTCTCTTTCTGTTCGGCCGCACTCTTCTTATTTTCCGAGACATTTTCTTCCATTTCTACATCACTGTCGTTGGTCATCAGACTTGACGGTTCATTTGTTTTAGAATCGTCATTCAATTGTGAAGGTTCACCAAAGCTGCTTTGAGCACTTTGAAGGACCGATTTCTCGAAGTCTGTCTGTATCATTTGTACAAATGCCGCGAAAGGTTTCGAAGCATTTTTATCTGTTTGCGTATTGTCTCTATCTTCCTGTATACTAGATTCATCAGCTACACTGCTCTCGACACTATGCAAGACTGATTTATCAAACTCAGTTTCATTCAAAGTGAATGCAGGTAGAGGCTTCAAACCTGCTTCACTCTTCTCAATCACAACGACTTTTTCTTCGCGAATACTGACTGAAGTATCACCGACACTGCTTTCGAAACTATGTAGTACTGATTTCTGGATACACGTTTCATGTAAAGTAGTGAATGCTGGAAGAGGTTTCTGATCTGATTCTGCAGTACTCTTATCAGGTTTTGGTGCCTTTTCAGCGGATTCTGATATCGTGGTGTCTGTAGAACTTGGTAATACTGATTTGTTGACAATTGGAGATAGAGTTACGTCCATTAGGCTCGGGACTTGTTTGAACGCTTTCATCGGAGTGCATTCGATAGCGACTTCGGGTTTTTCCTCAGTAGATTCGGTATCCATTTGGTCGGCCTGTTTGGCTTTAGCGATTAGAATGTTTTCGAATGCTTTGCGGGATAGAGATTTCTTGGCTCGTGCTGAGGATTCTACGCGTGGAGACATTAGTTTCTCTGGTGTTTTGGATCGGCTCCTAGAATAAGATGGAATAATGTTGAAATCATGAACAAATTGGTTTTGACAGATGTTTTGTAAGGATTTCTTAAAAACTTACCTTAGGCTGCGTGGGGTTTGTTTCAAGACCAGTTCTTGAGCCACCTCTATTTCGGGAGTACGTGAACGGCTCCTGTGAATCAAGTAGAAGTTATTTAGACAATAGAGTTGTTCATATTTAGCGATGGTCAGACTAGATCTCAAATAGATAAAAAACAAATGACATTGTTTTCAGGGTTCCGTACCCAAAGGGTAAAACGGGATCCTATTATTAAGCCTTCGCTTTCCGTCTGCCACCAGGCTGTATCTCATGAACCGTGATAGTTAGACAGTTGAAATTTTCACATATGATGTGTTTCTGTTGCTGCTATAACAACAAATACTAAAAAACTAAATATATATATAAACGGCAAAAAAATCACGTTTGTTGTATGGGAGCCTCCATACAACAAACGTGATTTTTTTGCCGTTTTTATAGATAATGGTACGGAACCCTTCGTGTGCGAGTACGACTCGCACTTGGCCGGTTTTTCATACCATATTTAAGACCAGGACCATATTAATTGCAGATTGCACTATAATCAGCTTATAGGTTTATTCAACTCGCTCATATCAGATTACGTAGATGACGACCTTTAAGTTCATCACTAACAAATTAAGGAGATTTCTGGTTTTTTTTTTTAATACACTATTTGGCCGTGAAAATAGAGAATAATGGAAAAGCATTGGGGAGACCAGTATCTAGCAATATTTAAAATAAATAATAGAATGTTTTTACCTCAAACTACGTCTGGAAGACGGCGATAGAGAAGAAGACGACTCAGTGTTGGAAGACTTGGTCGGTGACTCACTGATGGCTTCCAGCTTCGGAGACTCCAACACGCTCTTGTCTAGACGTTCGGGAGTGCGGGATCTACTCCTGTTCAAAAAGTATACATATAAAGCGCACGATGATTAGGTCACATGTATGTATAATAATTTTTTGTTCATATTAGTTCTGGCAGTAAATGTTATTTGTTATCTTTCTAAATACCTGAGCTGCCTGGGTATACTGAGCGTGGAGCGCGCGGCGTGCGGCTCGCTGTCCGCCTCGAGGCGCAGCTCGGGGATGGCGGCCAGCGGGCTGCGCTCGGGCGTGCGCGAGCGGCTCCTGCTCACATAGTATACATGCATGGAATTTATTTATTGTACCAGAAATATACAAATAATACGATCAGCCGATAAAATTCCCGCTGTCAGGCAAACACACAGGCTAGAGAGGAAGCTGGCCATAATTTAACCGCGAGCGCAGTTCGGGGATGGATGGTGGATACCTTTTGCATTGATGGTTTTAAGACATGCCGATTTCCTCACAGTGTATTCCCTCGCCGTTGTAGTTTAAAATATGCTTATACGATTCACACATAATTTAAATAGCTAAAATGACACAATATATACAGCGTGAAATTTTAATGGTTGTTTTCCCGCAGCGAAATGAGTTTGTCTAGGTAATACAGTCGATGTATGAAAAATATTAATTTAAAATCAAGAAATGGCAGAACAATTATGATAAAGAAAACTCGAAAGCGACTTCGAACCAATAGTTATACATCGCGAAAATTTCAGCGTGTATATGCATCAGAATTCGGTCATATTTGGTGTTGAATCATCAATATTTTCTTACCTTGTGACTCTGCTAGTATGCAATGGTGTAATTGTGGGCGAATCCACTCGTTCAGGCGTCGTAGGTCGGCTTCTACAAGAAACCAATCAGACTTTACCATTTTAATTATGTTCAAGCAAAATAATCAAGATCACAGTAAGATCATTTCAACTAGGTTAGGGTCGGCTTCCAGTCTGACCGGAAGTAGCTGAGAGCCAGTATTTTCGCAGAGTGATTGCCTATCTGATCTCTACAACCCAGTAACTCGGTAACACGATATCCTATGGCAAGATAAATCACATCACACTAATATTATAGCGGCGAAAGTTTGTGAGTGCGTGTGTATGTTTGTTACTTCTTCACGCAAAAACGGCTGGACCGATTTAGATGAGAGATTGTTTAAGTCCCGGGAAAGGACATAGGATAGTTTTTATCCCGGGAGTATGTTCCCTCGGGATAATTTCGACAATCACGCGGATGGCGCCGCGGGCGGTAACAAGTATTAAATATATTAAAAAAACTAACTTATATACTGTACATAATAAAGAGTATTCTATTCTATTCTCTCCATACTAACTTATCCTTTGTACGGTTGAAAGAACAAACACAGCGAAGTGCACGCCGAGCGAGTTTTTTAGTTCTACCCAAGACAAGAACGAAGCTCGGCAAAACAATGTTTACCTATGCAGGCGCAGATATTTACAATAAGCTACCGTCGACCATTATAAATGTAAGCTCCTATTATTTATTCAAAGGACAACTTGCTCGATATGTAGTCGAAAAATATCGATAATACTCCAATAGCAGCTAACTTCTACGGAACACATTATAGAAGTACCTACTAAACAAAAAAAAACAAAAATTAACGACGAAAATCCTTGTATTTTATTGTATTTCTCATGTAAGTGACTTGTAGTCTTTTATGAGAATAAATTCCTTTAAACATAGTGGTGTCAGATTTCTTGACTACTGACTACCGTTACGACTGTCAAAGATATATAAATGACAGTCGGGACTAACGGCTTAAGTGCTGTCCGCGGCGCGGATGAACCTCGGTACGTTAAGATGGTACACCAACAGCAGTACCTACACACTCTTACTTACAATTACTTACATAAAGAAATTGTAAATAAGTTACCATCTGATCACAGCGGTCAAACAATAACGTTTTGCACTTACATTCATTAAAAGTATTTACACTAAGTTCTTATTTAGCGATTGGGCAACTCCAGGCATTCGTATAAGCAGGGAAAAGCTATGAACTGTATGGCTTAAAGCAGCATATGAATAATATAAGTTTTCATAAGTATGTTGCAAAATATTCAAAAACATATAAAAGTGTATGCAAAACAGCAAAAGCTCTGCATATTAGCAATAAAATAAAATCAGCAGACGACAAAATAAAAACTACTTGGAAAATAATAAATAACGAAACAGGTAGGAAGAAACAGCGTGAAACTAAATTTAATTTAAATACTGTACATGGCCAAATAAACTCGGACGCAGAGGTAGCTCAGGAATTTGATAACTTCTTTGCCAATATTCCTCTTAAAACTACAGAAGCTCTCAACTCGTCATCCACGCTCGCTGCTGACTTACTTAGAAAGAATGTAAAGGTATGCCCATCGGAGTTTAAGTTTCAACATACAAACCCCCAGGCCATTATAAAAGCTTTTAAAGATCTTAAAATTAAATCAACAGAAGATCTTTGGGGAATATCTGTAAAAGTTTGTAGATCTATCATTGAAACTATTGCCCCCTACTTAGCTGTCATATTTAACACTAGTGTAGACAAGGGAGTATTTCCGGATCTCATGAAACACAGTAAAGTCGTTCCATTGTTCAAATCGGGTGATTCTCAAGAACCCAACAATTATCGGCCGGTGTCAATTCTGCCAGTTCTCAGTAAAGTGTTTGAAAAGTTAATGCTTAGTCAGATGTTACGTCACTTTAATAAAAATTCCATCTTTCATGAACACCAGTACGGTTTCACCAAAGGGCGTTGTACAACTGACGCCGGTGTCACCCTAATAAAGAACATTTTTAACGCCTGGGAAGAGTCGCAAGATGCCATTGGAATATTCTGCGACCTCTCGAAAGCGTTCGACTGCGTTAACCATGAGACGCTTTTGTTGAAACTTGAGCACTATGGGATTAGGAATAGAGCCCTTGGTTTACTTAGTTCATACTTGATGGGCAGACAGGTTAAAGTTCAGATAAACGGTGTAAACTCAATAGGGTCGGAAACGACAATGGGCGTTCCTCAGGGTTCAATATTGGGTCCATTCCTTTTTTTAGTTTACATAAATGATTTGCCCCAATTACTTAAAAATCAACCAAAGATGGTGTTATTTGCGGATGACACATCATTAATATTTAAAATAGACCGACGTTCACAAAATCTTGACGACGTCAATAGCTCTATTCATCAGGTCCAAAATTGGTTTACGGCAAACAACTTGGTTTTAAATAAAAAAAAAACTAAATGTATTAGATTTTCTTTACCAAATGTTAAAAGTAGCGAATGTGACATCATATTGAATGGAGAAAAACTGGAGTTCATTAATCAGACGGTTTTCCTAGGTATCACATTGGACGAGAAATTACAATGGGGGCCTCATATAACATCTCTTGCGGGTCGTCTAAGCTCAGCCGCGTATGCTGTTAGAAAGATAAGACAGTTAACAGACGTAGAAACCGCACGTTTGGTCTACTTTAGTTACTTTCACAGCATTATGTCGTACGGTATTTTGCTGTGGGGTCGGGCTGCTGACATTGAATCCATATTTATTTTACAAAAGAGAGCTGTCAGAGCCGTTTATAATCTGCGTCGCCGTGATTCTCTTAGGGAACTTTTTAAAAAGATTAATATTATGACAGTCCCTTGCCAATTCATTTATGAAAATATTATGTATGTGCGGAAAAACCGACATCTTTTTAGTAAAATTAGTGATAGACATAATTTTAATACTAGAAATAAAGACAAATTAGATCAACCATTTTTTAGATTAGCTAAAGTCCACACTTCTTTCATGGGGTATTGTGTTAAATGTTACAACAAAATACCTTCTGACATATTAGAACTAAATGAAAGAAAATTTAAAACTCATGTTAAAAGTACACTTTGTGAACAAGCATATTACAAATTAGAAGATTACATTCAGGATAAGAATGCTTGGAAACATGCTGGTCCTGCTCCATAGGACAATCAAGGGTGAAGGTCAAACTGGTTGATTAATGTATTAACTTTATAGATATACTGTTTCTTTTTTTGTGTTTTTATTTTTCTGTTGACTCACACACTGTTGTTTAATTAATGGTTCCAATGTTTGTAAATATGTGAGTACAATTTACCTAAATTTCTTTAGGAAATTAATAAGTTTACCTCTGCTGGTGATACTTTGTTCTTTAAGTAGCATACTCTGGGTGCATCGTCCTCACATAATATTAAATTAATTTTTGTATACCAAATTTTGTAAAATCATTATTTGAAAAGAGTAACTATGGAGTTTCTTGTCCGTTCTTCTCCATAAGAATCTACCTTTCCGAATGGACAGTAGAGTCACTTTATTAATGTAACATTATTATTTTACTGAACTGTAAACGATGACGTTCAAAAGTGCCGTTTAATGGCCTAATTGAAATAAACGTTTTGACTTTGACTTTGACTTTGACATCATCTGCCTAGCCTTTTCCCAACTATATTGGGGTCGGCTTCCAGTCAAACCGGATTCAGCTGAATACCATTTTTTCACGTGGAGCGGCTGCCTACCAGACCTCCATAACCCATTAATTAACTGGGTAACACGGTACTCCTTGGCAAGACTGCTCGACTGGTGTCAGATTTTCTGGCTTCTGTCTATCCATAACGACTGCCAAAAATCTACAAATGACAGCCGGGACCAACGGCTTAACGTGCTTTCCGAGCCACGGAGGAGTCTCGATATGTTGAGATGGTCACCCATCCACAGACCTCGGCAAGCGTTTCTTAACCTTGAAGATTGACCCGTGCGGCTGTTATTATTTAGCCACGAGCTCCTCTAAAATATACATATTTAACTTTATGTACTAGTTAAAACACTACAAAGGCGGACTTAATGCCTTACACATTTTCTACCAGTCGACCTTAGCCGAAAACATGGCAGATGCAACTTAAGAGGCCGTGCATAAAATTCACTCGCTGCTGTTTAGGTTAATTCGTCGCAATTTTATGTTTGTGTGCACCGCTCATGCAGATACACGCACACGCGGGTGAAGTTCGAGCGTAGTGACCGCTTAAACAATTTTGATCCTTTAGAATATATTATTTAAAGTAACATAATTATGTAGTGTACGGCCTAGAAATAAAAGTCTGGAATGTGTGTGTTCTGTATATTTTTCACAATCAACAAAAACAGACATTCAACAAAACTATAAATAAAAATGATAATACAATGATATTTATTTTTGTAGATAATTTGTAAATAACACTTATACACGTTAAAAATAAATTGTTTAACTGCCATTCTTTTTTAAATTGACGAAGTATACCTAAACCAATATCGGATAAAGCCGAATAAAAGGTCATTGACATTGGTCATCCGCGTACATATCAAAATTATGCATTCATAATTCGACCTCTTTCGACCCATTATCTGCAACAAATTATAGATGTCAAAATATTTGGAAAACCAGATCTTGAATTCAAACCGAAATCAATGCAGTCGTTCGAATATGAAGATATTATCAACTTTTCCATTCATTCAATTAAATTATTCCAAAATATATGTAAATCCAAAAGCAAGTTGTAGGTATCTAAAATATGAAACTTTTAAAAATATCAACATCTTGTATATAGCCTATAAAGGTGCGTACAAATTATGTAGCAAAATATGTTATACAACATTGTTATGGAACTTAAAAAATGTGAACAATGTTACAAAATGTGAACGTGCTATATAACACAAGTTATATAACAATGATACATAGTTTGTACCACCCGGCAAAAATTTAGCTTCCTAATATGTTAGTTAAAGCATTTTCGGAATCAGATTAGTAGTTCCGCAGATTACCCTTACAAACATACAAACGTTACCTCTTCATAATATTAGGATTGAAGACGAAGTAAGTTTTACTATCTTAAAAACAAACAAAAAGTATATAAATCAAAATTAATACTTACTGGATCAAAATGTGGTAGTCGGCCTACAATCTGAGAATTATATTTACGTAAAACTCTCGAGCGCCTGCGAAGCAAAGTGATACGTGTTCACGCTGGGAGAGCCCGGTCGTTACTGAGGCAATCGGATTCGCGCGGTCGATAATATAGTTCACTTTGCTTATTATTTACGAAATGAATTTATTGATTTTTTATATAATAAAATTTAAATTCTATTAAAATGTTTACTTGAGATTAATGTGTAATTTCTAAAATTTCCAAAAAGTGTTTTTTTATTATGGAAAAAAATACTTATTTATCTAAACGTTTTCTCAAAAATTATGTTTTTCAACAATTTTTTCTGCTTTGTTTCGGATTGATTTCAATAATGTTTTCAATGCATGTAAGAGTAGACTATATAATGATGTTATAAATATTTTTTAATGTGCACAATCTTATGTAGTTTTGTTGTCCAACGCAGTCAAACACCACTCGCTCGTTACTTTTGCGGAAAAGGGGGTTGGAATATGGGTGATTGCCATGATATTATACATTATTTTAAAAAAATCATTCAAGCCATGTAAAAGAATAAGAACTCGTCTCTTACAATAACAAAAAAAAAGGTTCTAATTCTTCCTGCTTTTCCCACAAGTAGCGATCTAAATTGTTCGAAATGAGTTGATTTCGTGCACGGGGCCTTAAACAAAAACAAATAGAAAAAAAAAAAAAACACAAAATATATATACAGGTGCTTGGTATGTATGCCTTTTGCAGGTATACACGGCTTATACCATATACTGTTAAAGAACGACCCGTACGGCTGTTATTATTAAACCACGAGCTTCTCCATGAAGATTAATACCAGTGCGCACATGGAGCAAAAGGCCTATCTGACTTTCGGATCCCAGTTAATTGCTAGGTAAAAATGTATGTAGTAAACTAACCTATTCACCAATGGCGTACTCTCACTCGCAGCCCGAATCCCCCTCCTTCCTTTCGGCGTCTTTGGCAATTCCCGCCTCTCTTCGGCCTCCTCCGTCTCTTTCTCCCCAGTGACAGTTACATTCAACTCTACGACCGAACGTTCGACGTTCGAATCGTTCTGTTCGGTATCATATTGACGTTCGCTTGTTTCTGAAGGTGCTTTGTGACGTTTCTCTCCGGAGTAGCGTGGGTTTATGAGGGTCACAGGTATGTCGGCTATGCTTTCTATGGACGTGTTCGGGTCGTCGGATAGACTGCTGTTGACGGAGATGGAGAGGGATCGCCTGGCTCGCACTGTGTCTTTGAAAGATTTTCTTGACTTGATCGATTCTTCGGTTGCTAACTTCTTGGGGGGTGATTCCAAGGGATTGGTTTCGGTCTGAACAGAAACAAGAACATTAATTAGTAAAAAAAAATTGGTTGCCTGTAAAATCGGTTTACGGACGATAGTTTAACGTGATAACGTCATAACAAAACATTGATGAAATGATCGTAACGTTACAATGAGCGTAACGTTATAACGAGTCATCCTTTTTCGTGCGTACAGCCGGCGTTCATCGATTTATTAGACGTTGTCACGTCAAAAAAAACTTTTTTTTAATATCATTGGTTTTGCAAGTAAACTTGCAGCAAGCCGACTCACTGAGCTTTAAGTATTCAATCATGAAACTGGGTGGTCTGACGCACACTTATGCATTAAATTTGAAAGCGGTAATAAACCAATACAAAGAAACGTCAATACAATTACTTTTGTTTATGAGTGGCCTCTTGCAGGTCAACTTTGAAGGTGTCATTTGCTCAGCAGGACTTTCCTGTCTGTTAAAAATTAAAGCTTCATGCCAGGACTACAAAGACTTAAACTAAAAGAGACTACACGCTCGGAACTCGGATTGAACGTCTCTGGGGGAAGGACAGCTGGGGACGGGCTGTTGAGATCTTTCAATTACTTTCATCAGAAAATGTTCACTCATAAACAAAACTTACCATAGCATGCGACGTGGTAGTAACGAAGCTGTCCACAGATACATCCATCTCTCCCTCCTGCACAGCGGACGCGGATCGCTCCATCTCTCTCGCACGCTGCGCTTGCGACGCAGTCGATGCGGGCGGAGGCGACGGAGTTGATCCGGATTCCGACGCAGTGGGGATTGTGAAGCGGAGATGTCTGGACAATTAATATATTGTTTAGGAACAAGAGATGAAGAAGATTCCACTTATATTCCTTCAAATAAGTTATGGAAGGAGTGGTAAATTTGGGTTAAATGAATATCATGATAGATTATTTTAAGAAGCCCGAAAAAAGTCGGTTTACGAACGATAGTTTAACGTGACACGGTGTCACGTAACACATAAGAAAACATTGATGAAATGATCGTAACGTTACAATGAGTCATCCTTTTCGTGCGTGCAGCCGGCGTTCATCGATTTATTAGACGTTGTCTAGTCAAAAGCAGAATTGGTTGAAAAACAAAGACATATCACATGCCATTTAAGTTCGTCTCTGATTCCTGAAAGCAATGCAAAGCGGCGTAGGGCATATTTTAGCCAGAAATTACCACTTAACATTACATGGGCAACTTTTTCTTGGCGCTTGCGCAGGACCTTTCATATTATCGGTGCCATTGTATCTTTGACGGTTAAGTCTGGTTGAAGTAGTAACATGTAACATGATATGCACCCGTGGTCTGTTTCTTTGGTCAAGTTATCGCGGTATTGCTGAGCAAGGGTTCAATTTGGGTCCAAGTTAGGCGACATATTATTGTGATTTTCACTAGAAATTTATAACTAACCTTATGGAGATGCCAGGTTAATAGCAGTAGGTTCGCCCACTGCTACATAAAACTGGCGTACTATAGAGGTATGCGGAACAGAGAGTGAAGTCCCGCACATCTCCACTGAAATGGGAGGATTCTCCGACCAGACGGTGGTTGTGACTGGTGGGCAACAGCCCGATAGTTGATTTTCGGACTTTTGTATATATTCAAATCGCACGGAAAACTTTGCTTGCGCGATGTAGGATTTCCTTGGCAGTTCGTCGCTGACAAGATAGATGGCGTTGCGGTTCTTTTTGTTGCGGTACAAATTTCGCTTCTTAGTTTTTCATGTGGCGGCATTGATGCCGCTACAGTACTACACTTTATTCGTGACAATCTAAGAAGTCGGATTTGACAGCTGAGTAGAGAGGGATAGAAGATCACTTTACCACTAAGTGCGAAAGAGATTTATTTCATGCCTCCTTCATGCTTACTAGTAAAGCAATGTTGTATCCTGCTGTAAAATCCGACTTCTAAGATTGTCACGAATGAAGGTCAAAGGCCACCAAACCCTTCGAGGTCGGGCGTTATGTGACGTATGTATAGTTACTTGTTGGCGTCGCTGTAGTGCGTGTGGTTGCTGGCCGTCTCCAGCAGCTCGTCGTCGCTGTCTCCGAGGTAGCGCGAGTCTACGGGCGAAGGAGCTTCCCTTTCATTCTCCGAGTTTCTGCGAGTCTGGAACGTTAACAAACATACAGTGGAAAACTAAAGGATAGCGCTTATGTTTATCAAACTTCAAAAAAAGGAGGAGTTTCTTAAGATATTTTCTCTAAAATCCAATAAAGCAGCAAATTTTGGATTAGGCCATCCACGCACACTTTAAAAATTCATCCTGTATATATTAATACCAAATAGAACTGCAAGTAAACATCTGAATCAGGGTCATTGATTTCATACAAATGACAACCATTTACCATTTTTCCACTTAAAGAAACAAAAGAATATCGCATGCGGAAGCAGTGAATATTCTAAGCGTGGCGAGGGTAGACTTAATGGACTGTCATTTTTAAACAGCAGAAATTATAATTCTGCCATTCAAAATAGAACGGCTGATCGCACAATCTATACTATAATATTATAAAGAGGAAAGATTTGTATTTTTGTATGTAACGAATAAACTTAAAAACTACTGGACCAATTTGAAAAAATATTTCAGCAATGTATAGCTACATTATCAGCGACTAACATAGGCTATATTTTATCCCCGTACTTCCACGGGAACGGGAACTACGAGGGTGAATGTGGGAGAAAATGTTGTTTTCGTATTTCGTTACTTTATAGAATGAAAGCATACCTTCAAAATACTATGCGGCGTACCAGGCCTTTCAGCATATAACTTGCAATCCGGACTCTGAACATCAGGCATATCCAACAATATCGACATTTGACTGCTCAACTTCTCACTGACATGGAACGAGTTACCCATCTTCGGAGTCTTGGGCGTACCCGTCAGGTCTAAGCGAGGGCGCTTCGGCGGTGTCGACTCTGAAGGCTTTTGTTCAGAGGATAATATACTGAAAAATAAATACACCAGTTTATCAAACATGTGACATAGGGGGAGACTACTGACGAGATGGGATGACGACATAAAGAAAATCGCCCGTCCATAATGGCATTAAATAGACCAGGACAGAGAGAGAGATGGCAATCATTGGGGGAGGCCTTTACCTGACCCCTCAGGTAAAGGCCTCCCCCAGGTTCCGGTGTAAGTGAATATGTATAAAATAAGTATAATTCAAATGTAAATGTATTTAAAACGGAAATATAAGGCTTTTATATTTTCATTTATTTATTATCAAACATGTGAAACAATGGAAACACACACACACACACACACACACAGAAAAACAATAACACAACCTGCATAGCCTTCTCCCAACTATGTTGGAGCCGGCTTCCAGTCAAACCGGATTCAGCTGAGTGCCAGTATTGAACGTGGAGCAACTACCTAACCTCCAAAACTCAGTAACTGGGTAACACAACCCCTTGGCAAGACTGGTGTCTGTCAGATTTGACTGTCAAAGAACTTCAAATAACACAACTTATTTACTACTAAATTTTACTAAGTTTGAATTTAGGTGTACAATAAGGTATATTTAATCTATCTATTTATACACTTTGAATAAGCAAGATTTACAGGGATACAATGTAATTATGTTTATAAGTGCAATAGCGATCTTATCGCGACTTGTGATAAGAATATCGATAGATAATAATCGAGCTATACTTTATGAATAACTTATAAGTAACATTATCTATTGTATGTATTTTACAGTATAAGTTGAGATTTTTTGTGTAAAAATATTTATAAAATTATAAATGATATTTATTTTGAAAATCTGGTTAAAAATAAAACTTTTACTCATCAATCTTTATTGTCAATTTAATCTAGACGATGTCGGTGTTTCCTAGCTGACTACTCTGAGAAGAAACACCGAAACAAAACAACATAACAAGGAACTTAACAAAAGAAAGTTAACAATAGAAAGATGTTATTGAAATGTTGGTAACTACCGTATTTCTAAAACATTTTAATTAGTTGCTGCTACTTCACGTGACATGAAATACAAATTATGTGTGAAGGTGATATAACCGGTGAAGGCGGTGGATACCCTAATTAAGAAAAAACGGCCAAGTGCGAGTTACAAAACTTTATTTTATATTTTTATGTCCCCCAAAACTGACTCCATACTCAAAATGTATTTATTTTCATTACGCGTCCGTGTTTGAGTAACAGAAGTTCATGTGAGTTTCAACTGAATTGGCCTAGTTGTTTCGGAGGAAATTGGCCGTGATAGACGGATAGACAGACACACGGGATATAATGAGGGTTCCGTTGTGTCATACGATCTTTCGGAACCTTTAAAAAAGGAAATTGTAAAACAGTGTTAAACAGGCTTATTTTTTCACTGATTACGAGAGACGGGGTTAATGACCGCGTTTCGTGCGGCCTCCGATAGTCGTTTGTATGTTTGCTAATTATTTTTGTACAAATGTTCGAAATTCTTAACACACCAGCTGTTTGTATAAAACATTGCTTTATTTATATTTTGCGACGTCACTATCATTTTCACACACATTTATTCAATTTGAAAGAAAACTGTGCAAAACGAGTGTTTGAAGTTAAAAATTCATTCTAATTAAATTAGATTATCAATACGGCAATCGGTGTAAGTAATATATTTTGTCGCGGTTTCATGTTTAGTCCCATAGTAACATTCAACAACAGAAGTCTTTAATGTTGAGAAAAAATAACTGTCTTCAGGTTTGAAATTATTTCAATTATTACTCCTTGTACAATAGTTGAAATAATTTAAAACCTGAGACTTATTTATAAAACAATAGCACTGTTTTAGCACCTGTTAAGTAGTACATAATATGAAAAAATAAATAAAAAAAACATAGAGAATTTTGCTAATCAGTTGCTCAAAAGGTGACAAAAAAATACTAAGACTGTAAATGTAGGTACAAATACTAGTTAATTTACCTCCTAGTCCTCGTCAACTTCGGCGTGCAGATAAACGGCGTGTCTTCAATATTGAGCGCGCGCTTAATGCCCCTGCGCATCTTTGGCTTGTTGATCCATGTTTCACTCGCATTCTCTATGGTATCCTATTCAAAATAACAGTGTTTATCACCAAACAGTATGTTATAAAGCCACTAGTTTTGTCTGGCTGTATGTGCACTTATTTCTTCTAAACTTCTCGACCAATTTTGATACAGTTTTCACTTGTATTTCGATAATAATTTCTTCCGGAAGGTTTTCAAGTATGTTCAACTGAGATATTTCTACATGCTCTGTTATGTCGCAACATAACTAGAGCATACCCGTTCAAAGCATGGGCGGGTATGAATATTAAAAACTTAAATACTGAGTTCATTGCCCACATAAACACGAAGACTAGGAAACACACGGTTATTTTTACAATAGCATCATCCGTGTTTGATCTGACGTCATGGTCGAGATTTAGCATTTTATGTGGGATGTTAAATAGTTGTTATAAAGTTGCACATTTTTTGTGTAGGCGCGTGTAAGCTATGTCGTATCAATCACGTCGGATTTGGTATGCCTCTTACTCATTTAAATTCGTTGATATGTACTACAATTACAGAATAAGGAAATAAGTCCATTCAATTCAAAATCCAATCTATAATATTTCACATTGGCTTACATGGGCACTTATAAAACGTCAGAAGCTATTGCACGGTTCCAATTAGCTGTTTCCTATGGCTACCCGACAAGAAACTACAAAGTTACTCTTTGATAGTCATATGGATTAGTTTAAAACTTACTTGGATAAACGATGATTTGTAGGTAAATGTATTTTTAGGCGATTTAGCCTTTACGAATACGGACATCGGCTTTGGTGCGATCACTGAAACAAAACATCATTACTTAGTAAACAAAAAAATTGCAGCAATATTTAAACTGTACCGAAAAAACAAAAATACAGGCAGATTTGTAGGATCAGATAGTTTTTATTTTTAAAACGTACTACAATAAGATCACTCGGAGAATTTAAATTAGCTCCGAGGCGCCAGCAGATACTACGTGCAAGAGCCTGCTAAGCTCACGCTGTCGGAGTGTTGCGGTGCGTGTCGCGGTGGGCGGTCTCAGTTGCTGCCCTGACACGGAGCCGCTGCGGGACACTTAAGAGTGGTGGGGCCAACTGAATAGATTTCGTCCAAATTTCCGGGAAGATCCGCGAGTTCGCGAAAGATGTAGGCCTTTTGGCCAGGAGTGAACAGCTAGGTGGCAATGGTATTGGCTAGATAAAATCAAAAGTCATTCATTCATATTAGGCGGTGTGGCAGCACTTTTTTAATGTTAACGTCTACATAAAGACAGACCTTAAAATGCTCGCCCGTCACCACTTCGCAGTGTTTTAGCTAAGGAGAAGAAGTGGCGGCACACAAACTCCCGTGTATCAAAATAAAAAAATCGGACGAGTCATACAGTAGTCGCATAGTATGTGTAAAATCTGACGTCTCACCTTGGTAAAAAGCAACATTAAGATTAAAAGTACCAACTGACTGCCAACTCGACCCCTGCGCGCGCTCATTGGTCAAATCGAATAGGGCTTGCTTATTGGTCAAATCAAATAGCGCGCGCTTCCTCGGCTTCCTGTTACACACTTCCGTCCCATTTCACGAAATCACTCACACAGATTGCAAAAAAGCGAGAGGAAAGATGTTACACATCAATAACATACCATGCGGCTCCACATCTCTGCTGTCCAGCGCGTAATGCGCGACAGTGTTGGTGATGGCTGGGAGGGACGCACACACCACCTCCACGATGGCGTCTCTAGCGCTCTCTCTGTCCATCATGTCGAACAGCGACTCTACGGATGTTGACACCTCTTTGGGACGAGGTTTGTTTTGTTTTAGCTTGTTGTTGTAGCGTTCTGCTTCTAGGTATCTGTTGATTTTGAGTTAGCATTTACGTTTGATTGGAAAAACCGGCCAAGTGCGAGTCGGACTCGCGCACGAAGGGTTCCCTACCATTATACTATAAAACGGCAAAAAAAATCATGTCTGTTGTATGGGAGCCCCCTTATATATTTATTTTATTCTGTTTTTTAGTATTTGTTGTGATAGCGGCAACAGAAATACATCATGATCTGTGAAAATGTCAATTGTCTAACTACCACGGTTCATGAGATACAGCCTGGTGACAGACGGATAGCGGAGTCTTAGTAATAGGGTCCCGTTTTACCCTTTGGGTACTGAACCCTAAAAGGTATTAGTCTTCTCCTTATTTTCGTGTCGATGGTACATTTACATGCTATACTATTTGGGCCCAGTAAGTGCCCACGTTTATAGCGACGTCGGAGGCAGGTGAGTGGATATTTGGGACACTCCGACAGATGGAACTTAGTTTGATCAGAAGTAATACAGTAGAATTATGTGTTGAGCTGAAATCTCATCAGAGAGGTGTGTCCTAGGAATAAAACGATAGGTAGGCACAGGTACAGTCAACCTATCATCAGGGGGCAACAATATGACATTTACAATGCCTTCATTTCGTAGCAGCAAGGATCATTTTCGTAGTGAAAATGTTTCCTTGTGCGGTTGACAGTATTTCGAGTGATATTAGTAGCAAGCGTCTGGCGGCGCGTGGGTAAACATCGTTTCAGCATTGCTTTATATTTTGCGATTAAAGCCGCCAAGTAGTTTAAAGACCTAATCGCAGATTTGTTGTCATTTTTCTTTAGTAAAAAAAAACAATTATGAAATTGTCGCCAATGTCGAAAATTATCCCAAGGGAACATACTCCCGGGATGAAAACTATCCTATGTGTTATTTCAGACTATAATCTACCTCTGTGCCTAATTTCATCAATATACGTTCAGCCATTCTGACGTGATAGAGGAACAAACATCCGTACATCCAACAAACATATGGAAACTTTCGCGTTTATAATATTAGTGAGGAGGTAAGGATAAGAAGTAACTTACCTTGACTGCTGTAAGTAATACATGACTAGAATATCAGATGTGTGTGGTTCGTTACAATCTTCTAAATATTTTACGAACATCTCTTCTTCGAACTGCGACATTGTCACTTGCAGTATTTTGGCGAGATTCCCCGTGTTTCGACAACCTGCAGAATAATATATTGTAAGTGCTAAGAAAATAAGCTAACATTTATACTATTTTTAAATTAAGAACGTGCTTAAACGTCAAATTTTGACAGGTTTCCAGGCTAAAGTGTAATATATATGTAGTATAATAATACTCAACTCAACTTCAAATGTTTCATTCAAAAATGGGGGGAAAGTGATAAAGTCCGTTTCATATCAGAATGTGACAATGTAGGAAATGGATTTAAACATAATAATATTCAAGATTTTTTCATATGAATGAAGCACTGCATTTTACTTTTTCGCTAATTAGAGTTTGGGGCACCGGGATTCCGTTAAATTATCGTGGATTTGTCTGCTCTTGTATGTCCAGTTAGTTCAGTTCTCCAGAATTACTTTTTGAAAACATGAACTTAGTACTTATACTTTTTTGACTTTTTTGCCGGCTGCACGCACGAAAAAGGATGACTCATTGTAACGTTACGATAATTTCATCAATGTTTTGTTATGACGTTGTCACGTTAAACTATCGTCCGTAAACTGACTTTACAGACAACCAATTTTTTGAGGAAAAAGGTAGCATACAACTAAATAAAATCAAGTCTCAACGCCACAAACCTTTAAAAAAGAACTGCAACACAGTAACCTTATCCTCAACACTCCCCGCATTGAGTACACACATCCGTATCACATCCAAAGCTTCGAACACCAGTCCCCTGGCCAGATACAAGTTACAGCAAGACTGCCAATCCTCGAGCTTATCATGGTCGTTGACCCGGATAGAGCAGGCCGCCATATCTCCGTCCCTGTCGCGTATGTTCTGAATCGGAGCTGGTTTCCGCACATGCAGGTATTGGAGCGCTGCTTGCGTCTTCTTTTGAGCTAGTAACGTTGAGAGGACTACGTTGTGTTGCCAGTCGGAGAGTGTGTTGCCAGTTAGACATTGGAGTTGGTCGAGAGCGAACTGTCGGAGAAGAAGGTTGTATGTTATTTGTGCGGTAAGATAGAATCATCATATCAGCCGAAAGACGTCCACTGCTGGACATAGGCCCCCAAGGGGGAGGAGGGGTTTGTCATAATCGCCACGCTAGGCAGGCGGGTTGGTGACCGCAGTGTAGCTGTTGCAATGCACAGAGAATGCTGCTGCCCATTCTCTGGTGAGTCCCTTAGTCGCCTCTTACGACACCCACGGGAAGTGATGGGATGGTGCTATTCTTTTATGTCCGACACCATACAGAAGAAAGATAGAATAGTTTTATTTTATTCTTCAGCTGGTCCTCTATTCAAGATAACATCTTCTCATATCGAAACTAAGTCCGTCACGCGATGCGCCAGACAAAAACATGATGCCTACAAGCGTTGGAGGTTAAAAATGAGCCTCAGTCGAGATATTTCGTAATGGAATTGAAATCGACTGTTATGTCAATGCAAACAGCTCACCTATCTATCCATTAAGAGCTTGCCTCACCAGCTTTAGGGCCTTATAATACTGGCGATTTGCGAGCGAGTTCAAAGCGAGGCGAGTGCGCAACGACCTCACCGCGAAAACACCGCGAGCGCGCAGCGAGCTCGCCGTGAATAGCACCGTCGTCGCCATTTTGTACACCCACGTTCAACACGGACAGACGCGTGGCGAGTTTGGCGCGCGTTCGTTACGAACTCGCTGCGAGCTCGTTGCGCACTCGCCTCGCTTTGAACTTGCTCGCAAATCGCCAGTGTGATATCAGCCTAAGCAATACATTTCGCGTGCTGAAGAAAAAGATATTATGAATTGATACTTACATCAAAATCCCTGTGGTCTAGATGCCAGAAGGCCTGCGTGGCCTTTATAGCAGTGTTACTGAGACCGAACATTGTGGGGAACTGCATCAGTCTACGGATCACAGCTTCATATCTGTTGATACAAAACCACGTATTAGTCAACGTCGTCGGCAAGTTTCCGACAAGCAATGGCCCTAACTAAAGAAAGTAAAATAAAAAAAAACTTTTTCACAATTAATACAACCAACTTCCAAATAAAAAAAAAACTTCAAAGTATAAAATAAATTTAATTTCGAAAATCGGTGTTTTTGGTTGTGTCTTCGTATTTAAACATTATTATTTTTCACTTTTTAGTGGTACCCCACACCTAACAACACCGCTGGAAAGTCACAGAAACCAAAATACGCCATTTCGTTTACTTGGATGACATATTTTTTCTGAACCGATTTTGATAAAATTTCTATGGGACCAATCGAAAAGTATATCCATTCGCAATTTTTTTTTTTTTTTGTTAAAATGACGGAGTTATGAGTATGAGGTAACTACCAACACAAAAAAAACATACAACCTAATTGAGAACCTCCTTTTTCTGAAGTCGGTTAATAAAAAAAAACTAACAGCCCGCCTAGCAACAGTGGAGCTGTCGCATGTGCTGTGAAGGGGATCCACACTGGCACTGCGTTTGGGATAGGTGGAGAATGCCCCATTTGTTCAGGACCTCACCCGACTTCGTCTACCGTGTTACCCAGTTAATGGATTGTGGAGGTCTGGTAGGCAGCTGCTCCACGTAAAATACTAGTATTCAGCTGAATCCGGTTCGACTTGAAGCCGACCCCAATATAGTTGGGAAAAGGCTAGGCAGATGATGATGACTCACCTGACTTCGTCGTACACCATAGAGTAATCCACAAGTAGGTAGAGTACCAGCGAGTGTTTGTGCTCCTCTGCGATGTCGGGCAGGAGGTACAGACGCAGCAGCGAGTACAGCGACGGCGGTGGGTACAGGCCGTTGCATTCGCTGCCCCCTTTTACCCACATCCTGTAAAAAGAATAATAAATTAATACTCTGTACTCTGACCAAAAAGTCGAAAGAGAGAAAAAGTATTTATTGTCACAGAACTGACATGCAAATAAAATTATAAACCGAAACTAAAATTCCTTTACGATAGTTTAGTAGTAGGTACTTAATATTATGTTGGTAAAGGACATTTTCGTTAGGGATTTATTGTGTAAATAAGACAGCTGCCATGGTAACTGGCTGGATTAATTTCTTTGAGGTGTATTAGTATAGAAAAGGATAGACTGCCTATTCCTAATTGCCTACATGAATTATAAAATTCCTAGGGCGTTCACGAAAATTCCTAGGGCAAATACCGAATTTATATCAAGGGAACATACATCCCGCGATAAAGTAAAGTATCCTATGTGTTATTCCAGACTATAATCCACCTCTGTGCCAAATTTCATCAAGATCCGTTCAGCCGTTCTGACGTGATTAAGTAACGAAACTCCTACCTTTCGCATTTAAATTTTTTGAATAGATTACAATACATATGTCACCGGAAAATTGCAAACGCCGTAAGATTGTAAAATATCGTGTGAAATTGTAAACTATTTATTCTTGATAAGACTCGGATTTATTGGAAACTATTGAATTTGGATGGGATTAATTGTATTTTATCTAGAAATTATATATCCGGTGACACATATAAGACGATTTGCTAGTCGAACTGAGGCAAGAAAAGTGCGTCAGGAAAGATGAAGGCCTTTGCTCAGCAGTGAAAAAAAAAAGGCTTTAAAAAGATTATTTGGTGGAAATGCGCTTGCGACTATTTGATGCACAAATATACTATGGCTTTGACAACATGGAAACAAGTGCGTGATGTGTGGGTGTGAGGTGTGCTGTGTGGTGTGTGTGTGGAGTCTTGAGGGTAAACGTTATTGTGCGAGGAAAGATGTATGTGTGATGTATGTGTGTGTATGTGATGTATGTGTCCGTGTACTGGATCCATCGACATCGTTCAACGATTAGGATGGGATGAGAAATACATAGTTTCTCCGTGGCATCGTAATCCAGCGTTTACAGCCAATTAAATATCGTTTTTTTACAGGGCAGGAAAGAGGGTAAATCGACAAGATTTAATCAATGAAAACTAGAGTTGATGAAAACGAAATTATAATACGATCTTCCAGCGGCTTCGAGCGCGTGAAGGTTGAAAATTACCCTAAGGGAATATACTCTAGGGGCAAAAAGTATGCTCTGTCTTATTCCGGAACATGATCAATCCGTGTGCCAAGTTTCATGCAAATCTATTCAGCCGTTAAGGCGTAAAGTAATAAACATACAGACAGACAAACGGGCAAAAAGACAAACAGTTACTTTCGCATTTATAATATTAGTATGGATAAGTATGAATTATTAAAATGAGACTTACTGATGTGTCCTCTCGCCACCAAACTCCTGTTCAATCAGCTGATCAATATACAACAATGAACAAGGCTTATTAGCCTCATTCTCGTCTGTCGGTACGTTGTCTTGTAGACGATTCAGCTTTAGACGCCTGAAACAAAGTACAGATCATAACTTAGCTGTTTTATTTCTCCAAAGATAATTTTATAAACCTTAAGAACATTGCCATAAGTAGTTTTATGTAGTTCGCGAACGGACCAGGTTGTTTGAGCGCTCTCACAGGCGAACTACGCGAACTAGGTCCCATTCTTTAGTTCATCTGATATGACGTACGCGTAAGTAAGCAGGAGCGCGGCGCTGCCCGAGCTAGTGCATCACTAGTACCGTTCACTTACACACTGCACAATCGATTGTCATCGTTCGTTAGTTCGATTGTCTGGTCAGAGGAGTGTATTATCTAGGTTAGTAGTAGTAAACCGAGCTAGCAATCTGCCTTTCTCTGGTTAGAGACGGGAGCTGACGAACTAAGAGCGACCTACTTCGCTAAGGAGCCGACTAAACAGAGCGCTCTCGGTCGCGAACTATTATGCGCAAGACTAGCCATAGTCTGATGATATAATAATAATAATTAACATGAACCTTGACTCATACAGTGAACTTTTTTTAAATCTTCATGAAATGAACTGGATTGACCCGGATTGATATTCCGGGTAAATTTAGTGCAACGGATTTGTACCGAATTTTTATAGTATGTTGCAAATGCTGCCGCCAGAGGTACGCATTCTTGTTTGCAATTAGTCTGAGCTTATGAAGCTCATTGAAGGTTCCGGAAGGAATCTTCCATACGTTTGATATAAGCTCATACTATAAAAAGATCGATAAATTATAGAAAGTATATTATATTTACCTCTTGTTATAAGTAGAGTAGAGCTGCTGTGCGGGATAGGGCAGCGCGTTGTAGGCGTCGTGTCGCTCCGGCAGTAAGCCCACTCGCAGGAACCACTGCACCACTTGGAAGTATAAGGATACTGTGCCGATGCCTTTGTATTTTTCTTCGATTTCGCTAAGAGCTGAAAGCAAAAGAGATTGTCTAGTATAATGGAACTAAGATAAATAAACAACCACTTGTTGATCATTACGTTTTTAGCGATAATTCATTTATTTTGGATACAGTTTAGTTGTTCACCATGTATAATAATAATTAATTAGATGACTGATGAAATAAAATAGCACAACCAAATTATAAATTCAAATACAGTAAGTTTTTACATGAAAAATCTGTTCGAGAATGCTTAAATGAGCTTTTCAATAATAAAAATAAATATAACTTACCATCGGGTATAATAAGGTTGCAGCACTTAGTAAGCACGGCGTCCAACAAGCCAGTCAGCTGTGTTAACTGTTGCACGCAATGTTCTAGACACCGCACTACATTCCTGAGGACATACAGAATGCATTTGAGGTCAATAGGTAACTTTCACAAAGATTATTCTTAGGACTCGGTTCGACGACGCTAAAGTCTTCTTGCGGCGCTGCTCAACATGTTCAGGGCATATTCGCACTTAACACGTCGAGAGGTTCTATTTACTAGGCAACAGCATTTGAATGCCTCGGAATCATGAAATCGTGCGAAATTAGTGCGGCCGCACGAAATCACTACGTCGCACGGGAAACACGTTGGGTTGGCACAATCATATTTTATTTTATTTATTTATTCAAGAATGACATGTAAAAAATACACATATCTTCTGCCAAACTGCTGTACAGTTTGTCGGCAGTGTTCTCGTGGATACAGTTTTATGATATCCAAGTACTTATTGACTACCTTATACTATGGGTACACATAGACGCAAAGTCGAAACAAAAACAAAAAGGGGACACACACTAAATATCAAATGATGGGCTCAGGTCGATATAAACGTGCCCTTCATTTTATATTTCTGCAATTATAGGACAATGTTTTTTAGGAATAGTTTTCGGCCCAAAATGTTGTCGTAACATTATCAGTAACAACTGACAATGTTATGACTGAATATTTCTGTTTGAAAAAGTAGTATGTGCAGAATATGTGGAAAAATGAACTTGAAACTTGACTATCTTACCTGTCGGGAAGGGCTGAGGAGGCAAACAGTGGAGCAGTCAGTTCTTTAGCATTCTCTTTCAATTCAATGGCCCGTTTCCAGCACCAGTCCACCTGAAAGAAAGGATATGAAAAGTAATTAAGTATTCAGTTGAGGCGGCCTTTAATTTTACATAATGAAGCCGCGCAAGCGATTAGTATATTAGTCATAAACATAATTTCTATTCTATAAGGATACTCCAAACAAGTTGTGTTGCGAAATAGAGAATTTTACTCTAATTTGTTACACATTTAAACAGCTTAGTTTATCGTTGATCTATGGTATCAATATTCCAAGAAACTAAAACTAGAAGAACTATCAAAGTTAATTCTAAGGTTGTCTATAAGAGATTGCCGTGTGCGATAAGACCGCCCATTGTACACTTGTATTTTGTAAATGTTTTTCCTATGCTTGTTATGAGGTGTAAAGTATACATTAATATATTAGACGTACCAGGAACGGCAGAGTACATCCCGCGCCGCTGTGACTGCCGGTGGCCCAGTCGTGGGCGCAGCGCTTCAGGAAGCGAGACAGCCGAGCTTCCAGCGCCACTGACAGCAAGTATCTGCGTTGTTCCTCCTGAAACATTCACGGAAATTACAGTCACTTGTCTAACAAACGATCTGCCCAGCCATCTCACTAGTATGTTGCGGATGACTAGGACCAAGGGGGCTACTCTCTAAGCCCGAAGTCCGTAGTTTCGGGCTTACTTGCGGGCGTATTCTAGTCCGTATCACCTAACCACTAATGATGAATGACAACACGACTTATGAGATCCATAACACTTAAAAAATAAATACCATCTACCGAAAACCAACAATGTGTACGGAATGAGGGTTGCAGAATATTTAGTACCTTACTTTCTTAATAAACTACCAGAAGACTTACAAACCTTATACAAAACGAGTTCGAAAAGCTACAAGTGTAAGTCAAAATATTTCTTTACACATAAAGCTACTGTATAACCACTATCAGGCAAGTTCTACTGTAACTCAACATGTAGAAATAAAATGTACGGCTCGCCAGCACACAGATAAACCTGCGAGGTTTTCGTTGTGTGGCAAAAACCAATGTTTAAATAAATTAAGAATTTTGGAAATAAATAAATAAAATTGAATTTGACAGTAACTGTCATTCATTCTTAGTTCGAGTTCGGAACTAATCGTAAGGTGGTACGAAGTAGAATACGCCCACAACTAAGTCCGAAACTACGCACTTTGGGCTTAGAGAGTAGCCCCCCAGTACTGCACATGACCGCGTATCAAAGCAGTAGCTGGGTTGGGTAGGCCAGATACGAAACAAAAATACCAACCAGCCGACGTGCAGGCGTTGTAATGTCGCGGCTGGTTTAGTAACGCAGTAGACCATGTTTACCAAAGGAACTTAACATTTTGAACGCCAGAGCATGAACGCATCGGCGTGCCCCCGAGGCCAAGCCGCAAATTCGCCGTATGTTATGTTTGTGACGTTTGGAGTACAGGGCACGCGCTTGCTTGTCACGTATATATGACAATGGCGTTCTTTTCGAGTCGATATTTAACTCCTTAGATTTTTCGGGCCCAGTAGGTGGCCACGTCAATTGCAGCATCGGTGGCATTCATCAGATCCCCCAAAGTACAGGTGCATGGGCACTTGGGGCACTTCCAACGTGTGGCTCATGTTTTGAACAGGAGCGTAGCAAAAGGTTAATAATAATAATTTATAATAATAATAATAATTTATAATAATAATAATAATTTATAATAATAATAATAATTTATTTATTTTCTCCCTTAAAAACATTAGCACAAAAAACAGAGTAGTTCAAGTAATGAGGATGGGAGACAGGAGCCCATACTAAGTAAAACCTGTGCTATGGGACTCCTGGTCTCCTAATCTCGGACAACGTCATAAGATTTCAGGTGAAGACATGAGAAACAGTAGCAGGGAACGGTATAGCTAGAAAATTATTGACAAGTACAAAAAATAAATTAAAAGAATGTTTTGTTGAGTTTGTGAACTTGTGGTGTGGTGGGTGTGTCTTGCATGTGTAATGTTTATAACTTACCGGACTAATATTGCTGGCATAACTATGCACGTATAAAGGTGTCAGACCAGCCGACATGCAAGCATTGTACAGTCGCGGCGGATTCAGTAACGCCGTTGGTCCTACTTCGTCTATAGAGCTTATTATCTGCCGTTGAATCCCGATTGTGCCAAGCACGCAAGCTTCTGAAGTGTTGAGGCAGATACAGTCTGAAAAGAGAAAGTACTATGTTTATGCCTTTCTGAATCATAATGGTGCCAACAGGCCGTAATGAATCAACGTTGACTGTCGACTTTAGATGTGTTGCCTCAAACAGCAAACACTATTTTTTTTTTCAAATAATGTATCATATTTGTTCGACTACGGTTTGGTAGCACCGTAAATAACACAGTATGGGAAATGCAGATGCCATTTTGAGTATAAAAAAATATATTTTGCCTGAGTTCCGTTGCACCAGCACAATAACTATTAGGTACAGAATCAAAATTTCTTTGTAACAATGTCGTAAAATACTAAATGCTTGTTCAGACCTACGCGGTACTCGTTACCCAGAGCACCAGCGATACATTTCGCTCGGTTTCGCGCGATATCCGACCAGGTATTTTTGGAAGAAGTTGCGCGGCTAGAGTAAAATTGGCGAAAACAGTATCGCCATGACAAATGGGCAAGCAAATATATCCCTCTCCACTCCCCAAACCCCGTGTACAAAGCTAATACAGCGAATATAGGTAAGTAAGTTTCGCTACCCCTAGCGGTAATGGTATCTGCTTAGATTAGAACAGTAGGATTACCGCATACTCATTCGGCTTTCGTTGCCGCTCTGGTAGTCAATACCGCGTAGCTCTGAACAGGCCTTGTCAGCATAATTGTCAGGGCCCCCTGGGACCAGTGCCTGCCAGGATTGCGGAATTGTTCGAAAGAGTTACCGCGGTCCTGGGACGCAAAGGGCATTTGAAAGATCACGTATGGGTTTTAGTCAGTAAGATCCTGATACTCCCTTCCGCTCCACCCGAAGCTGGAGGAGTCATTTGATGATTTCCAATCCAATTTAAAAAAAAACATGCGGGGCAGTCTTTGGGGACTGCCGATAGAAGCGAAAGCTAAAGCGTTCGGTGACGATGACGCAAGTTCCATGATTTTTGTGCACCCAAAAAGTACACATATATACACATATATACACAGTATACATACATATAGCTCAAGGACAGCGTTCGGTGAGGATGACGCGAGTTCCATGAGTTTTGTTCACACAAAAAGTGCTCAACACGCCTAAAGAAGTTTTCACTACAAAAACAGGTCTTCAATAGTGTGATTTTTTCACGTCACTGAATTTTTCCCAGTGAATGATATCTATCTATCTATCTATTGGGGTATGGTTTCCGCACTTAGTCCTGATGTTGGACCATTGTGCGTGGGCTATGGCGGCCGTCATTCCAACCAGCCGACCTCCCTCCAGAAGCAGATCAGTCCTCCTAAAGAGTTCAGGGTGTCTGTGAGTGAATTTGGTGTTCCTATCGTTTGTCTACGTATATCGGCGACGCCTGTGCACTCAAGGAGCACGTGCGACACCGTTTCCTCCTCCTCCATGCATGCTCTGCACAGAGGACTGTCTGTTATACCTAGTGTGTGGAAATGCTTATTCAGTGAGCAGTGTCCGGTGATGGTCCCCGCCACCATTCGCAGGCTGCCCCTATCCAGTCGCAGAAGGCGCTTGGTAAGTTTATTGTTTAGGAGTGGTATAGCCTCCTTGGACTGCCTGCAGCCTGGTGCCGAGGTCCACCAGCGTTCTGCTTGTGTGTGGGTATGTTCTTGTAGCCACGTGCGTAGCTGGGTGAAAGGGAGTGGCACTATGGGTTCGGGTCCAACAGCCATCGTACCAGACCCCCTCCTGGCCAGTTCATCGGCCGCGTCATTTCCTAGTGATCCGCTGTGACCTTTTATCCACTGCAGCGTCACGGTGTTGCGGTTTGTCACCGTGACGCGTTCTAGTGCATTGTGGCATTCTTGTATTTGTTTCGAGGTGGTGTAGTTTCTATTTAGGGATTGGAGAACTGAGGCGCTGTCGGAGAGTATACGAATATGAGTGTCCGTGACTCCCCTGGCTTCTATGGCATGGATCGCTAGGATAATGCTCACGCATTCCGCCTGGTAAACGGTATTGAGCTTTCCTAGTGGTCTGGATATTCTAATGTTGAGGTCGCTGGAATAAACTCCAACTCCGGTTCCGGTACTTGTCTTTGATCCATCAGTGTAGATTCTCAGCTCTTTGGGACCTGAGTGGTCATCCGATTCTTGTGTTAGCACTATGTTATAGTGCTTTTGGAAATGGTGCATCTTTTGAGCTTGATATACAGTGAATGATATATACTTACTATACTGCAAGGAGTTGGGGTAAAAGTGCTCCTCTAGCCTGGTGGCGTGCGAGTACACGGCCACAGACGCGGGGTCCAGCCGCACGTCCAGCGTCACGCACTCTCCGGCCGACAGCTCGCAGCACCACGTCACACTCATGAAGGCGTTGCTTTGGAGTGGCCAGGTTGCTGAACAAGTATAGTGTATTGTAATGGGTATCGGAATGGTGGCGTACGTAAAGTTTAGAGTACTGTAAGATAAGGCCACTATAAAATAATGGGCGACACCTGAATGACCACCGGTATTTTACTGTACAGTGTCAACAAATTAATCTCTAAAAAACATCAAGCTGAAAAACTAGCCAAGTCCAAGTGGAACTTGCACACGAAGGGTTCCATACCATAAGCGGAAAAAAACATGTTTCTTATATGGGGTCCCCTTATATTTTTAATTTTATTTCATTATTATTATTTGTTGTTATAGCGGCAACAGATATACATCATCTGTGATAATTTCAACTGTCTAGCTATCACGGTTCATGAGATACAGCCTGGTGACAGACGGACAGACAGCGGACGGACAACGGAGTCTTAGTAATAGGGTCCCGTTTTACCCTTTGGGTACGGAACCCAAAAAAATATTTAAAAATGCTGCTGCAGCTGTTCAGTACACTTTTGTCGAGTTATACACACATAAATGTGTTCCACTTTATTTAGAAAACCTTAGTTGACTACCAACTAAGGTTTTCTAGGTTTTTGAGGGCCTAATTTATTTAGTAAAATATTCAAATAACTGTTGAAACTGAACTCTAATGGCTTTTCCATAGATCAGAAATTGAGATGGCAAACTTATGTCACATCAAGAGTTATTATTTCAATAAAAAATTACCTGGCATTTGATCCTTGTACCACTGATCCAAGTCAAACAGGAGCATTCCATACTGCGTGGAAGTACTCGCGTTTTCGCCCCAACATTCCCAGACTATCTGACAGATGTTCAACATACCTGAAATAAAATTATTACAGCTATTACCAAAGCATTAGTCGTTTCTTTCTTGTTTCTTTTCCCTAGAGTCCCCCTAAAACGATGTTCACTAGAAATACGGTAACGGGCGGGAGCCATTCAAAATTACACACAAACAGATAATTTATTGTATTTCAATTTGTACTGGAAATTTTAATATTAGGCTGTTTGTTTTTGAGGCAAAAAGTAGTTTTTGTGACATGAATCAAGATTTTATTTCGAATCAGCTCAAGTTAATTTTAATAAACAAATAAATAATTTTGATTAGAATGTCGTAACACTGTTACACAGTCTGAATATTGTTAGCTGGTAAACAATATGGCTATGATTCACATATGCGTAAGTGGACTGTTTACTGTTTTTAAGTGCAGTCAGCTATTACTGTAGAGTGCAAAACATAAAAAAATGCCAGTCTATCTATCACTTAAAACAATTTTGAAAAATTGTATTGCTTGCAAATTTAGTATGCTATTCATTTAAATATTAATTCTCTAAATCACTGCTTACTTTCTTCTCCTTCAGCTGCTAAGGTAGAATTGACGGAGTAAGCGTGACAGGACACGCATTTTCCACCAAGCAGTGCAGCTTCATCAACTGTGCTTAACTCTAGCTGGAATCTTACTGTGGCTGTTGAAAACTCCTGGAAAATCAAAAGAAGGATTAATAAATAATCAGGCCTCGGAAAAATATGGAAACTAAAGAATAATGACATTGTTTTAAATGTCAAATAAAAATACAGTCACCTGACTAGAATATGCTCATGACTTTTGGATGGTATGTATTAGTATAAACTATCAGTGTGTGAATTTGCAGGAGATGATTCCTTAGAAATTTGTGCTAGAATTAAGAATAATTGTAACAATTACCTGATAAAGGCACTTCGTGTCAGACAGCATTCTCTTTCCTTGGTAAGTGAGGGAGTACATCACAGCCAGTGGGAACTCCTCCTCTTCAAACCGGTCTGTCACTGAGAATACCACCCAGAGGTAGCAGAATGCTCTAGGATCATCACAGGGTTCCTGAAAATATTTAAATTGTTCAATCTCTATGGTTTATTCAGGGAGGTTAGTTAGTTCCTTGCTTCTGGCTCCAGATTTTGCAGTTTTATTAAATTTTAAGTCTATGAGTATAATTTATTCCTTTCCAGGCCTAAGTAAATTTTTAATGTGTTTTAGGTTGGCAACACAAAAGATAAACATTTAGGTGTTACTGCTATTAGGTAAGTTGACAGCCTGTTTTCATGTCAATATAATTTATTACAAAAGAAGCTATGTAAGTTTTAAAATGGTTCAAAGGCCAAGACACACAACATAAACAAGATAAGGCAATGACATAACAAGAGTTTTAAATATAACGTATTTTAGACAGATCCCTAATTGTTAAAACCAAATTTTGTGCGAGTTGTGTGGTAAAAAAGAAGTCTGTTACATTCAAAATTATATGGTTTTAGAAAGAGCAAACTTACCTGGAAACCAAAATGCGTAACCGGCAGGCATTCCACATTGACTTGTGACGTAAACTCCAATTCCAAAGTCATAATATTCCATAACTGGAATGCACCAAAGTTATACCCAACTGCCAGACTGCCCAGTTGTGGAATGTATTGCAACACGGTCACCCGAATATGATCCCTTTTGGCCTTCATTCGTATAGTACCATCTGGGTTCCGGAATATGTACTGGCCATCAACTAAGGAGTTTTCATTCAGTAGGATTGCCAAATGATCATTATTTTCTAATGCCAGCTCCCGTTGTTCCAATATCCTGTGTATAGCAGAGAATTGTAAGAAGCTCAAGTTGGCTGGATTGGCTTCATTTTGGACTAGGTGCTCATAACCTTGGGAAATGTCTTTTAATGCTGGAAAGAAAAAAAAAATTTAAGTCACTTTAATTTAACTGGTACCTACCAGTAAACCTTGTCTGAAATTAAATTTTAAACCAAAATGGTAAAAGCCTGAGTTTACTGCTATATTTAGAGTTGAGAGTGTTAAGAGTTACATAATTCCTACCAAAAACAAAATCTTACCTTGTATTAAACTAGCTCTATTGAGATCAAAAGCAAATATCTCTCCACTCTTCGTCCCAGCCATGATGACTCCATCAAAACAAGAAATCGGTCCATCAGGCACTCTATCCCACACTGCTAACTCCGTAACAACCACTTCAGTTTGTATGCAGCGAAGTAACTGAGAGCCATTGACATGTAAGATGCAGATCATGCCAGCCTCATCGCTTTGTAAACTGATGATCAGTTGTATGGAGTTTGCGGTCAACGGTCTAGGCAGCTCCACTACGCTTGTTACTAACGTGTTGAAGTTGCTGAAATTATAGTTTGGTTTGATTATTAAAATGTTCTTATTTTACAACCTCATTGAAGAGTGAACAGATAAATGGATACAAATATAAACAAGTACTGATCATATCAGACTTAGAAGTACTAACTTAAAAACTTCAGTGTAGATGCACTTTTGTAATCAATACTAATTAGAACCAACCTCTGTGGGGTGCCAAAGTGTCGCGCTGCTACCTTCAATCCGGTTCTAAGATCAACCACACAGAATTTAGGACCCAGAGCCAGCCAGCCATGCTTGGTGTCCTTCAAAATTCCGCCGAGAGGAGTCTTATCTGAGAAATTTACACAAATTATCACCCACACAGCACCTTGACACCATAATATACCGCTATATATAAATATGTTGTCACTAAAACAAACATACCTGTATTTTCCTCCGTAGGTTGCAGGAAACTGAACACGGCAGGAGACAAATTAGTTGTCTTGACAATAGAAAACACACTATCCTGAAGCTTTTGCATTTTAATTACTTATTTTTTAACTTCTAACCGAAAACTAAATCCTTGAGAGGTTATGATACATATTATTATTGAGGCGTTTCCGACGTTGTTAGTAAGATTTTGCAAACGCTTGGCATGAATTTAGCGATTACAATATGCCTTAGATGTTACAGCGATACAATAAATTGAAATAGTTTAAGAATTTCCATTATTTATAATTGTAAACTTTTCGGTAATCAGCGCGCGGCGGTATCCAAAAATACTAAAACTTCAAAGTTGACTTGACACTTTGACAGCTGTTCAAGCCAATAAGCGCTAATTCAGTGTTAACTGCTAATTGTATTTAAAAAAAAAACTTTGGTAAATGCCCTATGCTAAAACTAAGAACAAACATTAGTTTTTAAATAGGGATATAACAAAATGAATTTTCTTTAGTATTAGACTAAAATTTTAATTAATTTCAACACAATTCTAGAAATAAATGCATGTTAGCTGGCAATAGAACCGTGTAGTGATTGACGCTGATCCACCAATTATAGTGTACTCTGTGGATACCACACACAATTCGTTACTAAATAACTGTTACTGAGTATTTTTATTGTAACCAATATTTAATTTGATCTATTTTCTAAATATTAGGTCCTTACATATGAAATTAGCGTTTTGTCGCACTGACCACTTTGATCTCAAATAACTCCTCTCTGGTAAGGAATTCCAAATTCAAGTTTATACAGCTATTTACTCATGCATTTTTGTTTCGAAAACCATAACTCATTTGTTTTTACCTCTTTTGTATTTTTTCTTTGCGTCACTCTGTTTACAAAATGAAAAACTTGAAATATCGCATTATTTACAAGTACGAGTTCCACCGTGGCACCAGTGCTGCAAAAACGGCTCGAATGATTTGTATGGCGGCGGTGTCGTAAAAGAAAACACAGTGCGTTTTTGGTTCCAACGTTTTCGTTCTGGAAATTTCGACCTGCAGAACAAGTCCCGTGGACGGCTAGAGACCAAAGTTGATAATGAAGAATTGAAGGCTATTGTGGAAGTGGATCCATCGTAAACCACGTGCGAACAAGCTGCAGGCTGTTTGAATCCACTTGCAGCAAATTGGGAAGGTGAAAAAGCTTCAAAGGTGACCTCACGAATTGAGTGAAGCAAATCGACAAACGCGTGTCGACTGCTGCGTTACGTTACTAAACCGGCACAATAATGAAGGGATTTTAAATCGAATCATTACCTGTGATGAAAAGTGGATCCTTGACGATAATCGGAAGTGCACATCGCAATGGCTGAACCAGCCAAATCATGCCCTAAGCGAAAATTGACTCAAAAAAAAGTTACCTGTGAGCGTTTGGGGGACCAGTGCCGGTGTCGTTCACTACAGCTTTCTTAAATCTGGCCAGACGATTCCGGCAGATGTCTATTGTCGGCAACTGCAAACCATGATGGAAAAGCTAGCTGCTAAACAATCGAGGTTGGTCAATCGCTCTAGGCCACTGCTGCTTCAGGACAACTCTAGACCACACACTGCACAACAGACGGCTACCAAATTAGAGGAGCTTCAATTGGAATGTCTTAGACATCCACCTTACTCTCCGGACCTTGCTCCAACAGATTATTTTATTTTCGAAATTTGGATAACTTCTTGCAAGGGAAAAAAAACATATTCAACTCCGACGGGGCAGTCCAAACCGGCTTTCCGTCTCTTTTTATTGATTCCCGTCCGAATGGTTTTTTTAATAAAGGCATCAATAAACTACCTATGAGATGACAAAAGTGCATAGATGGTACATACTTTGATAAATTAAAAATACACCTCTGGACACATCTATTGGCCCACCTTAGAGTTTAGGTTTCGATGGCCCCTACCGAAATATGATTGCTAGATTGAACAAAAACTGTTGATGCAGTTTTAAACCTGATACATTTTACCATCTTTTTCGATCGTATTGTTTTAAATTTGAATTCAGAATACCATACGACATGGAGCTACGCCTAACAAGTCGGATATGCGCCTTGTTAAAGGCAATTGATTTTTGAATAAAAAACATGTTTTATCAAATAAAGGTTTAATTTAATAACGCGTGTTGCCTCCATGGGCATCTACCACAGCTCTCATACGATTAGGCATAGAGTTTATCAACCGCTCTATGCAATTTTGAGGGATCATCTCCCATTCCTCTTCTATGGCAGTTTTCAACTCCTGCATCGTCTGGGCAACTGGCTGACGAGCCCTAACACGTCTTTTTAGCTCGTCCCACATGTGCTCAATGGGGTTCATGTCTGGGCTTCTGGCTGGCCAGTCCATAACTGTGATGTTCACATCCCGAAGATATTCCCTGACGATGCCGGCCGCATGGGCTCTTGCATTATCATGCATAAAAAGGAAATTTGGGCCCACATAGTCCGCGTATGGTATCACGTGAGGTTCTAAGCACTCACGAATGTACCTTTCAGCATTTAATGTTGGCAGCCGTGGTCCTGTAACAACCTCAAGTTGAGTTTTGCCGCTCGCGGATATACCGCCCCAGACAGTCCATGAGCCACCGCCATAAGCAACCCTCTCTTCAAAGCAGCATTGTGCGAAACGCTCTCCCTTACGTCGGTAGACCTTCTTCCTTCCATCATTGCCATGTAACACAATTTTAGACTCATCAGAAAAGAGTACACGGCTCCAATCTTGCTGTGTCCAATTTAAATGACTGCGTGCGAAATGAAGGCGCGCTGTTCGGTGGGCTCGCGTTAGTTTGGGCCCATTAGCTGGCTTGTGTGGTACCATATCGCGTTCTTTTAACCTTCTCCGAACAGTTCGAGCGCTCACAGATACTCCGTGGAAGTCGCGAAGTTGGTTTTGTATCTCAATGGAGGTAAGGTGACGATTTCTCAAGCTGGTCGTCACGATGAATCGATCCTGCCTTTCAGTTGTGACCCGAGATCGTGGCCTTCCTTGGCGACGAACAAAGCCGCCAGTCTCTAGGTACCTCCGATAAACATTTCGGACCGCAGATCGACTTAAATTAAGTTGAGCACTCACGTTTCTTTGGCTGTGTCCGGCCTGAATAAGTGCCACAGCTTGGGCGGCGACTTCAGGTGAAGTATCCATAGATTATTGATAGAACCTCACCTTAATGAGGTTGAATAGTAATGTTTGTTGCAAAACCAAAGATATCAATCACTTTTTCAAGAATTAAATCCAAGTATACCAATAAAACCAAGTTTTCTTAGTATTCGATTGTTTGATATCAACAAACAGGCTCCAAATTGTCTTTTGTTTCTTTAAATTCTGTGTTCGAAATTCAAAAAAAGACTATTGAATGAAATTGTGAATGTGCCAGGTTCAAAACTGCATAAAAACTTTTTGCTCGACCTAATATAAAATTTTAGCTAGGATCAAACGAAACTGAAAATACAAGGTGGGCCAATAGATGTGTCCCAAGTTTTCTTAGTATTCGATTGTTTGATATCCAACAAACAGGCTCCAAATTGTCTTTTGTTTCTTTAAATTCTGTGTTCGAAATTCAAAAAAAGACTATTGAATGAAATTGTGAATGTGCCAGGTTCAAAACTGCATAAAAACTTTTTGCTCGACCTAATATAAAATTTTAGCTAGGATCAAACGAAACTGAAAATACAAGGTGGGCCAATAGATGTGTCCAGGAAGTGTATTATATTAAAAAAAAAACGATTTTATGTTCCTCTCATACAAAACGCCAATTTCATATGTAAGGAGTGTAAGGACCTAATAAATATTTGTGAGGACATAGATTTAATAAGTCAATGTGTGTCTTTTGTTAGTAAAATGTAGTTAACGAAGAAATTTTAACAAGGTTGAAATAAAAACTCAATTAAAAAATAATAAATGTATTTCAGTTGTCCAACTTGGAAAGATTACATTTAAATGTCATACTAAACAAATTAACTTATTGTTGTCTTTATGCTATTCTAATTTCAAGCGCTTAACATAAATCTTAAAACAATAAAAGTTGACTTAAATTAGGAAACTAATTATTCAATAGATATACTTTATTTTCAGTTTTGTAAGCCCTTGGCCAAATGTTAAGTCAATTAATCACAGCCTATAAAGGCACTTACTAATAGTTTCATATAATATGCAATGTTTCAACAAAAAAGTTCATATTAACTCGTATGCCGTCAATATTTTAGTTTCCTATTACGTCTGATGCGTGTGCATATTATATTCGACTGGGGTTCCAAAATAGCTCTGTGTTTCCCTCGGGGCAGGTAAGCTTTTATTATAATCGGGTACAACAGGAACGTTCTGCGGCGACGATTGCAGGAGTTGCAGGTCCTTGTTACATAGGTGTTAAAGTGGTTGAAGGAAGAAGCCGGAAGGTACGTGTGTCAAAAGAAAAAAATAAGCATTAGACATTAGAATAAGAATTTAATGGTGGTTTTGAAAATGCCGTTGTCGTCAAAAGTTTTCTACAATCATGAAACATGCACTAGGCGAACATCTGCTAAAGGGATGCAAACGGGAGGATAAGCAAAAAACCAGAACAACACGTGCTTTGTGATCCAACTTTGGTATTATTTTGCCAACTTGAGCAAAAATTGGAAGGGAAATCAGGAGTTGATCCCAGAAAGGCTGACGGTAAGTACTCCATTATCATTGCCTATAGGGAGCTAGGTACTGATGTGCCACTATTGGTTGGTTGGATGATTTAGTATGCAACCAACCAAAATTGAACCATGTTTGTATATGACGTAAAAATCATAATATCAGGGCACAAATAAATAATAGCTTTCAAATCAAATCAGTAACAATACTTGAGCAATTCATTTTTTCCGTTTTACTGCTGCTACAGAAACATTAATAGTGTTTCTGTTCGTTTCAGAAGCGTGTGGATTAATTTTCATTTGGCCTTGTACTATGTTCATCATCGATGTATATGGACTATCCGGCGTCTGGTTTTTTTGTAGATTACTTTCGGTCGACACATTGTTGTCATTACGAGTATTCTTATTATCATAAACCGTATGTTTCATTGAAACGTATCCCTGATTAGATGGCTGGCTGGATGGCTTGTTGGATGGCTGGCTGGATGGCTGACTAGGTGGCTGGCTGGATGGCACATTTTTAGGACCTGGACTAAATCCATTCTGTGTGACCACAGGATTATGCGGCCTTGATGTACTCACACTTTCAGCTTTTGGTGGAGTTTGCGTGCTTGTAATAGAGGGCGTCTCAAAGGAATCGTTTCGAGTGACTTGAAGACTATTAGACCGAGAAGAGTTACCCAAAGAATGAAGTGTGGATGAACTTCCTTTCAAACTCTCCAATTCCTTTGAAAACACCTCTTCACTTCTTTGAAATCTTTGAGCGTGTGACGTCAATGGTGACCTATTTTGATTTATAGATGTGGCGCTTAAAGATCTACTTGGTGAATTATTTTGAACACTATCTATTGATGAGACTTGTTTGTTTTCGGCTTTATGAGTCAATCGTACTGTTTTATTTACTTTTGCTTCCATAGATCCATATGCACTGTCTTTAGTTGAACTATGAGATGAACTTTCTTCTTGCATTCCATATCTTCTTACCACATTTGCTGGTGCTACAGCTTCTATGTTCTGTACATCATAAGACAAAGGGTTTCTTTCTGGTGGAGCATGTTTAACTCCATCAATAACTTCACCAGTTCTCGGATTAATATGTTTTTCTGTATCAAATCGTAAAGTTACTCTATGACTTTCATCTATTGGGTGATCTCTTGTTCTGTGTTCTAATTCCTCATCGCTATCTTCAAACGCAACTTCGAGTTCCTCCTGAAAAATATTAGGTATTTTGAAAACATAATTAAACATAGTTAACTCAGTCAAGCCATTTGCAAAAAGACAATAATTTTAAGGATAACCAACCTCTTCATCTACTTCTTCTATCACGCTATTTTGGATCCATTCTCGGATTCTCTGTTTTTTTGCTTGCCGGTCCACAGTAGTTTCGATGCCATTATCTCTAAAATGTTTCAGTAGTATGTTTTTTTCATTGGGGTCACTGTGGAAACTATACATTGATGGACATAACTCATCTATGTCTTCGCCAGCTGAAATTACAAAAAATAGTTTAACATACGATTTTCACGCGGGAAATAATAAACTTCTTTATATACAAATGTGAAACTTTACTCACCAACTCTATCGGTATAACCTTTTCCCAGCCATCGATCATCTAAATAGCGGGGAATCTCTAAGAAATTGTATGCCCTTTTTTCTTCTCTTGGCTCTATAAACTTTTTGAACATTTTTTGTGCCCTCGAAGAAACCATTTTCCATAATTTCGGTTGTCGCTTCAGTGGATTTGAACTGTTGTACCAATTGTAGTAACTGCAATTAATAAAACAATATACAAAAATAGTACCTCATTTTTCGTTCACTACTTTGTGCCATTGAACTAACGGTACCTATATTAATCATGGTCTGGTACGAAAATAATGTAAAAGTTTTACCTTGTGTAGCGAGGGTCATCGAATGCAGCTTTCTGCCAAGGCAAACATCCAGTGAGGCAAATAAAAATAACTATGCCAAATTGCCATATATCATGGGAAATTAAAGCTCTGAAAGTATAAAATTAACAAGTGTAAGATTGACGCCAACAGCATACATTTTTTCTTACTTATGTTTTAAATTTTATGATTCGTAAAATTTTTAAATATACAAATAAAACTGATCGATGCTTATTTATACAACGAATACAGCTTATTTATAATAATAAATACCACAAACACACCAGAGGCAGATTCATAAAAATAATAACATCTTACTTGTAACTACTGTCCATGGACAATTTTAGCACTTCAGGTGGTGAATAGGGTAACCATTCATTCCGTCTTCTAACAACTGACATAACTTTTCTCGTTTCGCCGAAATCACAAAGTTTTATTCTTGAAAAGTCAGATTTGAAAATCAGAATATTATCGAGTTTTACATCACGGTGTACCAAGTCCCTTTGGTGAAGATGTTCTAATGCAGCCGATAACTGCTTTGCTACCCTCTTGGTATGGATTTCACCTATGCCAGTGTCAAGCATATTTGATGTCAGATCACCTGAAAAAAGAAAATACAATTGTATTTATTTTAATGAAAAACAGATAACTCGCTGCATTCATGCAATGACAAATTCAAATTCTAATGTGTTTGTACATTTGACTTGTTAAACAATGGTACTGAGCTAGTTTAAACTAAAGAAAACAGTGCAACAGCTTTCAATACAACATGATATTAATGAGGGCTGGCACTGAAAATGTGCTAGATTTAATATTCATTCAAATCACGACGTGTTTTGGCTACAATCCAACTCAAAGTGTGTGTGAACCGGAGTAAGCGAAGCCCAGATTACTCAGCATTTAAATTTTGATTTCCGAGATAAATTATTAGCATTATATTAAAGTCCACATCTTCATAATTGTACATATATTATGATGAAGTTATCTTACCTAAAGGTGCATATTCTTGGCAAAACACATAGAATCCAGCAGTTTCAAATGCCACATCGAATGTAGTTACAACGTTTCTATGGGCGCTTAAATGTAAACTATAATGAAATTCTCTATAGAAATCTCTAATGGATACGTAGGGCTTTGGTAAGGCTTTTAAGACAATTTCTGTGTCTGAAGCCCTGTGCTCCACTAGCAAAATCTTTCCGAACCATCCTTCTCCAACTATTTGTAGAATGTCAAACTCTTCTACCAGGCTCACCTATAAATAAAGTTTAAATATAAGTGTTGAAGTTTTTATGTGTATAATAAAATCCAATGCAAGATATAAATCTTACTTTTTCCAATTCGAACTCTCTGATTTTATGAATAGAGCCGGTTAGGGCCCTTCTCGAACCACTATTCATTCTGGATGCCGCAAACTACGCATTCTCTTTTGATCTGCAAAGTAAAATAGACATTTCTACATTTTTGTAAGAACTGTTCTCTAAGGTTCTTTAAATATTTGGGTATAGTTCTTTCCGGTAGGTCGAATGGGCGGTTTAAGTCGTCCCAATTACTCGTGAAGTCGTTGAGTGAATGCTCTTGGATGAACGCCAGGACCTGATGTCTACTCCAGATCCAGACGGTGCACGTACGTCACATGGTGACGTCATGTAACGTCTCATCCTAGATATTTAATGATGTAATGAAAGAGTTTTGAATATTGATTTTATGATTTAGATAAACTTTTAAAACACTCCTTATTAGAATTCATAGCTAATGACAATCAGATATTTATGATGTCTAAATACAGCATCAATAATACAACATTGATTCACGAACGGTTGTAGATACAAATAAGCTTCTCCCATTGAGAAGTGGATGTTATGATTTTAATTCAATTTGGCCCTATCTCATTGTGGAATTCTGTGTGAAGCATTTTATTTAAATATGACTTCATTGTTGGTGAAGATTTGACGAACTTGATCGGAAAAACGTATTTCAAAAGAGAGCATGATGTAAACTTTACCCATTTTTTGAAATTGTATTGTACTGAATTGTATTGTAGCGAAGCTCCTACGTATGATCGTGTCAGTTAGGTCGGTAATCTTTTGTTAAAGTGAACACATAACAAATGGTTGTTTACTGGCTAGGTCAAATAATAAAATATTCACATAATAGTCATCCATTTGCCATTAATCACACATAGCATGAACGGACGTTCTGTTTATGTTTCATGATATAAAACAGAAGTTTTGGAAGTTTCCAAATGGATTTCGAAGGCATGCTGTTTAATATATTAAGTTCTTAATTCTTAGTTCTTAATTTATAAATTGATTTATTTGGCTTAACGGATGAGGATTAGAACCGAAGACTTGGCCAAAATAGCAGTCAGGGGTCGTATGCGGAAGCCTCAGAACTTTGTGAAGTGGTGGGTTATGCAGGAGACCTATACTCAGCATTGGGTAATACTGGTTGAAGAAGAAAAGAGGAGGATTAGGTTGTTTCTTAGTTATTACGGAATTAATTGGGCAATAAAGCATAAAATGATGGAGATGCATTAAATTGCTTTTGTAAAATTCTAACTATATGATTAGTCCGGGTTCTGTATGGTGTCGGACGTTAAAGAATAGCACCATCCCATCACTTCGCGTGGGTGTCGTAAGAGGCGACTAACGGACTTACCAGAGAATGGGCAGCAGCATTCTCTGTGCATTGCAACGGCTACACTGCGATCGCCAACCCGCCTGCCAAGCGTGGCGATTATGGCAAACCTCCGTTTGGGGAAGGCCTATGTCCAGCAGTGGACGTCATTCGGCTGATAATGATGATGATGATGATGATTAGTTCAAATGCTAGTTCAGTAATTAGATTCTAAATAAAAAATAAAAAAACTAAAAAAAACAGTAAATATTTAAACTATCATGTGGTTGGATTTTTTATTAATAAGCAAGTATCGTTTGGAAAATAAGAAACAATGACATGTGTTACAACGGGTTCGAGGTTTTTTTAACTATCCTGTCTTATATAATTTTATGAATGTAAAACTTTGACAGTTTAGACGTTTCAAATTGCCACTCAACAGAGATTCAATGTCTGAACGGATTTGCATGAACCTGGAGACCATATAATATAGAACATGGTTTGAATGAACACTTTAGATAAGTATTTACCTACTTTTATCCAAAGTACACGAGGATGTTCCGCGTGAAAACCAGCCAATGAAAACTCTTCCCAAATAAATTGTGAAACGCAGTTTTTGAATGACTTAAAATGGAATATATAGTAGCCCTTGTCTTAAATGTGCGTAATATTACGTGAGAGATTGAATGAACTGTTGAAATAAAGCAGTTATTTTTGGCTAATCAGGGTTTGTTTTTCTAAAACAAATACATAACGAATGCATAGCTGTGTTTGAAAAGCGTTCAATCAGTTCATTCATACGAGATTTTGCATTAAGAATTCCACGCCTCGAAAATGAAATATTTATTCATTATTCCTATTCATTATATTTCGTTGCGTGAGTTGCTATTGATCATTTTCTAGATAATCGACTTTACCGATGACCACTCATTAGTTAGAAATTAAACTAGCTTTCGCCTAAACTAGATATTCTAAATACACTTACATAACAACAAAAGAAAACAAACAAAAGAAGAAAAGAACAAAAAAACAACAAAAGAACCAAATTAATATAACGTTTATTATCTACAGCACACCGTGAGGGGACATCAATCCAAAGTTTAATATTATAACGGGTGTCTTTAGACATTGACAGACCTACTCTCTCAAAGGAAGAAATAGGTAGACCGTAGGTACTGTTGATTAGTTCGACCAGCACTATTCAGACGGTTAGATACAATGAGATTTTGTAAATCTACCAAACAGGATATTTGGCAATCAGATTTGGAGATGTATTACATTGCAGGATGATAAAAACTACGTATTAGAATGGCCAAAACTATTAGATAGGCGATACCTACGGTTCATTTTTGATTAATGGTGATACCGCAAAGTGATGCTCTTCGGGGAATGAATAGATAGTGCCTGAATTGAGATACGTTGGTAGATACCGATATCATAAATCGAATATATAATTATTAACTTTATTTGCATTGATAGATAAATAAAAGCTCACTAACAGCATTACTGATTTTCTAATGAGATTAAATTTCTGCTCAAAACCTGATGTTTATGTACTCAGAGTTAATTCCGGAGTGCATTAGTGCAGTTCAATAATAGGACCTACTTGTCTATATTAAGAGCTAAATACGTAAGCAATGCATGCTTATTACCAACCAGAAATGCGTGCCTGAATGCACCAATAGTATTAACTAAAATTGTATTGGTATTTCCGTTGTAATAAGTACACATACTTATGTGTATGCATTTGATATAAGAACAAGTTTTTTCATAACAATTTAATATGAATTCTGCAGTCTTCATGCAAGCATGAAAACTTTAGAATCTACATGCAATGTCCATTGCATGTAGATTCTAAAGTCACTATGGCATGTCTTTAATTGTAGTTGCAATAAACGTTTGAACGTTGTCTTTAATAGATCGCTTTTAGCGGTAAGTGGTAAAGCCGCCTGTCGTGTCACCCTTTTCTTTTTTTTGAGGATGGGAAATCATCAAATGACTTCTTCCGCTCTGGGTGGAGCGGAAGGGCGTGTCAGACTCTTACTGACTAAAACCCATCCGTGTTCCTTCTAAAGCCCTTTGCGTTCCAGGGCCGCGGTGACTCTTTCGAACAGATTCTGCAACCCTGGCAGGCTTTGGCCCTATCGTGTCACTGTGTAATGTTTTCTTCATCTATCTTTTCTATAAATTCTATGGTGTACTTACATAATAAAGAGTATTATCTCCACTATCACTAGGTACATATTATAAAACAAAATCCTCTTCCGCGACTGTCTGTCTGTTCGCTAATCACTGCACCGATTTTCATGCGGTTTTCACCAATGGATGGGGTTATTAATGAGGAAGGTTTAGGTGTATAATTTGTCCCGAAATTCCTACTGGAACGGGAAAATGAGATATGCGCGTACGAAGTCGCGGGCAAAAGCTATATAAAATTCTTCTGTACGTGTATATGGGACTGAACTCCTTCTAAACGGTTGGACCGATTTTGATGAAATTTTTTGTGTGTTCCAGTAGATTTGAGAATGATTTAGATTCACAATTGGATCCAGTAGGTGGCGATGCAATCGATTTCTATAATTTATCGTCACAAAGCAAACGTTCGGACAGGACAACGTCTGTTGGGACCTCTAGTATTCTTATAAACATAATAAAAACTATTTAGTTCCAATAAAGAAACAGCCATCCATTTATCTAGGTACCTCATTATAGCATTATGATAAAGAAAATGTCTACTTTATTGGAGCACTTCATAGCAATACTTAACTTCTAACAGGAGCTATATAATGAAACTGTATAGTTTCCCGCAAAGTAGATGAAAGTGTGGTCAAATTAATGAGTTCCAAAACGAACTTAAAAAATCAGTATTGCTTTTCTAAATACTAAATCATATGTGTGAGCATAAGTATCTACAATCCTGCTTATACCATGTGTCGTGTGTCACAGCGTCAAAAGCGAGCATGTGTTCAGATGTTGTGCCTACTTATCATTCATCTGTATTGACTATTGTTGCGTACTAAATATTTGAATTAACCTTGATATGCACAGGTAACCAATTGATAATATTGCCGAATGTCGGTCATCGGAGGTGAGTGTTGCTACCCATCGTACAAAATCTTGCAGCTTCTTTTATGAATTTCTAAAAGCGGAAGAGGTTAATGACCGTTGCATGCCTTAAGTATAAAATACACAAATGGAAATTACCAAAACTCAAAGGCCTGGCGCCCTTGTTCGTATAAGACACACAACAATACACTTGGACTAAATCCAATCACTTGTACCACTCAAATTTCACGTGCTCCCGACTTTTCATTATTATTTTCATAATCACTTGGGCATAACACTATAAACACATGAGGTTGAAGGATATAATGGTTATCGTAATAAGCGGTATATTTGTGGTGTAGGGCGGAACGGGCTGGGCGTGCGACGGTGGTGCTCCTACTGGCGCGGCGGCGCGTACGCAGCGACACCCGGGAGGTTATTTTTGTGCTACTGCACATACAAAAATCAATTTGTGACGGAAATGTTACGATCAACGACCTGGTACCTATGTGAAGACTAGAAGTGCATTTTCTTATAATGTGAGAAAGTAAACGGGATTTATTCAATTAGTTGTAAATCGCGCATAATTGCGGTGTATCGTCTTTCAGTTTATAATCAGGTCTGGCTGGTTCCGCCGACTTTATATATACGCAGGTTATCACATAGCCGTAGTTTTTAATAGCTTGCCTGTATCCTAAATTATGTGAGCTATTAACCTACTAAACAATTACGACAACGGAAGCAGGTAGAGTGTGTAGGTATCTAGATAGATACCATCTGCTCAAGACTGGTCTCAATGGTTAGCTTTTCGGGCTTATGTCAATAAACAAACACTGTGTCTTCGTAGTTTACCTACATACTGGTACAATTACTCCTTAAATGTTAAAATTTGGTAGTGGTACTTGCTGAAATAAGAGTCGTGTATCTTGAATTGCAGGCACATTATTATCGTGCTTTGATTTTTTATCGGTAGACATCTATTAGGAATCCAAACTTAAAATTTGCTTGAATGAGTGGCAGTTTTCTTCATAACAAAGAAAAGTTTTTCTGTCATTCAACAGAATGACAGAAGAACTTTTCTTTGACTTTTCTTTAACAGAAGAAATTTTATCCTCATCTAGCCTCAAGTTTCCAAAATAATACCGGCTTGCATTGCATATCTAGTATATCTAACACATTGGTACATACCACCATTTGAAAATATCTTATAAAATAAGTGCCTTGGTGTCTAAAATTATAAATGTTATATAATATGAATACCTAAATGCAGTGAGTTAGACTGTACACCTTTATTCTGGCATACTATCAAATAGCTATTTAATGTATTTTTTGTAAGCTTGTATACAAACTGATTGTGAAATTCTTAATGCAAGTCTCTGGGCATAACAAAATAACATTATTATTGTATACTTTCAAATGACGCCGTCACTTCGTGTGCAGTAGTTTTTATTTTAATGTTTGCTGTCTAATATGTATTAGTTTATAGTTATTGTTTTTATACTTATATATGTAGGTACTGTATTTTATGGGTCATAGTTGCCTGAAATAAACAAAAAAATGATAATAATTAAAATTATGAGAGTTTGTCTCGGTAGTCACGTCTTCAATTTAAAGGATGAGAAAATTGTATTTAACAATTCCAAAAAGTAACCATTCACAATAAAATTATCTCAATTTATTCGGGACGTTGTTTGACTTTCTCAGATACTCCAGACACTCAAAGACTCCACATAAATTCAAAGGTTCAACATATATTATGAACAGTTATTATCAACTGTTCCTGATATAATCACTGTTATTTTGATAATTAATCGTTCAACACTAGCTTACCTAGAAGGACAAAAAGAAATGTCTATGGGTTATGCTATCTTTTTTGCACTTCAAAAAAGGTGGTAGGAAAAAACGAGACAGCAACAAGGATACAAGGAATAGACAAATCTTAAAAGCTCGAAATGGCCGGTAAATTGTTTATTGTTGTGATTGTGATGTGTCAGACGTCAATGTCAAAATTGTTTAAAGAAAATTGGGAAACAAAGCTGTTTCTTTTAGTTTCTCCTTATTTAATTTAAATTTAATTTTGCTAGTGTTTAGACAACAACCACATAAGCGCAGTATGTTTGGTAAGTTGTTTAATTTTAAACTTTTAAAATTTGAGGTTATGTTAGTGTTTTGTTATTGTTCGCGGTCTGCTTTTATTGTAAATACTCAGTAATTGCAATAAGTTAGCTTGGTGATACTAAATTATCAGAGTTTCCTTTATTATTCTCCTTACCAGTTTTGGTTTTGGTCTCCTGTTATGAGATAAACTTTTTCTGACCTATGTAATTTTTCCTATCTTTTGACTTGCTCGTGGCATGCGCCTTCCGATCAGATGATAGCCTGGTAAAGAAGAAAACATTGATTTTCTTTCATATCTTGGCTAATATAAAAATATAAGAAGTTGCATATAAAGCTAGTTTTCATTAATATTTTTATTCTGTTAAATTACACAATTTCATAATATGTTGTAGTAGTAGGTGAATAAAAAATCTTTGTAATCAGCCATTTAAGTTTGCTTCAAGGAACACTTCAGCAGGAGTTTTAATCACCCATAAAATACCTTTTCCGAAAAAAAAAAACCTTTAAATCAACAAGTTATTGTGGAGTCCATCCATTAATGTCATTGTAATTACTGAAGCTACAGAAATTTCATCTGTGTTTTGCAAATAGGTCCACCCTTCAGCTATCTTGCAAATGCCTTGCCAAGTGCTTTAGAGATTGAAAAGTAACTTTGATGTTAGAAAATTTATACATTTTTTTATTGAATAAACACATTAAGTATATGAAATAAATATAATGTGTAAACAAATATGTATTGGTTAATTTAATAGATTGTTGTAACAAGTAATTTGGATAATGAAATTCCAGATAATAGGGTAGGTATTCTACTGAAAAATCTAATTATTCAGATAGATTTCCAAAAAAAATTTTTTCATGTGAACAAAAAATTATGAAGATACAGTGTGCTGAAAACTCGCGTGACGACACTATGATCGTACAATTTTTACTAGCTTTTATGATTTATCTTAATTATTTTTTAGCAATTTGAAATTGCAAAAAAAGTGTCCAAAATTTTTTGAAAATGTAACGTCGGACTAAATAGAATTATATTTTTTCTACGTAATAGAATACCATATTGGATTTATGGTTGAAATTGTATTTGTATTAAATTTTAAGTTTAAAAAGATAGCCTACGTTGCTTGCCTTAAGTTATTCTTTAATCTAAAGAGATTTGATTGCAGTTAGCAGTTGGGATATAATATAACTGAAGTAGTAGTGCGAGTGTAGTATAGTCTTTACTGTATATTAGTACAGAACTTTCCTATACTTATACCTAGTAATATTTTTTTGAATATGTGCCAAGTGTATGTTCCCCATTCTTTATTTTGGCTACATACAATTCCTTCTCTAACCCATATTATATTCATTGACTACAATATCTATTTTGTTGCAGAGGTTATTCACATGAAAGAGTTCATGTGAATAACCTCTACTCTATGAAACTCTACTATATGAAAAGTATTTAGTGATTTTGCCTTTGGAAGAGTTTTCCTCAATGTATGAATTAACAACACTTTAACCTAAAAAATGCCAATAAAGTTGGGTTTGACAAATTATTTATTCCAATTTCACAATTCAGATATCAGCCCCATGTCTTTTAAGACTTGTTCAAGCTAAAACCCCTGAAAGTTACCACTAGAATTTCTTTACTTGAAAAGTTGCTACTAATAAAATTGAAGAGTGTATTTTGAATGTTTTTTAACCAACTTCTAAAAAAAATAAGTGATTAAAAATTAGGTACCTATATTGAAAGCCGTGCTGGCGCCCATGATCAAACCTCATTCTAACAGTTTCCTTTTACCTGATAGTGCTCAAACTACTACCAGCTTGATGCCCATGAGTCAATAGAGCGAAACGAGCCAAGAGGATCATCGGCAATTAGGCTCGTCGAGTCGAAGCTCCAAAGTCTTGAGCATTGACGCCGAGTTGTTAGCCTGTCGGTTTTCAAACGGTTGCATTTTGGGGAGTGTGCGACGAAATTGCATAGTTTAATTCCGCCAAGCCCGTTCCATCATTGGACCACGAGACGTACGGCGCCACCGGTACATGGTGGACATCCCACCCACACATACAGTCGTTCGTAGAAGGAGGTGATTGCTTCCCATGAACTCTCGCTCCAGACCATGGATTGGACCAGGGCTGGAAGCGAGAGGTTGTCGCCGCCGATCGCTTCTACGAGGACACGGCGGTGCTCCGCCCAAGCAGGGTAGACCTCCACCGTGTCCTTCCGAAACAGGTAATTCCTGAAACAATCGTGTCCAGTGAGTTCCTGCGTCAGGCGAAAGGTTACAGGACGCTGTGGCGCCTCTCTAACCACTCTTGAAAAAGGGGACTTATCCCATAAGGGGGCCACAATAGTGGCGTGCCCATTCGCATGGGCCTATGTATTGTAAAATTTTCAACTCAACCAGAAAGGAAATATCTTAGACTAAACCTGAGGGTTTAGTCACTAGGGCCTTTGGCTATTAGGCCACCCTGCATACTCTGCATAGTCGTAGTCTGGTCAGGACTGTTCATGATTCGTGCCCACAACTGTAGGGTTGTCTATGATCAGGATTTCAGGAATAAAATGTTCAACCCTAGATTTCAACCGGGCCTTTTTACTGGGCTCGTTGGAAATAGCTTAAATCAACGTTGGCATTAAGTACTTATGGGTTCTTTGGTACAAAGCTTATTGCCACCTTAGTTACGTTAGTAACTTTTGCTATGACTACTGAATTATCTAAATAACTACGTCGTCTAGTGCCCACTAAGCGACATGGCCTTTCTTTAGGAAAACCGCAGTCGTAAAATGTAATCAACCGTCTTCTAATACTCGTCATATTGCTAAGCGAGCGCCGTCAGCTGGGACTGGTCTGTCTCGGCCACGGTTTATTTTAATTATTTTTTCTTTGAATTATTGCTTTTTTTTTTACTTCGGACGCTTGATCGTGCAAGTCTTTCTACATCGTTCTCACATATATTGTATAATTTTCACACGAATGATGTAACCATATCATTGAAAAAAACATTGATTGAAATTTATTAAAAGAGTGTCCGTGGAGTTTCTTGCACGTTCTTCTCTATAGAGATCTACGCTTTGGAACGTGTAATTAGCTTCATCTCTTTGGACAGACCGACCTTGTCTATTCAAAAGTGCCTGTAATGGTTTAATTGAAATAAATGCTTTGAGTTTATCTCAAAATGTTGAGTTTGAGTTTACCCAAGTTGCAAATTTGTGACAATCAATGAGCGTTGTATCTGTCTCACAAACATCGACGATTTTTCAAGACTGTTGAGATGCTCTAGAAGTCTTAGATAAAGTGTTATTCTGTAAGCGATTGTTGAAATGCCAAAATATAAGGGAGTGATCACGTGATGATTTTTGAAGTTTTGACTATCGCCGCGCTACTGCTGACAGAATGTCACTTGCCTAGAGCCTCAGGTTCACCTCAGCCAACCCTCAGTAGTTCGTTAACTGTCGCGGACTGCAAGCAATTTGCTATGACACTAAAAACTAAACTTTAAACGGCTATAAAAACAGTTCCAATTGCTTCGCGTTTATCGCCGGTTTAGACCTTGTGCTTAGATGGGCGGTTGGGATGTAAAACTCGCTTGTCGGGGACCGCACTTGGGATTGCATGCCGTTTTTATGGTGGCGACATTGAGCAGTGAAAGTTTCTACGTCTATTTTTTGTAGTTTTAATACGTTTGAAGACTTTGTGGCTTGTAACTAGGGGCACTGACGCAGGTGTTTCAAGGCGTTTTTTCACGACTTTGTTCGGGTCGACTTCCAGATTTACCGACTCTGTTACCGTCGGATTGCATGTAAGAATATTGGCAGATTCACTTGTGTAGAGGAGTTTAGCTATCATGGGAATGAAAATCATATTTCGTTTAATTTCTTGAATAACTTCAAAAGTATTTATTTTAAAATTATGAAAAATATGTAATTAAAAGCTCTTTAATTTAATATGTCCCATGGTACAGTATTAATGATTAATTTTTAATTTTCTAGTTTGTCCCCCAAAAGTAATCGGTTCAGTAGATTCGGAGAAAATTGGCTGTCACAGACAGACAGACACTCGAGTGATCCTATAAGAGTTCCGTTTCTTACGGATGTTCGGAACCCTAAAAACAAATGCATATGATGATTGCAGTAATTCCAAAGGTACTTCCCCAGTCCCCCACCGATAAATTAATTGCTGTTGACATAACTGTAACGCACAATCTGTGAAAAATTTCCTGTTTTTCCGCAAATCTTTAATCTCAACCTTTATTCCTTAAGTTCTGCGAATCGTAGGTCTAATTGCAACACGTTTAAGTTTACCAACCACAAATCACTTAATAGTTCGCTAATAGTTGTGAATTATATTTAAAAGTCGTTCGACAATCGTCACTCGCCACTCGCCAGTAATGGCCGGTGCAAACTTCAATTGTGTCATGTATTTGCATTGCTAAGAAAGATCAATTACGGATTATTGCTATGATTTGATATGCAGTAGTGTTAGTTGCAGAAAAATTGGGCCCCTTTGACAGTAAAAATTAAAAAAAAAAATTCAAGCACAGGTGTAAGCTCAGCAGGTGTAACTTTGACAAAACTAAATAATCATATTATATTGATCAAATAGAGGTATAGCAACACCTGTTTTATATGATGCCATGCTACTGGTTTTATTTCTAAAATTACTGCTAAATATTAGTTATATACATTCCAGTAGGTATGGAGCGTTTTTATATTGACAGGCTTTTTATTATGAATTAGTAATGGTGGTCAAAACCATTATTAATTCTTGATTTGACGACCCCCAGGTTGTAGTTATAAGGAAAAACAGTTTCCGACAGAGAATTTCCACTCCTAAGCTGTACGCACAACTAAATTTCTTGTGTTTAAACGCCTACCAGAAAATTACCTATTTTACTACCAAACATTTCGAAATATCTGCCAGAATGGATAAATGCTCACCGAAAGGCGAAGTCGGAGCTCCGCTTCGCGGGGCTCCTATGGTTTAAAAAAAAACAACCACGAAGGGGATAGCGGGGTCTGATTCGTTCGCTTCGCTCGCTCACTAGACCCCGCCATCCCCTTCTAACCTAACTTGTCCGAGTCGGAGTGCCCCAAGTCCCGAGCTCGCTTAGCTCACTCTTGCATCCAAGTTCTATTAGTAACAGAAGTAACATTGTATTTCAGGAAAACAAGATTTGGTGAGCATTTATCCATTTTGGTAGACAAAAAGAATATAAATACAACACGTACAATTATTCTAATGAGTGTATAATTATTTTGGAACTTAAAACGTTGTGCTAAAACTGTAGCCCAACTTAATAAAGTTGATATTTGACATCTGTCAGTTTCAACATTACAAAAAAACTCCTAAAAATATCGAAGTCCTCTAAAAATTCTATTTATCACGCTGACTGTACATCAATATGCAAAATGACTGTTTGCTGTAATAAAGTATGCAATTATAAAGAACAATCGTCTTGAACTGTCAAAGTTTAGAAGGCAATGGAGATCGCTCATTGTCTTAATGCACGATGCAATTACTGGAATGTGCATGAGATTATAGAGAGCATAAACTTGAGGTGGTAAGGACATGCAAATGTCAGGCTAAATGACGTTCTTCGCTCAAGAAATGCAATTATACAAGGAATTCTTCAAATTGTAATAAGTCCTCAACTTATTTTTGTCAAATCTCTTGTCTACTAATAATCAATAGTCATGTATTTTGACCTTCCTAATTAATTAATAATATATAATATCTTGGGACAACTCACGGATCCCAAACTAGACAGAGCCTGTGCTATGGCAACCAGACAACTGATTAACATACTTATATATTTCTAAATACATACATATCATAGACAAATTACACCCAGACACAGAGCAAATGAACATGCTTATCACACAAAGATTTGTCCTGGCGCACGACCTCCGGTTTAGCAGTCAGGGTCACTAACCACTCGACCAACAGGCCAGTCAAAAATTGACACCAACTAAAAGTATTCCAACCAACCAGCCATTTTACAAAAATGCTGTCAATCCATTTGACGAGTTAATGTATTCTTGATGTTGACAGAAAAGGCGACACAACACCTCGACAGCACTAGCTCAAATGCCAAAAAAATACCTCTTCGAATATAGAAAATCAAATAAACCTTATTCAGCTAATTGGCATAAACATAGACCACACACCACTGACATTTGACCAAATATCTCCATCTAGCAATCCGAACAGTGTAATGATTTCATGTACAATTTCTAAGTGACTCCTTATACGCTGGCAGTAAAGCACCGTTAAGGGTACAAGGGAGCAGTTTGACATTAAAAGTTCCCAATTAAGGGCTCGGAGATAAAGGTAAGGTAATCTTGGAACTTCGGACCGGTAGCAGTCTCGTGCCCTATTGGGATGCGGCGCTAGTACTTCGTTTGTTTACCTTTAGACTTGATTGATAGATAATACGGGCTACCGCTAATTAGAAGTGTGAGTTAACGGTGTAAGAGAAATGTTAACGAAGGAGGTTTGGAGTAATTAACTAATGGTAATACGTTTTAGGTTTAGGGAAGTAGGCAGAGGCATGTACTTGGATTGAGACTTGGGTTATGCGAGAAAGACAAAGTTGTTGATTGAGTTATTGATTGATTCTTAATAACCTTCCGCGCTACGGAAAAATATGGACATTAAATTTATAGACCTCATCCAGCGGTTTCCTGATAAATACGCTGGATGAGCAATAGTAATAGAGAAGTCGACGTCAAGAACCGACATAGATAATTATAATCTTCTAGATAAATAAAAATGAAATTCTTTTCGTTGGTATAAGCATCACTTGAAAACGTCTAGACTGATTTGGCAAATTGATGCTTTAAAATGTCCTTATAAGGTTTTAAGAGGATAAAAATTGGGACAGAACTCTAGAAAAAAATGAAATTCGCTCATAAGTGCATTTTTCTATAGAATTTTTGTATGAATTCAGAAATGTGGCCAGGGTAACGTTTGTCGGGTCAGCTAGTTACGATACAAAACATACAATTCATACGATATTAAAGGATATAATCTCGAAATGTGTCTTAGTTTCGGAATAAGTCCATTAAAGAATTCTTGATGAAAATAGAGACCAAAATAGCGAAACTTCAGATTACCTCCTAAGTAAGTAAGAAAGAAAAAACCGTGAGAAAGCACCCAACACGTTACAAAGAGGCGAATCAACGTTATGAAGGTGTAGTTCACCCTTCAGTCGTGTGTGCCCGTTAGCTAGATGCACGCCCGCGACTCGCCTCGCCACTAGACGACGATTTAATTAACGTATTGTGTGCCCGCCGCTATTAACTGCGGTTCTTAGACGGTTAAGGCATAGTCGATGATGCTGTATTGGTTTTAGAATGAGGCTATACTGTGCTGCGCAATAGGAACTTCCATGTTTTTGCTAAATTTTGTTTCGTTGAGATGTCAGGGATTGTAGATGTCTTAGTCATTGCAGAGCAGATTAATAAATGCTGCATTTACAGATATTTATAATGGTTCTGTTTGTGGAAACCACTATAACATGTCAACTTCGATGAAGAAGAAGAAGAAGCTTTCAAATAAAAAGCTATTTCTAGAAGCTTTTCCCAAAAGGACACCCTCAAATCCCTTAGCTGTCTTGAAAAGCTAAGAAAAATGCTTTTCCTTATTCCAATTTTGTTGCCTTTTCAAAAGCTCTACAACTTCTATCCTCAAATTAAAACCATCAAACATTCCCCTTAACGTTCGGCCCTCGATAAGGGATTATGCACCATTATTATGCAGAGCTCTAAGGTTTCGGGAACTCAAGCTCTCGTCAATTAAGGTATCGCTACGGCCCATCTTCTATCCATAGAGGCTAACCCGTCTGCGCTAAACCTGGAAAGCACAATGGCTCCGAATAATGAGACAACCGGTAAACGTTACTTAAATGGTTTTCGGTAGATGAAAGCTTAGGAACTGCTTTTAATGGCTCTTGTATGAGGCAGCTGAATTGTTACCTTAGTCAGTGAATTGGGTTCGATGCAGACGTATATTGACGCTCTTTCTCCTTTCTCTAATTTAGGAATTCACGAAATTGGTATTTCCAAAAACGTGGTTTCCAGAAATAAAGTTTCTAGCAAAACTACTTTCAGAACGATCGAATGAAACCGTCAAATGTTGATCCATGTCCATCCCTTGTAAAGCATTCTGCAATAGCTTCATCTCGTGTCTATAGTGACCGAGAAGGTCACCGTTGTCGCTCTATCTAAACAAGGAAATTTCCATTTCACACGGAATAGTTTACAGAGATTTTGATATTTAATGCTGGACCAGGCAATTGACCAGCAAAACGGTATAATATTACAGATATTACTGTGATCCCAATATCGCTATGATAGGTTACTGTGCCATCGACTTGGTATAAACAATTTGTTTACCGATTTCCGTTTTCTCTTAGTTGACATTTACGTCCTCCAGCCAATAGTATTCAATTGATATATGATCAATAACTCGAGGAAATCTATCGCGTAAGTTATTTCGACGTAAGTAATTTTCTTAAGCTTCAAACAGGTACTTTCGTTTGATTGGTGAGCATTGAGCTCGTTATACTACCTAGGAATTGTTTGTTTTTCCAACTTCGTTTTTCTGAAACGACATACGGTATTGAAATATTCAGCCGTCTGACATGTTATGTAGGCAAGGAAGCCTCGGCTTTCTACAGGCTCGTATAGTACTGAAAACATAGTGTCGTTCTTATAGTTTATATTTCGTTCTAGCTCATTAGTATTCTCAGTTCTCAACAGATTTGTAGATAGTTGAAAGTTGTTGAACTTTTAACAAACAGAGTGTGTTGACATTAGAATCGAATTCTCGATAGTCGTGAGCAGTAGCTCCACGGGCTCTCTCCATTAAGATCTCAAACGGATGTCGACAAGGCATGTCCCGTCTCCTGCGCAGTTTATAAGCAAAGCATTAACAGTGGAAAATCAATTGAGGCGCGCGTCGGAATGCACCGGGGAAAGTGAACTGGGCTGGGATGATTCCAACCCGAGATTAGATACTATTACCGATACTAAACAATGTTCGCGAAAGGGTTTTAATATGCATAAAATATACACAGAAATAGCTGCAGCAATAAAAAGGAGCATAAAAGCTTTTAAAGTGTTCAGGTGCAGGATTTTAGAGGCACTTGCAGCGACGGCGACGCCACAAGACTGAAGAGCTTCATTCTCTATAAACTATTGCACATACATTAATCTCAATCTAATGCCATTTCAACTTCGCTGCGATTAAAACCATTGAAATTTTCATATTGTCCAAGGAATGTTTGCTTACCGTTTTATACGGCGTGTTCTCACGAGTCGCGCGCCTGTTTAAACGTTCAGCGCAGACGACACGGATTTTAATCGCTACACAACGTCATTGGTGATTTATCGAGCGATGTTGGCTAGACGCTTGAATTTTAATGTTATGCTGGGAGGACACGCCGGTACTTGGGATTCTGTACAGGAATTTCAGATTTACAGATGTATTTTTGCACGGATTACAACTGTGATTGTGTTAATCGTATTCTTATTTGATACTGACATTAAGGGAAAGCTTCAAGAAATCACTGCCATGTCGTCTTCTTTTCGAATCAATGGTTGACTCCTTAGTTTTAGATTTTTTTCTCCTAAGATTCATTAAATCCAGCAAAGTACAGCACTACAATGTGAGTATTGCCTTACTTCAAAATTTACATCGACACACAAATCTTTCTCTACAAGTTCTACAACACCTTGCTTTCCTCTCTCGGAACAATAGCCACATTTTATCCACAATTTGATGGGATATAATTTCAAAACAATTATCCTTACATTTCTCACGGCCACTTGTCGGGGGAGACGTGGGCTGAACCGACCCGCGTCTACGAGCCACATCATGTCCAACTGTCAACTAAACTCAGACCCATTGCGGGAACATTGTTACTTTTGTTAGCGTTTTGCAATGCGTCAAGTGCAGTGATATTGGGGGCAAGTCTTCATTATGGTTCGTTTTGTTGACAACTGTGACATTTATGTCACGCCTGTGATGTCTAGAGGTGGGTTCTTTGAATTTTATTGTCATTCTGTCGGTGAATTACTGTAGCAACATTTGATTGTGTTTTTCCATTTAAATTCTTTGTTGGCAGAGTTCTTGTCAATCTCCTGGAACACGAACTTAATTGCTATTTTAATCGTGATATGGTTATAGACCAGTTCAGTTTCACCAAATTATTTGTCATCCTTAAGTGGCACCTCCCATATTTTTAATGAGTTGTGTTTTTACATCCCTTATATTATTATATTCTCTTCAACGTCATTCTTTATTGCACAAACCAATTCATTTCTTTGTTTTACTGTATTTTTTAATCTAATGTCTGATTGTTTGTCTATGACATAAATAATATTTATTACAACTTCTAACATCACAGATAGCAGCAGCTTTATCCTTTCACTAAGTTGATGTCCTTGACAAATGGCCCTATTTAGAGCCAAATAACAAATACAACGTCGATAAGGGGGGTGGGTGCCCTTAGAGAAACCACTCCATTCAGAGAAACAACCAGCATTCTATTCTAATGTTTGATTTGACCTGCTAACCTGTAACATAAATAATTTTGGACATAACCCTCCCGTCACAGATTGCAGCAGTTAAATATTTACTGCTACATTTAATTAACACCACCATTCGCATTTGAATAATAATAAAACTTGAACATTTATTGTGCGTCCTTACTTTTACAGTTATTGTACAATTTATGCCAATCTAAATTTAATGTTTGGTGAGATCGTTGGAAATCTAGACCTAGTTGCACATAAAGTTTAAATCTAATTTAAATCCTGAGTTGTAGTCAACACGCAAGTCAACAATATAGTTGGTAGCTTTAGAAATTTAACGAAATAGAAGGAAAAAGAGGATGAGACATTTTTCATTAAATACTAGCCTAAAGGCCTCGCTCAAATCCTTCCAGGAAATATTTCCCCGCTCTAACTCGTACTGGAGGCGTACAGTCTGTACATGAGATTGGGCGGGTAACGTCTGCCGCATGCACTGTGACCGTTAGGCAAAAGTCGGGGAGACTTTTGCCTACCGGTCACAGTGCATGCGCCACAATGGGTGCCTGAAGACGGACATTGCCGCCATGAGTAGCCCAGAAGAAGGTGCCGAGATGGGTGAGACGTTTAATAGCATCAACATTTTTAAGCCACACTTAAAAAAAAAATGGGAATATTCAAAGACGTGTCCTTAAAATGCCTAGCTTCAATTTACAAATCTGCCATTGAATTGACGAGCACCATACCTTCACAAGAAGCATAAACACGAATTCCTCAGATTCCGCATTCCGCAGTACCAATAGTGTACCTGCATGTACGATCAAGACGTTTTTAGGCGACCGTCATTACACGTTGTTAGGCCCGCGGGTGTGTTCCTTAATCCATCAAATTACAAGCCGGCCATCATCTTAATATCCCCCGCCCCTCGACCGGGCTTTCAATAAACCAGTACCGCATTGATAGGCCGTAATTATAGTACGCTGGATGCGCGCACATAAACTTGCTTGCAGCGAATTTGTGCTGTAATTCGGCCTTCTCAGTTTGTATTGTGGGATTGTTTAGATCCTCCCGATACAATGCATGTTTGTTTTTATTAATGCACCGTATACCTTACAGCCCACGGATATTTATATGCACATTTTGTTGTAGTATTAAGTATCACTTTGTTTTAAACAAATTTTATTTAAAAGCGATTTTAACATAGGTATTGTGTCAGAAATCAACAAAAACACGGAGCCAGCTGCATTTCAATGACACCCTCATTTGCATACAAAGTTGATTTTAAGAATTCTAATGTTAATTATGTAAATCGATTCGATATCCTTCCTTTAAACTTTAAATAACGTTGCTTGGAAAGGAAACATGCCGTAAATGTGTCCCTAAATCGGTCTTTGAAATTGGTAGTCATAGCCATTTAGACTTCTTATAATAATAATCCAATGAGTATATTAATATTCAAACTTGATTGATTACAGTCGGCGCTAAGCACAAAATAATTGTAGGGATTTCAAATAACACACTCGAAAGGCGGCCAGCTCATCTGATTATTAAAACATGGATGTATTTGATAAATGTTGTATTCTTAATTGGGTTAAGATATATGATTGTGTGTTTATGAATGATCACTACTTTTATTTGCTCTTTCATTCGGTTTATTCATTGACTTGTGGAATACGATTAGTAACTACTGGAGAATTTATGGGCAGGAGTTGTTCTCTTTTACTGCTGTCGGCATTCTTTCCTTCGCCTAGTTGTTCAGTACAAAGTTCGCGTTAAGACTGCAAATTGTTTTAGCGACACATCACCGTTTTTGCTGGCAGTCGGCCACTTAGTTATCGCCCTGAGCTCTACAAATCGTCCCGGGCTTTCACCGGTAAATGTCCTATGAAATTGCCATCGTGAGTCCCGCTCTGACCATAAAGCAGGCGGGAACGCGACGCGTTTATGATCCAGTAATAATGTGCTAAGACAATGCTACGTGTGTTCACATTGTGCGATTCGTCTCATCGCATTTATTCAACAAAATTTAATTCGTAGCCTTTGTCAGTCTACCATTTTGAAAGGTGCTCAAGGTAGACGTTAATTTTGTTTATAAGCCTGAGGCTACGTGCGACGCGTCGATGTATGTCGTTAGCAGCAGATGCAAATTTGTAGACGTTGCAATTTAAATTTTGCGCAAAAGTGATACTCTGACATCGTGAGCTGAGCTTTCCGTAGTTCTAAGAAAGTTTAACTGGTCCTATTAACGTTATAGCAGCATAGTATAATGCCACTTAAATCTAATGCTTTGTAATTTTAATATAATCAACTTCTAATTGGAGTTGAAAGGCTTTTTCATTCGAATCTTCACTAACATCCAATTACTCCTTCAAGATTGACGTGTTAACATTTAAATATATTTGTCCTACTGACAGACATTACTACTGTTCCAAATAGGAGAGATAATTCAGTCGTTTCTGAAATTGTCCGGAGTATAGCCGCAGGTGTGAACGGTACTCTCTGCGTGACCGTGCCGCTGGCTTCTCCTAAATTAATACTCGATTGTGTTGCACTGGCCACATTGTCTCGCTGAGGTGGCGTGACAGCCTGTCGTTACATTGGAACACTTTCTAGTCGTGTTGTACACTGATTTAAGTGGAATTTGTTACACAAATAGATCCTCCGCGTTGACTCCCCCACTAAGTCAGCCTCAAGCCTTTAAATTAAGTCTTCAGGTTTGCGCTGTTTCTGTTATTCCTATTTATTGTAGCCACAAAGTTTTTAGCGCTGCCTCGAGCTGAAGTTCGCATTTCCCCTTCTTTATACGCGTTGCCAGGTCAATAATTTCCTATTATCGTTCACTAGCACCATAGGCGTATATTGCGCTACTGGATATCTTATTACTGAATATCTTTTCCAGTAATACCAGTACTATTTATTAGATTGAGTCGTGAGACCGTGGCGCGCGGTAGCCAAGCGGCTGAATAAAATAAATAAGTAGGAAATGAATATTATCCTAGCCCTTGGGCACTTCAATAAAGTAACGGTGTATTTGGTTAGCTACTGGCTTCAATTTCGTTCGCAAGGCTTTGATTTATAAGTCCATGCGTTTGTTACACCAAGTTGGTTAATAGCAAAAGGAGTTTATGATATGATGGCAAGTTGTCAGTTATAACTCCATTCATTCTTACACAAATTAGGTCTGATGATATCAATACGCCTGACATACATATTTATTTCCATCATCAATAATATTCTTGTTTATTTGCAGGGCATTGCTAACGATTGATTAAATTGCATCCGCAACCTGCGCGCGCGCATATACTATCATGCATAATACTCATAGTTTATTGCTCTATTACACAACCACTATTTATGGCTCGATTGCTTCGCCATAAGCTATTGGAATGTCGTTTTTTCTATGCAATTAAACCGCTAAAATGACATACCTCTATTCAGGTTGTTGGTGTGTTCACAACGTGACAAGTAAAATATTGTCATCTAATTTGCTTTAAGGCGGATAACGTTACAAGATTATATTTAAATGCGTACACTTGTTTGACAAAATTGATTCTCGAATTTGACTTAGTTATTTGAATGTAAGTAATAATAATATACCGTCTTATAACGTTTACCTTTTTAAATCGGTGATAAATCGAAGTCTCAACAAACACGTAAATAAGGAGATGATCTCATGAAATGCTTCCTCTTAAGCGTTGCCTAGTTTCTTGAACGCTGTTGACTTATAAAATAGTTTATGACGGTAACAAATATCGCCAGTTTTATGTCAGGGATGCATCGTGCCTCTCGGTTTCTACAGTCTTTACAGCCATCTTTATGATTGTAATTTAGGGCTGTTTAATCTAAAATGGATGTAAATTGCCTTTATAATTTGTCATCAGAATTTATTAGAGCTTGGTTTATTTTATGGAGCGAAATTCCTTGGATGCGTTTCTAATCTCGTACAGGAATTAGTGTTCACCGATCAGATTTTAATGAAGTCGTGTTATTGTTGTAGGATATTTGCATAGAGATGAGTTTGGAGATTGCTTCCTCGATCATGTTCGCGTAGACGTTTAAGTTTTATATCGTCGCTTGCATGCAATTGTGTGGTACATGGTTGATAACGGTGTGTGTTTTGTTTCAGATTGAAGCAAGCGGCTAAGTGATGATTGACCGGTGTGTTACGAGTTTCATTTATTTTTATTCATCTAGGGTTAGCTTTCCGTCTATTGTATAACATTTCAAATGGCTAACGACTGATCTACAACTTTATATTATACAAACCTTAATTTTTTCGTGTACAAACTATACAAACCTTTCATGCACCTGCAGTTCAAATTTTGGACAGTGTCAAAAACCAACCTATCCTAGAGATTCAGAAGTCCTTAAGTACCTACCTACTTAAAATTAGTTTCTAGAAAGTGCAGCAGGCTCCATACAATTCCACGTTATACCTTCAAGGGATCCCTTACTGAGAACCAGACGCAGTTACAATATAATGTCTTACTTCAACTTGCTTGTACAAAAAGTTCCGAGAACATGTGATTCTGTTCCCAACACACCTCATTGTAGTACGTATACCAAAAGCTTGTAGCATCGTTGTCTCCGCAGTCTAACATTCCCTGAGCAGCATTCAGTTGCACGGATCGTGCGGCACGCCTGCATAATGTGCACTCGCCCATCCAAGACCTATTTTTTGCTGTACCGGGAGTGAATTTTAAATCGAACATGTCTTTATAAGAGCTGGGTTTCCAACACAAGGTTTGGCCTCCCCTACTATGAGTGATCGCGATGGATGATTATGATCGAAGGGTTTTTATTAGTCTATAGTTCAATGACATTTGGTACGATTTTACGCTTGTCTGTTTATTTTTGTGGATTGTGCCAGCGTTGTCTATGTTGGCTTGACGATGTAAAAAGTTAATCAATCATCTTGTAATGTAATGGTCTTCTTGGCATCTTGACGGTTTAGAAAGAATAATCGAATACAAAATGCTGTGACTGCTTGGTGTACTCAATTTTATACGAAATTAAATTGTTTTTCTCCTGCAGGTGTCATGTCATCCATAGCTTTATTTTAGTCGTTTGTGGGCAAAGGTCTCCCCATACACCTACTATTTTGCTCAATGCCGAATAGTGTCACTACGCTGCTTCAAGTTAGCTCGTCAAATTCTTCATTGATATTCAAAGCTCTGCAACGTTTTTCTTACTCAAAATAATGTTTGATGGCTCCATCAAACGACACTTTTGCCTGAAACTGTATCTCTCCTAAAGCAAACTAGTTCATCGTACAATGTAAAGCTAATTAGAAACCAATCTAAATTCCGCTACCGTGTCGATGGTTTAACAACGATTCAGTAAACAAAGCCGATCGGTAGTAAGGGCAGGATCTCTAGTTGCATGTAACGGTAGCGGCTAATACAATAATGTATAGCCGCGGCTTTGTTTTAGAAATTGAGTGGTTGCAGGATCGTGACGACGTTGCGCTTCTTTCCATCTGTGCTTATTCCTCGAGACCTTTGCGTATTGCAGAAGTGAACTGTGTTTGGGCTTGCGGTTTCACGTACGATGAAGGCTCAAGGCGCAGCTTCGTAACGAAAATTGGGTCACGTGATCACGTCTGCACCTAAAAATGTCTAAATCCGCGAATGCTTAACCAAGTTCCATAAATATTACATTTGACACCTCAGATAGATTGCGCCAATCACTTTTGTGTGAGTCACGAAGCAGTTAATTCTGGGAAAACTTTAAATTTAATGCCATTTAACTTCGCTTTTGAGATGCGTTTAAACAATAAAGATAGTGAAATTACTATTCACATGTAAAGTTATTGTTTTGAATTTAATTTAATCCCGTTTTCAATATCACTAACACAAATGGATATTGTTTATTTCTAGTCTCTAGTGTGTGTTAGCCCCGGCTCCGCCCGCCGGACACACCCCTGTGGTATCGACTTTGTTATCTACCTGTGCGATATTATAAACAGTATTAATCTTTTTACATGGACTTTTCCAAGACTGGAAGGGACTTCAAACAACATTCAAAGTACGAAATAATTCGTTGCTTGAAATATCTTGGAACGTTGCGCTAGAACGCGGTCCGAACGAGTCCTTAGGCGTTGTGGTCAAAACATGGCGTTTCCAGCAGAACCAGCATTCATATTCTTTGTCAGACGACTCCAATTAATACTAGAGGAATAGGTTCTAATTGAATCTCAATATTATTTGTAATAGGCCAGTAAGAAAATTTGTATCGTAGATTTGTTATTAAGATTACGAATGAGCTATTATTTTTGAGATAAAGTGTATTTATTGCCCTGGCGTAGTTAATTTAAGTGGCTTATTAGATACTGTACCTAGTGCTTACAAGTTATGTGTTTATGCAGGTGGTTTCCTTTGTTCAAGATCAGTATAAATTGTAATTAATTTTCAGCGTTAGTCATACGACATCCATTTCTGTCTCGTGCCCTCCAGAAATTTATATCAGTACTAGTGGCCCGCCCCGGCTTCGCCCGGATGTATTTTTTTCAAATTTTTCTTTCAAAAGAACCTTCTGACAATAACAAACAACAAAAAAGAATTAGCGAAATTGGTCCAGCCGTTCTCGATTTTTGCGCTTAGCTTTGCATTTAGCGATGTTTGATTTATATAGAAGATATTTGGTTAAAAGCTCCAGGACTACATGATTAGGTAATTAAAATGATTTGTATTGACCAGTGTTCGATTGTAAATTCAGAATCCATATTCGGGGTACTTTCTGGAAATTCATTTGGAATGCGCTGCAGTTTTAATGAATACTTATATTATCCACCTGCCAAGTATTAACTCAAAATAAGACACGATTTTACATCAATTATTAATTATTTGAACAACGTTTATACGTTGCCATGTTGAAATAGGAGAGGATTCAAAGACGAATATCGGTAATTTGTACCGGTCAGTCGAACCCTCGCAGATGCTGTGCCATGCCTCGTTCACACTCACAAGATGTCGTGCAAGTTCCGGTCGAGTAGCGAGGGGAAACTAGCAAAATGTTACAGTATAAAGCTACTGTTTTCTAATTTCGACATTCATTGATAACGTACCTAATAAAAAGACATTATTAGCCTGCTTTACATTAAGCTACATAAAAAAAGATAATTTTCTTACAATAACTCTACGAGATTAGCTTATCACTAGAGGTCGGAATGAGGTAGAGTTATTTATGTACTTGCATCGAAATGTTGATATTAATATGGATCTTCCCAGGATTTCTAATAGACAATCCCGTGTTCAACGTGTCAACAATATTACAAATAAATAATAATAAAAACCTCAAAGATAGATAAGACAAATAAAACAAATATAATTCATCATCTTCCTGCCCTTATCCCATGTTTCTTGGGGTCGGCGCAACACGTTTTATTCTTCCATTCTGTCCTGTCAGCCAGACTAACTCCTTTTTCTTTCATATCACTCCTAACACAATCCATCCATCTTTTCTATGGCCTCCCTCTCTTTCCATCCATCCACATTTATATTCATAACTGTTTTATTTACGTGCAGTTCATAATTAACATACAATTTTTATTACTATTTAATTCACAGTACAAATTATTTATAGTCTTAAGCTTACTTTGGCTTCTAGCCTCGATGATAACTTTTTATTTTATTTTTTTTTCTTTAAATCATAGGATTTTTCTGCTCTTTAAAATTAATATCGGGATTTGAGGCATATCCACTTTATTATTTCGCTGTATGAAATCAGTGTAAGTACATAAATAACTCTACCTAATTCCTACCTCTGCTTATCACTAAATAAAATTAAGTCATTAACAAATTCTTGGGTGTTCCAAAATATTTTATTAATAGACGTGGGTAGTAATCAGATGCAGTACAAACGCAGCACGGTTCACGCAACCAACTGGCCAGTGCAAGGTACAGATTACAAAATCAAATTAATAACGACATCAGTGCACTAAAGATTTGATTTGATTTTGAAATCTATCATTTCAAAATCAAATCAAATCATTATTGCACTGATGTCGTTATAAACATCTAGCATTTATAATGTTACTAAATATGAATCCTGTTATGAGCATTTCTGTAAAAGAAATAATTTTATTAATAAATTGGTGGAACTTAAAACGGTGTTATATGTATACAGCATTTAAATAGGAGTTTCTAAGGTTCTCTTCAAACAGTTTTGCCTTGCGTCAGATAGAATAAAATATTTTATACTAAAACTAACTTTAGCCCGCGACTTCGTACGCGCATATCCCGTCCCAAAGAAAGTTCAGGAAATCCTCTCTTAGCGCTCCCCTACACTCCCCAAGGAACCTACATGCCAAATTTCAGCTTTCTTTGTCAGTCACTCAGTAACGGAAGAGTTTTATATAATATATTGATTGTACTCAATAAGTGATATATTTCTGAATTGGTAAACCATAAATATGAACATAGACTCACGCAAGATTCTGATAAAAATAACTCAATTCCCACTTCAAAAGCTCGTTATCTAATAAAAGATTAAAATAACAAATACCAAAATCTTACAAGAATTGAAAGCCGATTAATAACAAAATTTGTTCAAAGGAAACCTTAACCAACTCATTATTAATTCTAAATGGATGGACTTAAAGAATTAACTGTTAACACCTTATAAATAATTATGAAGTCAGAAACTTGGCTTGTAATAGTTATTTATGAGTTTACCGATTGCTCTAGTTAATCTACTTGGAAAGTGGACAAGACCCCTTGTGACTTGGAGGATTAAGTTGAAAAGACGTAAGACTTAATGGAACAGGTGTGACTAAAGGAATAGATGCGTAGGTACATAAAGAGGAAAAACAAAATATCGGGTGAACTATTTTGATATTAAACTAGACTTAAGAAATAGGTCCTAAGACAAGTGTTGAAGAAGTTATAAATTATAACGAAGCAAAATATAAAATGTGTTTTATATATGGGATGGGTTCACTATTATATATACTCTTTCTGAACTCTAAAAAAATAAATAGTTTAGAAAGAATTGATAAAACAACCATAGCCTTTAGAAATAGATCGTCAATTTAAACCATAATAGCTAAAATCTTATTGAAAATCTTACGTAGGTACAGGCGAAAAGCTAGTGTTCAAATTAAATAATACCATAACACGGGCAATATATTTTCTCTTCCACTTAATTGGTGCCCTAAAGTATAAATTCTCAATAGGTGAATAGATAAATCGTGACATACCCATATATTGCGGCGTTTAGTGCTTCGTATTATTGGATAAAAAGGTGTCTGCGCAAACTGCAAGAGACTGCGGCCACTCTTACGCAGTAAAGATTTTAGGAACACAAAAGAGGTTTTTATTTATAAGTTTTTATGCTTGTTTTATCATCCAAAAGAACATGACCAACTGAACCTTAAAGTCCGTCGAACAAATAAAGCTGTACCTAAGAGTCGAACTTTAAGATTGGTCAAAGTGTAAACTATTGGGTCGTATTTACTTTCTCCATTATAAATGCGTTCGTTACGCTAATCTCTCGTGTTTCTCCTCAAACTTAGACCGTGACCACTGTCCGGGCGGTCTACGGCTAATCGGTTTAAGTAATGTTCATTAATTAAGGTCCCCGCCCGTCGGATTACCGGGCCGGCACTGTCCACTCGCAAACAACAATATTTTGTCAACTACCCGCATCAGTTATCTGACTTGTCTGGTCTCGTTATTGAACAACACTCGGATATTAATCGTAATTATAATAAAGAGGATTATTGAATTCGTTATTATGATTAACATCAGTTATTTCTTCTTATCTCACAAAATTATGAATACTACATATGAAGTCTTGCGTTATAACATGTCAGAAGCTCAAGATTCCAGCCGAGGCAGTTCGTTTAGTTTAGATAGATGGCCGCTATTTGTTTCAGCTGATTGGGCCGCTCAAGGGATGTATCTTCCATGATTGTTTTCCGCGAACCCTTCCGACGCTCCCAAGAATAAATGTAAACTGCCGATGGTCGCTGGAGATAGCCAATCAAACGCTTGATAGATGCTTCCGATATTTTACAGCTTTGCACAAAATGTTCATACGTGTCAAAATGCTAATATTCTAGCAGGGATGCTTCAATATCCTATTACTAATTAAAATATATTCGATCCTGTACCAGCAGCGGTTAATATCTCATGTTGCGAGTAACAATGTGGGCGATATTTTAAACAGTTTTTGCAATATTTTTCCCTTAGTCGGTTCATTTGTTTCCCGGCGTGCCGCGTCTAGGATTTATTTTACAAGCAACATTATCTCGTCCCTTCAAAGTGACTAACATCCTACACACGATATGTTCTTATTAATGGTCGCTTGGCGCCTTATTCATATTTTACACGAGCAAACAGATTGTGTGTAATAATTGGACATGCGTCAAGCGTGTCACGGTAATGTGGTCATAAGTTAGCCGGTGGCCCCGGGCGCGTGTCATTATGCCAATCCCGACAATTGAGCCTCACCGCTTGTCCCGGCTCGGCGTCGAGATGATCTATGAGCTGATATTATGAGCTGGAGAATTGGCTCCTGCTCGAATTAACCTTCCGTCTCTCTTAGAATGTACACTACAATTATGAAACACTTTTTCTGTGTATTAATCTTCTCGATCGCGTGTCTGCATCGTACGGTCTTTTTAGGAAACAACCCAAATTGTTGTTTTAGAAATAAGTTTTAACTCGGGGCATTGACCACGTAAATAAATGAGGCATCGCAAGAACAAATCATAGTGTTCATTGATACTTGTAAATATTATTAGTAATGGTGGACAGGCGTCGTGCCGTTCACACCCACCGCCGCGTCTGCGTTTGATTAAGAGCGGGCTAATGAAATTAATAACCGTGGAACACCAAGTCTAGCTAGCGCCTCCTTCGCTCTTGACAAATGACCGAGTGTAATTTCACACGGGACCGTAATAATACAACGTCGAAGCTGGCTCTACGTGTACCCTTTGTGGGCTGACATCAGTGTAATTGAAATTTTAAGTCGCGTATTTCCTGGCACAAAAATACCATTAAAGTGACAAATCTAGTGTCATCAAATTGTTTAAAGATTCTAATATATTTAAGGAAGTTCTTCGAAGACCATTCAATCTTTGGAAATTAATCGCTTGTTTTCTTGCAAGACCACCACATCGACTTCTTGGAAATGGTGATAATCAATCTGGTCGATCTTGGCATCAGATTTACTGTTTTCAAATAAATTGTAATGGCTCGTTAACCTATAAAAAGCTTCATACGTAGCAGAACATGAGATGCAGGATACAGTTAGTAGATATGGCGGCTATGAATGGTAACAACATGATGTTGAAACAAGATGGTCACGAGCTCTCATCAAGGACGCTACGCAGATCATAACGACGGGAGGCCCAGTAACCTTGCTGCACCACAATTACACGCAATCCCTCTGCCGCTATTATGTTGAGTGCGCTTAAATTTCCCTTAAGCCGTGATGTAGTGGTATCATAGAGCAGGGCGGTATTTATCATAGTGCACTTGCGCGGACGCGGACGGGACGCACGGAAACGAGATCGTCGGCCGGCCGGCGCGAGCGCACCACCGATAAATCTGCCGCACTTAACTCGCAACCGGTAAATAACTATGGGATTTTCGCGTGCGAGAACGCGATGCGCCCGAGCATAAATCTATGCCCGTATTGTGATATTGTGTTGCCATTATGGGTCTCCGGGAAGGCTGGACGTCCCATAAATACACACAGTTTGCTCGGCAAAGCCTCTTGTGTCGCCTTCTCAATGGGTATCTGTGACGTGAGCCGTTTCCATATCTCAATGCCTAACACAAAACGCCGGGTGGCTTGCATGTCTGTTAGTGTAATTTTGTGTTTGTTTATTGTAATTTGATCAGATAGCTTTTACATAAGAGTTGAGATACATCATATTTATATACAGTGCTGCTGTTTTGTATTATGATATCACTTTTTTGTACATCAGTCTTTTTGTTCAGTCGATCTTTAGTATTGTGTAAATAATGCGTTGGAAATTCCTAAGCGATAGAAACAGTTTGCAGGCCAATTCTGTCATCTAGTCCGCCTTTAGCACGTCCTAATAGGGTAGGTATGCGCGATCGCGCCGACGAACGAGCGATGCTACACGTGTTCCAGGCGAAATTACCATTATTATCGATCATCTCGCGCCAGCGTCTCGTAACGACCCTCAATAGGCGCGAGTCCAACTCCGCGAATCTTATCTCGGACGCAAGCGAACGCGACGCGAACAGAACGACCACGTCCCGTTACGTTCATCTTGCAATTTCAAGCTTGTTTACTTTGCTGTTACGATGGACGAATTTGATTAGCCAGTCTCCTTGATAGTAACTCATAAACTTGGCCACTGCAATGACATTCATAATTTATCATAACTCTGCTGGGGCTGACGACGCGACAACAATCGTCTCCGATTAAATCGCTCACCTTTCAGGCACAGCCATTATTCTTGTTAACTGTGCCGATAGCCTTCTTATTACCCCGGTTAGTACTTCACAGAAAATTGAATTGTAATTGCGTTCTAAGAGAAATGTTAACGCGCCATTCTTTCTTGATTGCAGTGTCTAACGCCGATGGTTATAGCAATTATTGCATATTAGCTGAATTGAATTCTGTGCTTTTGTAATTTATACTTTCATTAAATTATTGAGCGTAAGTGTATTGGGTGTGTTGTGATTAATGGGGTGTGTCCGTACGTTCGCTTTGCTCGTTCTGTGCAAATTATTGAGACCGCTTTGTTATTCTGTCAAGTTGATGCTAATTTTATTTAGTGCCCGTGAAATTGGATGCCTCACGCTTTTTGTTCGCTGCGTTTTCAATGATAATTTGTATTGAAATGTTCGATGCATAATAACATTACTTTAGAAGCGTGTGTCTATTATCGTTTGTGTCTACGATATATGCAATACTCATCTGGGAGTATCGCTATAATAAAATGGTAGAAGAGTCTATTCAGTCCTGTAACGACGGTTTGCTTTTATCCTTATCTTATGAATGTTTTTAGAACACAAGTGTAAATAAAATATTTTGGTTGCGTGTGACACTGATTACCATGCGATACCAACCTCAGTATCTTGATTACGAAGAATTCATCGATATTAGATATTTATTTTAAGATGGACACTTCATATTCTAAGAATGGATGTTATATGAGTATGAGTTCATGAAATCGGGAGCCGCAAATTATTTTGTTTCAAATACAAACATATAAGTTATGTTGAAGGCTAAATTTGAATTAATGTCGTAACTTTAGAAACATATGCAAAATCTAATCAGCTTTGCGAGTCTGAACATTCAACTTCGGTATTAAATCTTTCCAGCTTCACATTCAGCCTAGCGCCACACCTAGCCCGACCATATTAATAACTCTTTACAAACGTTTAAGGGCATACTAGCGACTTTCGCTTGCGACATCGAAAGATAAGCGGTTGCAGCGGCTAAATATGTGCGAAACCTGTGTCGTTTGTGATTCTCCATTTGTTTATGGTTGTAATCACTGTTTTTGCCACCAAACGTCTATTTCTTAATACTTGAAACAAGATGTTACTTGTACTTGGCATCAATGCCGTCACATGAAAAACTATGAAGTGAAATTTGTACGGAAACAAAAAGAACCGCAACGCCATCTATCCTGTCAGCGACGAACTACCAACGAAATCCTGCATCGCGCAAGCAAAGTTCTCCGTGCGATTTGAACATATACAACAGTCCGAATATCAACTATCGGGCAGTTGCTCACCAGACACAACAACCGTCTGGTCGGAGGATCCTCCCATTTTCAGTGGACGTATGCGGGACTCTCTGTTCCGCATACCTCTATACTGGTGACCTTCGACATTGAACGTCAGCGCAGCCTTCGTGAAACTACTTCAGCGTGACGTCATCATCACTTCTCCTTATCCTCCATCCAATAGAGGTGTGCGGGACTTAACTCTCTGTTCCGCATACCTCTATATACTTTTTTAACCTATTCTCACATACTTTAAAGCAATAAAGGCTTGCAATATTTATTCCCGGCTTTCTCAATTTTATCAACTTTTAAATTAACAGTCAATATTTGCATCCACATCTAAATATGAGTGTAGATGACTAATAAATAAATTAACCAATGGAAAATTCGTTTTTCAAAAGATTTAGACCAAGTAAACCAGTACTGGAGTTTTTGCTTGGTAAGATACTCCATTTGTAACAGCTTTTAATAACTTAACAGCGACAGATACAGTGAAGATAAGTCAGTCGCTGTTTGTCCTGACCAAAACAACAAAAACAGTTCCATTTCAGTTGCCGATACCCTTCATCTGTTCCCACGGCTTTCAGATAAAGGCAACGTGTCCTTATTACTCAGTAATGACGAGCTGACTCAAATGTACTAAGTAGCAGGCCAGATCCCTGCAGATCAGCTTACTCTACTTTATGTTATTGATAATACAACACGACCAGCGCTGTTCCAACACAAATTCTACTTATCACAACCGCTACGATCCAGTTGTTCGCAGGCTTCGCATCGATTCTTGTATCCACTCGAATTTCGAATACGAATTATTTTACACACGGCAGTCGTGTATGCGTTGACCTCTACACGTATCCCTGTAACCGAGACTTTGGTTATCGATCGTAGCTAAATTGTAACTCGTTGATATGTTCCTATATCGTGCGTGTTAGTACTTTGTAAGTAGTAGTTCGCCTAGGGTTTAAGAAGAACTCGCAAATGGTAGCAGAGGAAATGCTGGGAGCGTTTGTGCATGTTCCACGAAAAGTAACAATGTATGGTAGTTAGATGTTCGATTTTTCTTTCATCCCGTGGGAAATGCCTGTTAATGGTTTTATTTTTTAACGTATTACTTAATGGTCACGCATGTATAGTTCTTTGAAAGAAAATCAAACCTGTGCTGCAAATACTCTTAGTTCAGACTTGGACAGTAACGGGCAGGCGCAGTTAGTAAAGGAACCGATTAAAAATTAAGATTATGTTAATAACTAGACGCAATGCTATTAGTAATAATGATAAAAGCTATAAGCAATATTCATGACAAATAGGTTCTTCCATGCTTTAATTTCGATAAAGCTAAAATAAGGCTCCAACAAATATTTGTTCAAACAAACTTTCAAGTGAATATAAAACGAATTCAATACATAAAGCCTCAAGTACTCGGCTGCGTCTACACGGGCCGCACTAACCACAATGTCTGCTCATTAGAACCAGCTTACACAAGCACTACTCGTAAAATTAGCCCTATATCGTTGTCCGTGGTAACTCGACTAATCGCGGAAACTCACTAAACCAAGCATATCGTGAGAACCGAACCGCCCTACCCTCGGCAAGTGTGAAATGACATTTACAACGCGATCTCAACCGGCATTTGTATAATTAGATCGTAATTCTATTCCTTAACTCGTTACAAGATTCCGTTCACAACACTATGTGTTACGTACATAATGTTTTGTAAATGTCGCTGAAGCTCAACACTGTGATTTTAGATCGTTAGGCCCCGTCCTCGTTTCAAGAAAGCCGGTCTATATAGAAAATTCATTCGGTTATAAATGCTTGGGAATGAAAACAACTTTGCAGCGCTACATTTTGCGCTGTGAAAACACTTGAAGTAGATACGGAATGTCTTCGCCTTGGATCTATAATTATTTAGAAATCCTGAAAGCTTTCTGATGTCGCTGGTTTATGAACATGGACAATAAAGGTTGGAATCTTTACAATAAATGTTGTAACTACATGCATTTTCGGAAAAGGCTCCTCGGGTTGTTAGTTAATTTCCAGTTCATAATTTAAAATATTTATAAGTAGGTACTTGATTAATTGCAGGGTACCGGTACATGTCTAACTTACCAAATGAAAAGATTATGGTACAAATAAGCCATAAACTATCTACAAATATTTTAATCACTCAACAACTGAGCTGTCTGGTAAACTTTGCAAGCGTCAATTAAGTTGACATTTAATTTGTCCTCAACCAGTTATTAGTGGTCCAAGGTCTCATAAACTCATCTAATTCACGTTTGAGCTTGTTTTTGTTCTCAAAGTAAATAAGGAAATAATTAATCATGCAACTATAACTAATTGTCTGCATTGAAGCTACTATTACCGAGATGACGAGGTAGGGCGTTATTAGTGATTTTATGCTGTACTTCAGTTTGATTTACTTCTTCCTGGCTGGTTTTATCTAATATATCAAAGTTGAATACATTGTCTCATTATATTGTTGTCAATATATTGTCTTTGAGCTGCGTGTTATATTTACGATCACATGTGATTTATTTTCTCGTAAATAACAGCTCAGCTGCTCTTCTATCGAAGTCTATTACTTTCCCATATTACGGTTGCGTTAAGATACTGGTCTCTATGAATTATTCTGCCTCCATTCTGCTTTAACGTCAGGGGCATTTTTCTGGTCATTGATCTATGATCAGAAAAATAAATCTGAAACAGGAGCAGAAGATACTTCCCAATGTTTTGATTTCTGTGGTATCTTCTTCCCAGAAGAAAAATTATCACAAATATCCGAAACAATTCTCATCCAGATGTCCAGTTGGTCATTCAAATATTTCTGTGTGCTGTGGAACTCTTGTTGCACGCAAAATACTGTCCATTTTAATTTGCACACGCGTCGTAAAGAGCGGAGCGCGCCCATGCACGCCGAGTGGATCCTCTAGCCCTAATACCAACTGCAGCTTCGCTCGATAACTTTCTCATAACCCCGATGGGTGCTGATAAAAACCTATTGGTGTCAGCTACTCAGATTGTGGCGGGCGTACCTGAAAGCGCATGTACACCACCTATCTCACCGACACGGGCCATGGGCTAAGCAAACACTATGCCTGTATGGTTCTCTCGCCGGTCTCTCACTGCGAATGGGCGCGCACGCGCTTTCATTTCAATATATTATGCCGATGTAATTGTGTGCCATATAGACGCAGATGAAGCTGGAAAGTTAAGAAATCCATAATAGTTATGCGATGCTTATCTTTATATCTTCTTGAGAGCCGACTCGGTGTCAAGCAAACTATCTAATAAAATTGTTTTCGTATTGTATCAGAAAGAGAAATATGGGAAAAAGGTATGCGCGTGTAAGCTGATTAACTTAATAATAAAGCTATTCGAATTGATTTATGTCGCCGTACTTTAAAATAATTTGTACACGACACCAAACTTGTATATAGATTTTTCAATCATCTATTAGTTGTGTAGAGTCTAATTCAATAATAGGAATAGATATTTCATGATGTTCAATATGAAAATAAACTTGTATTTAGGGCAGGGCTATTATTTTTGTTGCGACGTTCAATAGAGAATAAAATTTTGGTGCTATCAATCAGCGCAGTGCCACGCCTCGCGCCGCGCTATGTTATTGCACCTGCGCGGTGCGTTGGCGCAGCCGGTCATTACCATCTATCTGCGCGTGCGACGTTTACATGTAAATAACTATTAATAGCAATAATCACAGTGAAAACGAAATAATTATTAATCGAAGTGAAATCTTTGGCGATAATTTGTACATATCCAAAGTGATTTATTGATTGTATAATTTGCAGGTTTGGTAGTTTGAGATTGAACGTAAATTATTTTTATTGGCATTCCTAAATGCCGTGATGCAATATGTTTGTGTGGCTGCATCTATTGGGTGGTTTCTTGTAACGAGTAATCTTGTATAAGTAGCTACTTGTGCACAAAGGAGCATTACGAAAATTCCAGTTCTCATCATTTGTAATTTACAAAATTGTTAGAATTACAGCAGTATTATTGTACCTGTACTTGTTAGATTGCTCTTAAATAAATATTATTTCTCAAATGTCAATATAGTTTACATTGTTTAGGCCGTTATTGTCTCAGGCTTCTTTGGCTGTATTGCGAAACTGCAAGATTTAATGTCTGTATGTACCATTGTTTGGTATTTAAATCACCGGATCAGCTGATTATTTACGTGCAACCTTTCACGATTGCCTATGTGTGATTATAATATGTGTTTAGAATGTAAATAATTGTCATTTACGTTAAATATAGCAGGATTTGTGTTTGTATTTTGAGTCAAGGCTGTTTTTACAAGCTCTTATTTCATTTAACTTCCACAGTTCGTATGTATATAAGTTGTCCGTCAAAATTTGCAAACCATTCGACCTTCGACCATTTGTTTGGATCCGATTGAGCTGAAATTTTGCACACACCTTTCGTTTTGATGACAATACAATGTACAATAGGTACTCAATATTGTAATATTTTCTAAATGGCCGCCGTTCCAAGCTTACATTTTTCTACAACCCCTTAATATGGGTATCAAACGAAAGGGCTTGAAGAGTAGAAAACAATTAAATGCTTGTATTAAAAATAAATTGAATATTTATTATGTTTCGAATTGTTTTCTAAACAGTAGTAAATACTCTGCTTTTCTTTCTTCAGTAAGTGAAAGGAGGAAATTTTATTGTAGCCCTGTACGTAACTTGTGTTTTTATTATTGATGGGTTCGCTTTTGACCCCAATCTCACCTTTTAATGCATGGATAATTCGGTGACCATGACTCCTCCCGCTCTTTGTGCCAGACTCTTACTCACACTAAAACCCATCCGTGGTCCTTCAAGAGCCCTTTACGTTCCAGGAATGCGGTATTTTTCGAAAAATCCCGCAACGCTGGCAGGACCACACTCTCACCTGATAGAAAGCGATTATGTGGTCGACGTTGCAGCATTGTTGCTTAGAAGTAACCTATAATAATACCTTAACGGATTTGGTCCTCGTCCTTCTTCTGTCTCCTCTAGTCCTGCGTTACTTGAAGCTGCTTCTTTGCAATTTGATTTCTTTCTTGTCTTCATATGACTGCTTCATGAGCAGCTTAATTACTGCAGAAATTTTGTTCAAATGATCACCCAAGTCCTATATCTTATCTACGTCTGTTTCTGTCTTTATTTTGATTGTAAACTTAGCTTCTAGTGTTACGAACACAACGTTGATCAGCGATTATAGTATCTTTAGAATTCTGTTCATAACTCTTTATTTTAATTACTGCATTAGAACTTTATTCTTTATTGATGTTTACTTGCTTATTGATTTTTTGTTATAATAGGTTGTCATTTTGTCAAACATTCATTCTAATTAAGCTGTTATGTTTAACGTTCATATTCATAGTTATCAAGATTTAGTTAAGCTACAGATTATCATAAATATTTGTCCTTATTTCATATATTCCGCTATCTTATTCTAAACTACTAACTTTTGTCAGTGGCTTTGTCCGCGAGAATCTCAAAAAACTCCCATGGGAACATACACCCGGGATAAAAATGTATCCTTTTCATGATCACAATCTAACCATGCACCAAATTTCACCCAAATCTGTTTAGCCGTTGGAATGTGATTGATTAACAAACAACCAGACTCACATTTATAACATTAGTAGGATCAGTTACAAATTAGCATAATTTCACCTGTTCGGAACATTATTATAATATCAAAATAGTAATTATGAGTTTGGCATATTGATTGTGTGCGATTATTTATCGATTTTTCGCTCGGAGCGTACGTCTGTAGGCGATTGCTCGATATAGCTCGCGATAAGTGCGAGTTTGAGTTATGAGTTAATTAAGCGAGCTTCGAACGAGTTCGCAATTATACTTCGTGCCTGTTGACGTGTTAGCTGTAATATTGAAGAGACAGAGAGTATTTTGCTTTTAAGAAACTTTTTATTTACTTGCTTCGTTCGTGTGTAAGTCCGTTTACAATTAAGTCATCCATTTTTCAAACACTTCCTGGAATCCGATTTGCCTTAAACCCTTTAAACTTGGGATACTCCATCATTTTGGAGACAGTACAAAAATACTATTGAGCTGGCCTGATAATGCAGCCGAAAGGCGGCCATAGGAACACCCCCAAACAAAATGGTGTCATCGGGCTTGTGTTCATTGAATATGAATTGAAGTGATAAATACTGTCGAAATAAAAGCAGAGTTTGTGAATGTATCACGTAATTAATATTTATAAATTTTACCATTTTAATACAAACATTTAACAAACAGAAAAGAAGAAGGAAAAATAGATACAAGGGTGATGCTTAATTCTACTGAAATCTCTTCCAGTCAACCTGCTAAAGTAGAATGAAACAAGATTTAATTTTACCTCTTTGTCTTTGTTTAATATGTATACCCATACCGTATTCCAACTTTCTAGTGCTAAGCGTCTCTGAGCTAAGCCGCGGACAGACAGACAGACAGACGGACATGACGAACCGCGAAACTATAAGGGTTCCTTGTTGACGACAGAACCCTAAAAAAGAGATTTAGAATAGTAGACACCGTGTGTAAGAGTATTGGGAAAAATAAAACAATTCAGAAATCAATCAAACATGCCCAGATTATTAAATTACAATGACGTTTGTAAGGGGTTGTGCACAATGACTATGTAATACATTAAGGCTTGTTTTCATAAGATATTTACTTAAACTTGAAACTTAAACAGGAATTAAAGCGCTTCCTGCAACTTTCTTTTTATGTGCGTTGTATAGCATTCTCTTTAGCTTACGGCGTGGTGACATCTACTTTAGAAGGCCTTAAGCCGGGAAATTTTCTAGTTTTGATGATCCTGTGCATTTTTTGGTAGGAATTTCACAAGTAGCAAGATATTACGAAGAAATGGGTGTAGAGTTCTATCTAATTTTTATTTATTGTACACCTACCACAGTATAGTCTTTATAACCCAAAGGTTGACTGGTAGAGAATGCCTTGATGCATTAAGTCCGCCCATGTACCTACCACTATTGTACATAAAGTTTAAATAAATAAATAAATAATAAACAAACTGGCTGATACTTAGAAACGAGCATACTGGATTGGACACTCTAAAATCACCAATGAGCCTTCGTGGCTAAGTAATAACAGCTGCACGGGTTGATCGTCTAGGTTAAGCAGCTTTCGGCGAGGTCAAGTCTTGGATGGGTGACCGTCCATTTCATACCGAGACTACTGCGTGCCTCGAAAAGCACGTTAAGCCGTTGTTCCCGGTTGTCGTTTGTAGATTTTTGGCAGTCATTAAGGTGGTCAGAAACCAGAAATTGTGTCACCAGTCTTGTCAAGGGGTCTGGTATTACCCAGTTACTTGGATGTGGAGGTCAGATAGGCAGCATGATACTGGTATTCAGAAGCTTCCGGAACAGATGGGAAAAGGTAAGGCAGATTGACACACATATTATTTCAGTAATCTAGCTTTTTTGTAAGTTTCTAGCACCTTGAAGTTTACGATACACACACAAGATTTAACAGCCACCTGCCAAAGGAAACCAATTAAAATAATTCAAGATAGGGTAATTACTGGTTATGGCGACTTTAATTAAGTTTCGAAATTGAAGGCTAATTTCTATAATGATTGTATTACTGATGTTAAAACTGATTCATAATTATTTCTGAAATTGGTATAGAGGACTTTGAGCTTTACGGTGTTGGTGATAAGACGTTTGGATGGTAACGTGTAAATGCGGTTGAGGCAGTCGCGGTGGCGATAAATCTCGAGTCGGACTGACGGAAGGGATGCTTGTTATTAAGACGTCAACAAGAGTTATAGTTCACCACTGGTTTGCAATTGCGGGCCGCTAATGCCAAGTTGGTGTTTACACGCGCGATCCTGCCGACTGCGAGTCGAAGAGATCGCGCTTGAAGGTTACTGCCGTAATTACAAGTGGGCTGCAGTTTATAGGTGCTGTGTGCATTGGTTTATAAATAAACATGCGGTCTTTGGAATTCTGCATTTTTTGTGTCGTTATCCGAAATCTTCCTAGATCTTCGGGGAGAGTGTATCTCATCCCACCGGCCCCCTTCTACCATCGGACATCTAGACGCACTGCAAGTTACCATCCCTACCGTGTTGCTATTCCACCAATTCGCACTAAACGTTTCCAAACGGCTTTTATAATGCGCACAGCAAAGGAGTGGAACTCTCTGCCTGCGTCTGTGTTTCCGCATACAACCTTAATCTCTTCAAAATTAGAGTGAACAGGCTTCTTCTGGGTAAGCTCGCTCCATCGTCGACTTTGTCTCTGTCATCTATGACCTAGACTAGAGTCAAGAGCAAACCCATATTAAATTTTAAAAAAAGTATCTATTGCTGGGGTCTGTAATTTTATATGCTTGGCTGTGTCAATGTAAAGAAATATCTTATTTGCAGTTTCAAAATAAACGTTTGAATATAAACAAATAGGTTCTTCATTGTATTTCCAGTAATGACAATAACGGTACAGATAACAAAAGCAATTAAAAACGAGATGAAATAATATAATCACTATTGGTTTATCTTCAAGACTTTATCTTGGCTGCCATCAAAGTGTCAGCGTCGCTTGACACTGAGCACTTAAAAACGAAACTGTCAAGACTTGTATTATTAATGGATCTTCGAGTGTATTACACTTTCGCCTTCGAAGTTCGAACAAACAATTAAACATTGCTCCGACAATTCGGCTCCATACGTGACAGTGAGGCGTGTTCGTATCCAAGTGTTAACATGCGCATATATCATGGTTCGACTTGATACACCTGCGAAGCCACGCCCACCCCGCCTCGGGTCCCGCACCCCTCGCCGCTCCCCGGTCTTTCGCCTCACCATCATCAAGATACCATTCCACGTTGAGACGTCATCGGGTGCGCACGTTTGACGCTTTTATCGCATGTCTCATGTTTTTACGTAGTGTTTATGAACTGAGTGCTGTGAATAACTTTTGGGTGTTTGCGTTTACTTTTTTGTTCAGCACGTCACGTCTTTGAAGACCAATTTTCCAGAAGAAATTATTGTAAGTTTTTGTCATTTGAACTATTTTTGTCGTTGTGATTGGGTTTTTTTGGTCTGTTTTGTGTATTCGCGCCAACATACCTAATAATTTATGTACGTGTAACTTATCTGTCAAGGCAGCCCGATAATGGACGCGTGTATTAATAAAAGTTCCTTTGGATAATGATAACAGAAACAAATTGTATGGACTTTTTAAAGACACCGATAACGTTGCTTATAAAGCGTAGAGTGTTATTTATTAATGATAATGTTTATAATGTTGAAGAAGTTAGTGTTGAAACTCAAAGTTCTGAAGTTTTTACTTGTTGCTTGGATGTGGGCGGAGTTTCAGTCTTGTACGCACGCGCCAAATGCCGCCTTTTCAGTTTTCAAGAAAAAGTTTCACGCCCTTTTCATCCTGACAAGTCAAGACTACATTATGATGTGATAAATGAACCCTGAAATGAAATGCTTTATCATTATTATGGCATGTTAGATGTGTTTTAAATTCCCATTGAAGTAATACTTTACGGTTATAAAATTGCTTAAAACACTTCAATGGAAAATAGGACACACAATGATGAAACTATCCAACGTACGTTCGTCCAAAGTACTCATGTAAAGTTGTATGAAGGCAATCATTACGTGTGTAATATCTTGACGATGTCCCAAAAGATATCTGTGGAAACTATGACAACGGCGTACGGCGCCAGAATACATCATTGTTTATTATACAATAACATGCCAAATGCCAAAACAATCCTAGAACCGCTAACCTAGAAAACATGTAAATGCTTCTAAAACGAATTCAGAAGCAGACATTAATGCTAATAGGATACCTGGACAAATTTCTGCGACTACATGTAATCAAATTTCGCTAAATCGATTCTATATTGACTTTGAATGAGATAGCTAATTTATTAATTTTGTCGAAATGTAGATATTGGAATATTATCATATTTTGACAGTGTATGAATTAGCGTTTATGATAATATTAATATTGCTAAATAAGAATCTGTCACGCACGACGCTCTAGATTTTCTCAAAGTAATGTTTTAGAGATGTGCTATATGGTCATTTAAATTAAAATTTTATTGTTCTGTTAAAAATATCATAAACCTTAACTTTTGCCAGATTTAATCTTTTGAAACATATTGAAAATGCAATATCTTCAGAATTCAGACAATAATAATTATATTGGGACTTACCAGGTTCTTACCTATGTAGGTAAGACGTGAGACAGTTTAAAAAGTTTAAAAGTATTATAAACTAAACTAAACTATAGGTAATATTGAGTACCTTTGTGCTGATTAAATCAAACCTGTAATTGAAGCAGCACACATGTACTATAATTACATTTTACGAACGGTTTAATACGTCGTCATAAAAGTATCAACGACATCGCATAATACTTTTTATGATCAGTAATAGCCAATTGAAAATTGATTTCCTATTTCTACTTAGCTCTTTCAGGCTTTCCCTAGCTTCTGTGTATAACGGGTGTAGTAAAACTGTACAAATCCACAAATGGCTATAAGAACTAGAGATAAATAAGTTAACGCACATATAAACAGTGATAAATTGGCTAAGACATCGCCTAGGCGCAACACAGTAACACTCACAACTTGCGCTGAAAGGTAAAAGTTGCCATATATGTCTGTCTTGTATAATATAGTAATCATTGAAGAGTGTTCTTTTCCTTTTATGGCAGGCAGAAGTGATTTTTTTACATGTTGGACGTTCATCACTGACGGTAGTAGGCCGAGACTGACGGGTGGATCTGGCCTTATTTATCTTTTGAGCACAATTCCATTTCATGAGAATCGTAGTAGAGAAAGGTTTTAGAAATTTTCCGGGCCTTAGGACCAAAACATAACAACAGAAGATTTTGGACGACAAAAGCGTCCGCTTAGTATTTTGATCATTATAAACTTGGCTTCTGTATAACCTGAAGAAGCGGAAGTTATTTTAGGTGTAGTCTAACACTTATGATAAGCTTCTGATCTTAAGGACCAAATACATAAAGAAAATGCACAAATTGTAAAGGATCAAAGAGACAATCGATATTTATTTTCTTCTATGTTCTAAGAAGAAGGACACAGAGCAACAATAAAAAGAAAACAACTAATGAACACGGAAAAAGACAGCAAGAAGATCCAAAGAAAAACAAAAGGATAACAAGCAGTTTTTATTCCATTCTCATGAACAAAGTAACAAGACATGTCAAAAGCAAATTCCCAAAGCATGAATTGGACTACATCAGTGGCGTTTTGTCGTATGCGATGCGTAGGAGTAACGTCTGGCCGTGGCGCGTGCACTCTATGAGTTTTATGACCGCTAATAGGCAATAATGTGCACCTCTTGACTCGGAGCGCGAGGGGTTAAGTTATTGGTGCGATGTTAGACTCAACTTCGACCTTGGAGATTTTGATTGTATCTGCTTTTTATTATTTAATATGTTTAAGATTTTGGTGACATGTACATATAAAACGTGTTTGGGTCTTTGAGCGGAAAATTCATTGGGATTGTCGAAGATTTCTGGTTTAACCAGAAGGTAGAAGAAAAGGACGTGGCTTTTAAAAGTCATCTGCTTTTATTCGATTTCATAACAATACACTTTTGATCCCATAACTCATTGTTTTTTTTTTTCAATTCTATGTCATATTTTCTTAATCATCCGGGATTTCTAAAAAATCTTAAGGATAAAAATAAAGTATTGGTAAACCTGTCCCAGGGAACAGTGATTTTAAAACGGTCTCTCGCTTGTCTGTCTCCTTATTTCCAAGAAACAAGGAAGTAATTAACACAGCTCCCAATATATCTAAGTCACCTAATCCTAATAAAAACGTTGTTTCATTTGTACTTCGCGTGTGGTTTGCATGTCTTCAAGCCCTTAAACCGTTTTACTAATAGCCCTGACGTGACTTTATACGTTTGGATCTCGAGCGTCGATCTCAGATTCCCTGGCTCAGCCGTCTTAATGTGTGGATGATTCTATACTATTTCTTGTCTTTATGGCCCTAGTTTTGCCTAAGGCTTTAATTTAATGCCAAGTGGGTGCAGCCATTTGAGTTTATGATGTATGGTATTTGAAGATGACATACTGGATTTTGAATTGAACAAGCGACGAGTTTTGAGACCGCATGAAAGTTATCCTTGATTCTTTTTGTACAAAGTCATGTATGTTTATCTGAATACCAGGTTTTATGTATGTTGATTAGTATCGTATGAAATATTCTAGCAAATTAACTTAATTTTATTTGAGACTTTGAGACAAATAATATCATTGTGGTGTTAAACGAATCTAAAAAGATAGCAGAGAATTTAGGTTTGCCAGTTTTTCCTTAATTTTGCTGATTCAATCTTTATCTACAGGTTACTGGGTGCGGATCTCGAAAATAGTTGTTTTTTTGGGTAATTCCATCACTAAAATGCCACTGTGATGGTCTCAAACACATGTTAACTTAACAATTACAAGCAAATAATATCGTATCATTCTTATGAAGCGCAAATTGATGGACATGTGCATTCTCCCCCTATCCTTACATACGGTGATCAAACCTGGTCTTTGACAGTTCAGAAGAGGTTCAAGCTTGAGGTTTGCCAGCGAGCAATGGAGCGCAGCATTCTGGGAGTCCGATTAATGGACCGCGTTAGGAACACAATGCTGCGTTCCAAAACAAAAATCGCCGACGTCACACAAAAAGCAGCCAAACTAAAGTGGGACTGGGCCGCCACGTCTGCCGGATGTCGAACGGTTCATGGGCTAAAGTAACCACAATGTGGGTCCCAGAAAATGCCCGACGACATCGCGGGAGACCCAGGCGAAGATGGCGGGACGAGCTTGACGCCTATCGGCAAGATTGGTCCACACTTGCCCAAAGCCGGGAGGAATTGAAGAAAGAAAGGGAGACCTTTGCCCTGCAGTGGGACACAATTGGCTAAAATATAATATAATATATTCTTATGATTCGATTTATATCAAATGCAGTATTTGATTTAATCAATTTACGAGTTGGGTCGACCGACGGGAAGTCTTCAATTGTAATTATTGAGAGCTTCATTCGCACTCCTATCAATGTAAAGTGTTGTACGTGTGCGTATGACTAACATCCGGACTGGACCATCTGCCGCATCACTTATCTTCCATTTGACGATATTATATCTGATCATATAATTAACTCTGTATAATTGTTTCGAAGGAAACGAACAGTATGCATTTGGAAACAACAGCAACTGAATTGAATTTTTTCAGGTGGATTATTAAACACCTGAACATACTTGACTTAACTGTCCATAATTGAATTTATACCGATCAATGCCCTGTTTTCGGTTTCTTTTTAACCGACTTAAAAAAAGGAGGAGGTTCTCAATTCGTCGGAACCCTTTTTTATTATTATTTATAAAAAAATACAACCGACTTCCAAATAAAATAACTTTAATTTCGGAAGTCGGTGTCAAAAAACAACGGCTGCTGAAATTAAAGTTATTTAATACTTTGTAGTGTTTTTTTATTTGGAAGTCGGTTCGGTCGGTATGACAGGCTATAGGGCAAATTACTTAAAACAATCTAAGTTATTAAGAGAAATCTTGTTTTATTTCATGCAGTGCCATAACTAAAAATTGGTGCCGTTTTAATTTAATAGCGAAAACTCTGCAGTTGGTGATGATGATGTCAACTACAGCTATGAACTAAATAAGGAAAACCATAATTAAACTGAATTTACGAGTATAGTTGTAAAAGTTGTTCTATAACATTATCATAAACTTACACCACACGCTAGTTGCAGAAGCTTCCCATTACGTTTAATATCCAATCCCATGTTTTGAAATCCAATTATTCAATAACATGAACGATGATTCCAAGTTTTATAGCTCTTTTATACATGTTATTGCTTACACATTGATTTCAAGTCTGAATCCTCAATAAGATTTATATCAATAGCGTCATTCATTCGTCTCCTCTACTCCACCATCTATCTAGTCTTCGTTTTGAATTATGTAAATGGTATTTACTATGTGGTCCCTTTGATTTTATTCGTTCGATCTATGCGTACTGTTACCGAATTTGATTTATCGGCTAGCTATTTACGTATGACGTATCGAGGCGGCTCTTTATAAGACTACACCGGCTGACAGGAGATGGATGTCTGGACACGGTCTGTTCCTTATTGCTGTCGTTTGTTCTTGAATTTATTGCACACGAAGTAACGGTTGCGTCTGCGCCGGCCCTACGGTGGTCGCCGTCCGACGTGCCCGCGTAATATATTGTACGGGGAAATGCCATCCGCGTAAACCTGACTTGACTCTCTTTAATGTCATAATTTATATTTGAAATATATTAAAATATTTATTAATGTCTTAATTGAATTTATATCGCTGTACGTTACGCGTACCTTTGAGCTATCTTTGGTTACTTTTACTGTCATCGCAATATTTATTCCACATGTCGTTGTCCCGTGTAATGTATTCGCTGAGAAATGTTCCTCCTCACAGCATCTTTCGTCATGTATTTAAAATATTTATCGCCGTTATATACGGTTGTTTTCTAAACTAAAATCCTTCGGTTGCCAAAAAGCTTGTAGGTATATCAATTAGATGACAAATAATCTGGCAACGTTTACTTTATTCGCGGAATACATCAATGCCGGTGGTCGTGTTACTTACCACTTTTATAGCGTTGGTATCTTGACAAGATAATAACATTTGTTTCTTTTTCGTGAGTTCCCATGTTATTCAAGCTTATACCTCGCCATAATGAATGCAAAAAATAAGGCCCCATACCTATTTTCTCTCGGAATTGTTGTAGTCGTGTTTTTAATATAATATGATGGCATGGCAAGCGAAAACACTTGGAACGGTTCTAGTATATTGTACCATTCGCCTCACGAAGGCGATAAAGCAATGAATGTGCACTAACTAGCGGTGGCGGAGTTATTTATGACGACCGATACCATCGGCACGGACTTGTCAATCATATGGATACGTACCAGACATCAAAATTACACTTGACCATTTCACGGTGCGTGGAATTTTGAAACGTATTGGTGAAAGAATAAGGGATAGAAACACGGATGGGAGCAAAACGTTCGGAAAGTGTGGTGCGCCGCGTGTTGGCTGATCGGCCACGGCCATCCATCATTCATGAGCGCGAGCGCGTAACGAGCCTTTATTCGAGTTCACTGTGGATGCGCCTGCGACGGTTTTACACTCTCCCGCTACGTCACACGTACTTGCACGTATTTTTATTGTTGTATCACGAATATGTATATCGCTTTTAAATGTACAATATGATCAATGTCTCAGTTGAACGTATCTGACCCCAGTATATTCACGTTTTTCTTTCATATTCATATTTCTCCTGACGGATACCATCTATTCATGTTTGAGTTATTGTGGTTGCATTGTTATTCGTCTTTTCACCGAGTATCATTGAAGAAAATACCTTGAAAGCCCCGTTGAAACGACTATCAGATAGTCGGAGTTCGCATATTTGAATAACTAATGTTGCCGGCTCCCCACGTACAGGAGTGATGTTGGTAAAGGCTATGAGGGTACTCTAACGATGGTAAGATTGTATCGCAGCAGTGACGTTTCAATACAACATGGATCAATCGACGTAGGAAAGTATCGGCCGATCAATCGGTCCTCTCCCTGAATGCGTTATCGGGATCTCACCACCCACTCGCGGGTCCTTAGTTAGGCACGTGCGACGTCACTTGTTATGCCAGAAAATGCATTGGCTGTCATTGAAACGTCGTTTACCTGAAGAAAACAAAATAGGAAATAATGTAAAAGTGCATTACAAGTTGCAGTATCAACATCGACCTCTCAAAGCCGGCGCTCTCGCGCGATCCAATACCCATTTAAGCAATACTCTGCTGGCATTCTATACCAATAAAAAAAAAACTATTTTGGTATTCTCGTCTTGTGTGTTTTGCTATTTTAAGACAGAAAATTCTGAATTTCGCGGAAATGTAAGGTGCACTTCGTGAGTCCCCAAGATATGATCAATTACACAAAATAAGCTTGCTATTTCTTCATTATTCCGTTCTTCAGACCGCATTTTCTCACAATTCTGTTTGGTTTCATGTAAAGTCACACGATTAAATTAAAACGAATTATAAGGTAGATTGTCCGTTTCATTAATAAGTGCTTAGTCAAGGGACCCATCGAAAGCTCATCGGTTTCCTTGTCTCGTTCATGATACGCTATCAAATTAAGCGTTAAATGACATCACGAGTGCCTGCTATGAATTCACAATTGAATGCGTTCGTTAATAAACATTTTTTTTTATATTTTTATATTTGAATGTTGCTTCGTTGTCATGCTGAGGAATGTCTTTAGAGCCGGCGTCTTGTGAGATACGAAAGTGCCCATTGTCCGTTGTTTCCGATTTTAGTTTATCATCGTCGCTTGTGGAGATGTTATAATATTCGGTGAAATTGTTGTTGTTAATAACTATTTGTTTTGTTCCAATTGTTGTTTTATACTTACAATCTTTGTCTTAGAAACTAACCGCAAATCCAATAAGTTCTTTACCGTAATCGGTTCGTTAAACTCAGAGACGTTTTGGCAGGTATGTTCGAACGAAATAAATGATTTTGAATCCAACTTATCTGTGTATGTAACATTGTGATGTAACGTTTATGGCCAGTGTAATCTTAGTGTTTTATGTCCGTGCGGACGCCACTGACGAATGATTAATGACTTGGGCAACGGCGATAGTGAGACGAGCGCCACGGCCGACGCGCCCACTGACAATATTGTCTCATTTATTGCTAATGATCTATTGAATATCTGTACACTGTCCAACATTACTTTTTCACTATTCACTTACATAATTTTACTTTCTAATGTAAATGTACTTAACGTTTTAATTAACATAAAGTTAATCATTGAAAACGTTATGTTGATTCGTTGGAATTTTAACGAGTGAAAAAATCTTCGACGTAGGCATTGGCACATTTCTTCTAAAATACAGCACATTACATGGATGGCCTCATACTTTCCATAAACACACGTTGCGTATCCAGCGCAACGTGTAATTTTACAAAAACGTTGTTATAATGCCTCACGAAATTGCTGTGATTTGTTTCTGAACTTTCTGAGCCATCGATACCATACCGGGCCGCGATTGCTCGCAATTACACAATAATCCGTGTTGATTCTACAAAATATCATTGTTCCTACAATGTAGAACAATGTGCACATTCGTATCACGACTATTCAGGACTTTCGCGAAATATTATTTCAGTATTTATAGCTGCAAAACAATCAAGTGATATCTGAATCATTCGTTTTCCTCATATTTTTGACATTTCGTTTCAAGGTCGATACATATGCGTACCTATTTAGAAACAATATCAGATAATACTGCTGGGGTATGAAATACAAAAGAATAATGGTCGAATTCGTAAAACATTCCAACTACCTATAAAATTATTCGTTATGTAAAAAAAATAGCAGCACACAAAATTGACTCTGTAGACATACTCGGGTCTCATTAAAAAATACGCTTAGCTCTTAGTTGGCGTCGCGTTCTTTTCGTCACCGAGTATTTTTTATCTCGCTTCTCAGAACCAAGATAACGCGTTTGGACCGTTCAGACTGTGACGTGTTTTTATAATAATCCCATAGTCACCTACATTTTGAAGATTTCTCAAATAATTTATGTGTAACAGAAAGTCGATAAGCTTTGGTTTTGTGTGGCGCTACGTTCGGTGATTAACGATGTTGTTAAACGAGTTCGTTTTTACATTGGTTGTTATCTTTTAAAAAGATAAAACATCTTAATTTTCAAGTTCAGTATCGTCGTTTGTTTTAAGTGTTATGTAGTCTGTTTGTATCATCATTGCTGCACCGGTTTCATCATTAACATCATTAATAACATTGTCTACGTAAAGCGATGCACTATTTCTCTAACCTTGGTTGGGAATTAATTTCATGTTAGTCTCGGTGGTTGCAGGCTCTCCGTAATTATCGTTGCATCGATTCTGTGCGCCCGTAATGAAGATATCGCCCCCATCTTCTCTGTAGCAATTATGAAATGTACAATTTGTTAGAGAATATGCTAAGGGCTATTATTTGATGTTAGAATATTATTTGGAAAATTATATTTCTTTGAACATGGAGAATATTCAAGCTTCATTTTATTAGCGTTTCTACGTAGGTACGGATTCTTTGGTAGGCCGTTCACCAGTAAGACGCTGGACGTGCATAAATAATCGAGCGTAATCAGTTTTTATCTGGACGACACACTATTTAAGCGTTTGTTGATCTCGACTTTATCGAAGTACCACTGCTATGACTTAACATTTATAGATATTTGTTTACTTTTGTAACTGCATTATTTTTTATCCAACTGCCTTTAGAAAAAACGATCTGCATGTTCATTTTTAAAATCATCTATCTCTCGTAAAATAAAGAATTGCATGTTGCTGTTTATTTGTAACTCTAGTATCGATTGGATTATAACCAAAATTTTCTTGAATTATACAACTAACTTATTTATTTGTTCTTTCTTTCAGATACCATATCCTCGACGTGCATGAGTGCCTTAGACTCAAGCGTGATATAAATGTAAGCACTTTAATTATTATGTCTGCAATTAAACTTAATATTATACACAACGTGTATCGCATGTCTTATGCTGCAAAATTATATTAAAATTTAAACTCCGTACTAAACAGGCTATTTCAAATTTGTTTAAAGCCATATCCCGGACTGGTTAGCCTACGAAATAGGTTTACATTTTATGATTGTACTTATTTGGTGGATGTTGTGTCCCCAGTAATCGAGTAAAACTTAATGATACTGCATTCATTGGATTTAATAAATACTTTGGTTTATAGTCAGTAAACATCGCCAATGTCTAACATTTATTAGTCTGTTTACGATTGTTTCTATAACTATTTTAATACATTCATAATAATATATTGTAATAACTAAGATAAGTTTTTACTGCACCCGTTATCTTTTGAAGATAATATTAATGGGTTCCTTAAGGAAGTATACTCAGCCCAAGATTTTTGTTTAAGAATCGTTGAAAATAAAGCTGCTAAGTAGCTGTGCAGTTTTTATAACTCCAGTTTCCAGGTTTTGTAATGGTGTAGCGCAGTTGCATCTCTACCACAGATGATATCAACACTGTCGCAATTTAACGACTAAAAGCTACATACTATGGTAAATGTGACGTAATTCAGACTCATTACGGAGCTAATAAACACTACTTGGTAGTTACAACAGAAAATTTCTCAATAAATAATGAGACGTTTGTAATAGTAATATCTAAACCGCATTCTGATCTCGATCTCATCTGATACGTTCAGTTTATCTAGATCGGTTTGTCACGTTCTCCTTATAAGGGTCCACCGCTGGGTTAGACAGAGACGGATGCTTATTTTCCTGGTTCATTTTGACTTGTAATTATTGCGGGCTAATGAGAGACTAGACTTCTTGGAAGAGCAATTTGCTAAGGATTAAAGCAGGTTGTGAAATGAGTTTTGTTCAAGCGTCTCTTTAACGCATGACGGTCACCGCGCCAACTCTTTAACGTCGACGACTTTTTTTGTGCTCTATGAATACTACAGTTACGTTTTTTATCATCACTTTGCGTGGCTGCAGTTATGACTATCCAGTTTTTTTGTCTTCTCGTTACGTTAATTTTCTATCTATATCAGTATACTCTGTGTTTTTGTTTACAATTACGTCGTATATTTATTTTCCATCTTGTGAAACAAAAGTTCTTTGTTATAAACAGAGAACATCATGTAAGTCCAGCCTTTCTCTTGAACATCACATTTTATCATTAGCATCTAGCGTTGATGCAGTGTTTCAGCGCTGATTCTCTACGGGCGCAGTAACGCCTTCGTCTGGTTCGTTGCGGTGCCTGGCGTGTGTGCAATTATCTACGCGTTCAGATGCATCGCACTACATGCGTCGACCGTGCCTTAAACAAGGTTTTTTTTCTTTATTTAATCGCTGTTTTTTTATTGTAGTCCGTTATCCTGATTTGTATGTTGCAATCAAAATGATAACTTTCTATAGGGTTAAGTAGCTATAATTCTAAGTTATTGATTGTACCACTTTATGCTACACGTACATCTTTTTGCTATTTTTAGTATTGTAGTTTTTTTTTTATTAAATACGGGTGTTGAATTTTATAGTATTTTTATGTAAATAAATATCATCAGAGTATATTTTAAAAATTTAAAATTTATGGAAGCAATGCTAGATTGAGTATAATCTTTATTTAATGCGATACGATTTACGATCGTTTTAATTGAATTGCTTTTTCTATTAGATTTAAATTAACTTATCCTTGTCTGTTAATATTATAATTATGGTTATGTTTTAAATATAGCTTTTTAAATGAAGTCATCGGATTAATTATGAGATTTTTCCGTATAAGTAGGTTCAAATCATGGACTCTTTCCTTAGTGGTTAGGTTATGTAAATCTTTCTGCCTCTATATCTGTCTTTATTTTTCTGCTGCACCAAAGTCGGCTGTCTCAAAGTTTTCTCTTATCTGTAAATGTTTGTGATTCTCCTTAGGAACTAAGTCCTAATGTATTATTTTTTTTGGTTTACCCACTGTTGTCGAGGATTTGTTTACCCTAGCGTAGTATCGGACACAGCATCCATGTAGTAGGTAGCTTGTAAGTAACGGGTGGTTTCCCACGCGCGCGCATGTAGATCGTCCGGTGACGATGAACATTGTACAACCACTGGATTTATCGCTTGTGATTTCCTTTCAGCTACTACGAGTACGTTAGAAAAGGTTTGTTAAGCTCGGGATTTTGTAAGGTTGGACAATGTTCTGGTTTTCGAACTTGGCAATAGTATAAAATGCAAGGTATTGTTGGGATATCATCTTAGGAGGATATACTACAACTAGCTTTAAAATTGAAGCAAGAAAAGTAACTAATGATCTCGATTTCCATTCCAAACTTATATCAGAATCAGAAGTAGCCTCATTAGATGGTAGAGGCCATAAAGCGATCAAGTACTAGAAATTCATTGCAATCCGGACCATTTTATTATAAGCCCATCTCAGACACATTTCCTCATGAGCCCCTTGTCATCACGACCCTGCGTGTTGCAATCTTCATAAATAACGAGTTTATGTGAATCTATTTGTGATTCCACCGTCTAGACAGATATATACATGTCCAACATGAAATTCTATTTATGCGAATCACATTAAGCTTTCACCGTTTCTAACATGTTCCGTGTTCTCTATTGCAGATTGAATGAAAATTGAATTTAAATACACTTTGTTACCAACGTTGACTGTTAACCCCTCGGTTCTACGAGCTTGTCAGTTTCTGTCTTGCTGGCCCTTTCTTTTGTTTTTAGTCGTCATGTACTCATAGCCGCTTGGTAGCTTCACTATTGTTAACTTGTTTGGTTGCGGTTTTTTTTTTCCTTTCCAACGTAGAGGACTTTGTATGTGATAGTTTGTTTCTATCTACATGTACTTTAAAATGCCGTTTTTTATGGGATTCATTTGTTTTGAATCGTCTTTTACGGTTTCTGCAAGTATCATTATTTCATCTACGTTGCTATTTAATAGCCCTACAGAGGTAATAATAAAATACAGATTGAGTAATAGAACTTGGCTGTTATGTTTAAAATTATTATAATTACTAGTTACTTAGCTTTATAACCGTAAAGTATAAAAATGATGTTACCATTTACACATACTTTATGAATTTATGAGTTGTTGTAGCAGGTAGTTTAATTTTATTGCATTTATAAACAGTTCTACGAACTATAAAACTTATATGTCAGGATAACATAATGGCGTTGAATCGACCTTATACATACACTGATAGTTTTATCTATTGTTCTAGATAATTGAAAGCGATGAAGATGTTTCAATAGTCATTGTGTGTAACTCTCAATGTTCTTATCAACTTTTTAGTATAAAAACATATGAATGAAGACGGATATGAGTGTTTATTTATTTTCTGTTCATTGTCTATTCCTTTGTTGATTGAGAAGTTTCAGTTAGATACTTAGTTGTGAACGAGACGTGTCGTGTCGGTTGCATGACATTATTGCAGGTTCTGACATTTATCCTTTGTAGGATATTAATCTGCAGGCTGCCCTTTTGTGTTCACATCACTTACAAACACACAATGCAAATATTTAGTAGATATCTACTTGATTCAATATAGTTGACTGTCTACTTTATTTTCAATTATAGAAGTTATTTTTGAAAATTAAATCTGATCCGTCCACTTTTTCAACTTTATTTATTTCGGTTGGCAACTATCAGTAGCCATCACTCGTTTTATTATAAAACCTTAGCCACAAAAAAAGTTGTAACGGATTCTCGGAACCCGATCACCATCCCGTAGCGAAAAGAGATAATCAATGGAATTTCGGAAGCTGGCACCAATCGGACTAAGATATTAGTTTTTATATTCAATGCTCTTGCGCATAGGCGTGAAAGAATTTATGTAAATGATCAATCATCCGATTGTAATGATCGTTTTGAATATTTGATAACCATTCCTTGTTGATACAAGATTATTTGTTTGTTAATGAAGATCTTTAAACATCGTTGTTGAAATATTTTGATGGTCCATAAAGTATATCATTAAGTTGCGACACTGAGGAACTGATTAGGGATATTAAGTTGGAGCTACTCTACAGGGTGCTTTTGAATACCGATATTTAATAGATATGCTTTTAACTATCCTATCGAAGTGATGAAACTTGTCCCTATTTATAGTATAGCTACAGTAAAGTTTGTTGACTTTCATAAAATGTCTACTGTATTGATTCCATATTGACGTTGTGTATCAGATATTCAGATACATTTCCAAAAACAGATAGATAACTTTGTTTGCATTAGTGCCGCGTACATGATAAAATCGAGTGCCTCGCCTTTCACAGATAAAGTAAAATGTGATAGTTGGGTACGACTATACCTACCTACCAGGGCCCTCAGACTGTTTTTCGTGGGTTCCCAGCAACAGAGTCTATGGATTGGATTTGTGTTTCCATCATCTTAATTTATTTGGGTTCCTCCTCTCTATCTTTAATATTACCCTTCACACAGTTTCTCTATCGTTTCATATCACCATTCATCTTTTTTGTTGGGTTAATGTATAAGTAGTAATCCTTATTCCCGTTGTAAGAGCTTCCCGTAGCACACGTTGCAAATACGAGAAATGTGTACGCAATTGAACTTGAAATGTAATGTTTGCTTTCTCCAAAATCTTTTTACTCTCAATATTTCAAATATTGGGTTAGTATGTGAATTTTGGCACGTTCGCAGGCGCATAGTTGGCGTTTGGTCGCGCGTCGGCGCCCGCACTCAGTCCGCCCGCGCAAGTGCGACTCATTAGCTCCGTGATTTACGCCAATTTTGCACTCGATCGCCTCCATTATTGGCTGCTATATTTATTGTCCTACTAGCCTTTATTCAGCTAAATCATTCACACAAACATCGTTAGCTTTACAGCTATTGATTACATTAATATCATGCAAATCAATAGAAAACACAGTTACGTGTTTAATCAATTAAAACGAGCAATCGTAATTAAAGTTATCACGTTAGTAACGCTATCAAGTACAAGCCTATAAATATTTATCACTTCAATGTTTCTTTACTGCAAATAAACAATTTTCTAAACTAATTTGCATGTTTCTTCCACATCGTAACTTGGATCTGATCCTTTCACTATAAATCTTGGAACTCAACCGATTATCGGCCTTAATGTGTGCGTAGTAAGAGTAGACGTGTCAATTTATACGCGATGAAAAATATTAATTGTAGGGTAGGCAGCAATCGCGTGTGCCGATGTCAACTGATAGCTGAGACTTCCTGTACTTCAGAGTGTTGTGAGTCATTGGTTGCAATCACGCGAATCTGTAGATACGATGGCCGCCCGATGATAAGCCATGCGGATATGGTGTGGCAAACTTTGAGATTGTTTGATTTCTAATGCTGTGTTATTACGTAAAGAGATAATCTCCTGGAGAAACCGTTGCTGTAGGGCGACGCTGCTGTCGCGAAAGGGATCTTGGAAACACCTTTACGTAATTAGACAACGGAAGTGTGTGATGCAGTTAATTGAAATATCGATATGTGTGCCAGAAAACTGTTGTTTTTTGACGTACATAATGGAGCTTTTAAGCCTACATCTCTATTTCATATGATTGTTAATGACTTTATGACTGAACCCATTTATGTTGACGACGTTTTCCGCTTAACCAACCTAAAAAATGGCGCAAGATTAGTTAGTATTATTTTCTCTCTGTAATTATTACTAATTATGCATTTTCTGGGAAATATGTGATAGATTATTCAAGCGTATCAAATAATTCCAAAGAAAATTTACGAAAACGGGTGGGATTTATGCATGACTTTCAAAACCTTCGAATAACAATTATCAAACAAATACCGAGAATTTAGTCACAAATAAAATTACTCATATTTTTTTCTCTTTGGGGTTAATTGATTAGCATTGTCGACACGAAAATAAATCGTTTCAACAATTGCGCGAAAAGATTATTTAACAAGACATTGAGAAATACTTTAATCGATGTCGCCAATACGCATCTGTGACCAGCAATAATAAAATAGAATGTCTTTGCGATTATGATCAACTGAAGCTGCGATTTCACAATACGCCCCGTGCTTGCATTGTGCGTTTCACAATCATCGACTGTGCCAATATGTGTACGTATACCTTCATTTTAGGACCGAAATATTTCTTCTCACTTTTGAGTGAAATTGGAATGGAATTCATTTCTCAATTACTTTCATTGTTGGAGTCTGGGCAATTGGTTTCTAGGGACAGGGCATTTGGTTCTTCGATAAGTAATTTTTGTTCTTCTGAAATGATATTTGTTTTGGCATTCATCTTCATTGTTTTGCTAATTTATTACGTCACTTAAGAAACTTACGTCCGCATTAAAGCACAAAGAAACCGCTTTTCATTTTACGTAGAACACGTGAATATTTAAAGCTGCAGAAACTGAAGAAATCGTCACACTCCGTATTTTACCTCCGTAATTTTTACTTTAGACTCCGTATTTTAATTTTAGCGAATGGCACTATCAGTGTCAAAATCGACAAGGCCCGAAGCTATTGTCATTTTAATTATTACGTACGTGTCTATAAAAGAGGCTTGATGGGTGGGCACCATAAAAGATTGATGTCGCAAACGAGATTTCAACACACATTCAGACAAACTAGTAAACAACGCGGCGACACTCATCAGACGCAGTTAACTTTCCTCGAGTTTCCACAATTAGCGCAATTTGCGTTAATGCGCCTGCGCCGGCGACGCTAGATAAACTCTTGCGCAGATCCGATCAGAACTATACAGCGTGCGACCGCTATAAGTGGGATTAAATTAAGATAAAACTAAATGATAGCAAAGACATTTATTAGTATAATTCAAATCATTAACAACATTAAGATTAACCGTTTTACTATACAGTGTTGAAAAAGTAAATTTTAATTAACAGTCATCAATTGCGCCTACACTGTGCAAACTTTTATCAGAACTATTTTCCTCTTCATATAGAATATATTTACTAGATTAAATTGATAATGTTGTATTCAAATCAAGCGTTTTTTTTCTATGTAACTATGAATAAAATAACAAATGGCGAGATAGCATGTTTTTGACAGATGATGTAACTTAGTTAAAGCATTACTCATCCTCAGTGAGTGACTTTGGGTTATCGCAATTATAATTACGAATCAATTTTACTTTTTCGTGTGACTAGATCTTTAAATAACGCTATGTGTCATGTCTTGCAAATAAAAAAATAATGATATTATTGATTGTGATTGCCTTATTTGGGGTCAGAGCATTATTTATATTTTTTTTCAATACCTCTCTATCAGCTGTCATTTTAGAATTTCCTTCCTTTTTAGTCATATCACCATCCTCACTCTTCATCGCCCTTTTCGTCTCTTTTGTTACGTCTAGTTGTCTATTTTATTTTGTCTCACACTTCACACTTTTCTTGCCACATGTCCCTCATTAGGTACATGCTAAATCACAGAATTTAAGATTATCCGCCAAATAAGTCTTCTTTTGTCTAAAATAATACAACATCCTATCGAACAAGTTTTAACACGATACATGGCGCCCATGGCGATCCGGTACCGGTTACGGTACATTCGAAACTTAAATTTAATTCCAGCTCAATATGATTCTAATTATAACTCTTATAGTTACGACTTGCACTAACCCATGGAAAGTAACACTGATTACAAAATCTTATACTAGGAAGATCGGATTATGTAGAAAATCCAATATTCTGAATGCATAAACTTGTTTTTCATCGCTTTAGAAAATCGTCTATGTACACTCAAATGTAATATGCACTTGGTAAAAGGCTTAAAGCAGTCTTTTTGAGATGCACCTATTTTTAAACTGTTAATTGCCAAATTTATGTCTTCATTGTTGAAAATTTAAAAAATGTAATTATTTCTTACATATTTTTCTACATGATGACATTGTTGGCAAAAGTGTTGTTACAGTTGTCAAAGATGCTTTTTAACACGCTTTTATTAGCTTCACCTGTATGTTTGTATGTCTGTCTGTAACCGACCCTATTGAGCTCGATTTTGCCCTACTTTGAACGATCAGATTTAGTTCAAACTTTACACACCTGTCAAGGATCGATGACAATGCAAGAATTCAATAAAATATCCGATTATCCTAATTAGATTCGAAAAGCGTGGGGTGCATAGTGTCAATAGTTATAAACATTTTATTGACAGATAATGAGTAGAAGAATCATCACTTTGATAATATCTTAAAAAGCGCTTTAAATGCACCCCACGCTTTTTAACAATAATGTACATTCATTTCTTTTTTACACCATTCTTAATCAAATTTATTAAATTTTATTTTCTGTTTTTTAGTTGGACTTTCTATAAAAGCGTGTTTTTTTAGTTTTTTTTACTATTTTTCCTTGTAATGAGTCCATGAATTCTATTAATTTGAAAACGACGACTATTACTGCATTTGTACTCAGAAGAGGAAAGAGATATCAACAATGTTTTTCACAACCAAACGATGGATGCTAATTATTTTCATACGTTCTCCAGCAAAACTGTCAAGTACTCTTTCTCTTCAACTATTTCTAATTTTACAAACTTTTATTGAGTGTAGGATTCTTTACTCTAATATCCGTTGACGTCATTCGTAGTGATAAATGTTTGGCACTAGATGTTCATTTAGCGCCGATATTTTATGTGTGTACCACTATATTTCACTGTTTGACGTTATAAACGCTTAAATCGTATAATTATCATGCAGATTTCAAGCAATTTTCAATATTTTACCGTTTTCTGCCTCAAAATTTTGTATTCATCGTTCTAAAAACATAATTGTATCAAAGATATCCGATATTCCTGATGAGTAATAGAATGTTAGCATATTTTTAATAAGCAACCATTGATTACTTGAAGTCAATTGGAATTGCAAACGACGAAGGAACGACCAATTTATTTACGAATCCACATTATGAATGCTTCGTGGTACCTATCTAATTAAAATTTATGCGCGTACATTAAGTTCTTCACTTATCTACAGTCCCCGCGTCTTGTTTATACTGCCAGTGTAGGTATTTTAGAATCCAACCGCACTGACATGAACACTAATGTTAGTTTCATTTATTCCTCAGTAGATTGTTGCATTGCATGGTACAACTGTGAAACCGGGCTCGTGTTAATGCATAGGTACTGTAACACCAGAGACTCCGCTAGTGTTACTTATTGTGATTATTATAATAAATGAAACTATATTGGGGATTTAGAACATTAAAATATATTTGGCATCCGCCTTTAACGAGGGCTGGTGCCCGAGCCTTCGATAAAAACAAAACATTTTTTCACATTCGTATTTCAAATTCATTTAGTTTTCACCTGACGCTTCCAAAGGCTATCTTGTCTGCCAGAGACCTGCAGACAAGGATATCCTCTTTACATGAGCTACGCCCCTACGAATAGAGGATAAGAGGAAATGCCTCGCAATCATCTATTCCAAATCTTTGGAAGGGTCAAGCGTAACCTACCTATACCTAAAAAGACGTCCCTACCTATAAGCGGATGTGGACGAACAGGGGTGCGTATGCTTCTATAGAAGCAGCTTACACTATGACCTGCGATCAATTATTTTATTAAAATTTACTATGCACCACTTGTGCTTATCAACAACGCAGTCATACCGAAGCCCTGCCGGGGCAAAACCGCTAGAAAAGCTCCGGCACATCGCGGTTGCTTTAACAAATAATGTGAAAACTCACATTCATCCAGATGGGATTTATATCTATAATTTATAATATTATAACTTTAAATTCCTCGGACGCTATCGAGTCAGAGAAAAAGAAGGTCATACTAATATAAATATACCTAACTCTTGAACCTACTCCAGCGATCCGCACATAACAAAGAAAATCAAATATACATTAATTGACATTAACTAAGAACTGTGGGTCACCAATATCAGTTGAACCAATGGTGACAACTAGTCACCCTCTGCGAAAGGCTATGCCCCGTAAGCAGAGTTGGCATCAACCTCCATGGCGCCCTCTCACTCCCCTCACTTCAGGATGGACCATAGTTCCCTATAGTTAACTTATATTTTTCAAACTGGAGTAACTTCAGCCTATCTGACCATAACATTCTGTCTTCATCTTTGAACAAGTGACCTTCTCTTCCTCGCCCGGCTGCGTCCCTCACGCACGTACGAGTCCATTTTCAGTATCCACATGAAAAAGAATAAACTAATTAATAAACTATTTAACAAAAAACACTAAAATAATGGTTTGTTTACATTAATTCAATGTCAATGCAATTGACATTTATTTTGTCATCGCATTTTATTTTATTTTCTAACATGAAACCTATTAACATGAACTTGAAATTCATCCGATGATAGTTTCGGATACAAACAAATATTTTTTTAAAAGGCCCATATACAACCTACGTAGTTTGATACCCCTAACTGTCTGTCGCCTAGAAGTATAAATCATCACTTCCATACATGGAATTCTGTTCAACCTGTGCTTTTTTATATAAACTATAGCACAACATGACAGATTATTTTTCGTATTATGACAACCTATGAATGCAAGAAAATAAAATTATTTGTGAATCGATAATCTTCGAACTTGATAAAGTATAATGCTAAGAGGTCAGCAGAAATCTGGAAAAATATTTAACATACTAAATCTACCTAGTATAAAAAGTGGAAACTCAAATAGTTATAAAATTCTCAAAATATTACGTTTCCTGACTTTGTAATTATATAAAATTGTTTCGAATTTCTTTCTAAAACCTTTCCAAAATAAACACTTAAGTTCAAGTGATTGTTTTACCAAATCATTTATGGAATATTTTGTATGATTTGATGAATACGACTTTATTTTATGTATATAAATATATGTGGAATGTTTCCTTGTCTTTCTTCTTACCCTTATCTTATATATTTTAGTGCGGGCACGAAGAGAAAATTTAATTTTAATATTCAAAGACATATTTGTGTATGTAGTATGGGTGTTTGCTTTGTCCCCGTCGAATAAAATCAAATTACTCGAGATTATTGTATTACAACCATTTGACTCAATAGCTAAGCCCTCGAAAATGTCTGATTCATCTAAATCCTTGGACACCATGGGGAATTGAACCTCGTATTGGACCATCTCCTTCGGTTCGGTCTGCAATACAATGGATTCTTCGACTCCCTTATCCTCAAACACGCGATCCACTTCAATGCAAGCATTGGTGTTGTTGTCGGGATTACGTAGAGGTTCCGACAACAGTTTCTCTTGCTTCTCTGGAATCAGATTATAATTAAATATTGGAATGGACACACCCGCTCCTTTATCTTCATCCGTCAAATCATCTTCATCCGTCAAATGTACATTATCATGGAGTAGGCTGCTTTCTCCACAGCTCTGCTCATCATCGTCACACTCGTCATCATGGTCATCATGGTTTGATCCCTCAGATTGAATTTGTGAGACGTTCGTCATCACGCTAGAATATAAGGGTGTATTATCATCAACATTTATAAACTCTGGTCGTTCGCACTCGTCGGACACATCATCAACGACCGTTTCCTCAACATAATAAGCTTTTGCTATTGCACGCCGTTTACAAGAGGCACATTTACAAGGAAATTCCTTTCTAATCTTATCGCATAGCAACTCAAAATCAATACCGTCGTGGTATGTATAATTATAAAAATGTCTTGCTGCACTTTGCAAGAATGCGCCTAATATGAGCGCGTAATCGCTCTCTCGCCATTCACCGTCGATGGCGATGAACCTAAACTCTGCTACAAACTCTTCAAAACAAACTCGGTCTATGCCGGTAAACATTAACATATTGACGTTTCTCAATCTTTTCTCATAATATTATAAAAACCACTTAGCTTTATTTTCCAGGCGTTGGTCTCGCCTGATCATCAAAATCTCACACTTTGCGATGCTTATAGCATATGGGGGTTTCTTCATGCAATGTCACGCCTTGCATACGCGTACCCGGCGCCTCCACCATTTGTAACACCAGAGACTCCGCTAGTGTTACTTATTGTGATTATTATAATAAATGAAACTATATTGGGGATTTAGAACATTAAAATATATTTGGCATCCGCCTTTAACGAGGGCTGGTGCCCGAGCCTTCGATAAAAACAAAACATTTTTTCACATTCGTATTTCAAATTCATTTAGTTTTCACCTGACGCTTCCAAAGGCTATCTTGTCTGCCAGAGACCTGCAGACAAGGATATCCTCTTTACAGTACTTTCCAACCCTTCCATGAACGCGGCTAAATCTTTTATCGCTACCAAATCGTCTGTCGTAAATCCCAAGTCTCGGCCCATTGTTGCCGTACACGGTACTTATATGGAAGCGACCAAAATAAATCACGAACAAAACCATATCGGCTCGATCGTAGACTATCTCGGTCGGATCGACCGCGGGGGACTACATCGAGATACGGAGATATTACGCTATTGAATTAGCATTACCGCTGTTCTCGATATTGTTGTCCGCGGGCAGAGCCATGCCTCATAATTCAGTGTCGCATTATTTTAATTTTCGTCGTGCGTTGCGCTCCTGGGGGAAACTTGCGGAATCGTGCGAGATCTCTCCTCCGGATAGTATTAGACGCATAATCCTCACATCTCTGTCGTCTGCGGGACCGTGGGGCACCTGTGGCACGTGTGGACGGCATTTCCCCATGCTTCCGCGCGCTAAGCTTTACGTACCTATAAGGAGATGTCCATAAAAGATTACCGGTACGCGCCTTCATTATAATCGCATCAATAAATGCCATTGTTTTTGTTACAGGTGGCTCAGCGACCTGAATGATCTTGACATCGACAGCTCCACCTATTAAACGTAAGTCAACAATATAATTAATTTTTGCAAGAAATATTCCACTGTCAAGCATTGTTTGTTTCCTTTTGGGGTCATTGCTTTCTTTACTCAACTTTTTATTTTATGAGTATGTGTTTTATGACATTCGCTTGAAACTATAAATAAATTATCTTAAAGTTTAATTAACCGAATATGTTTTGTTGATAACGTATCTCACATCCAAAATTAATCAAACGTTGGCCTGAATTTATAGGCAGTTCGGTGAGTAAAGTTTCATTAGTTCGTAATAAACTCTCAGATAAAATCACTATCATTTAAGATATGAATTCATATTTTGTCAGTGATCGTTTTCTCGTCGATTGTATCGTTATTGATTGAATGATAAATCCATCGATACTCCTGACAAATAAAACCATTATTCAATTACGATCACGTCGCACGCCTGATACGATTGTCACTTGACCGGAGCGGACCCGGGGAATCAAATCAAACGTTAACCTCAATAATGGTATCGGTGATCTATCGGCTGTGGTTTGGTCCAATATTGGAGATATTGAATAATAATTGGTGCACACGAGGCGAGCAGGGCGGGCGTCACGATGGAGATGCTATCAGTCGAGCGTGCCGCATCCATCAGCTCTCGATGTGCCCTATCTGTACCGGTATCGCGCGCCAACGATAACCATTGTCTTACCGGACGATTATATCGGCAAAATTTGTGCTCGCCTCCGATCGACCGTTTGTCTTTTGCCGCAAATGAGCCGGATAATGGAGAACGCCGCATAAAAGGTGCGCGGTTGTGCTAAACTTTTGCTTAGTCATTAATATGCCGTGGGAACAGAGAGTGTTCGACACGAGACATCTAATTTTCGTTGCTCAATAAAACTTGTATTGAATAGGTACGTTCATAATGACTACGGCGAGCTTGCAATGCTTTTTATCCGTGTTCACTTTATAATAAATATTCTGCGCCAGTAACTGCAGTTCCTAGCCAGTCTTGAATATTACGTGAAAATTTATTCATATTTTAATTGAATTCCGCTGCGATATTGAGCTTTGAACTGTTCAGCTCGAAATACGGGCTTAATTGGCCGAAATGCAATATTTCATATCCGGGACAGTGGTTCCGTGGACATTAACTTGGGCGACTCATGCGCAGTTGACAGCTACAAGGTGTACGCGTTTAAGCGCAGTGCTCCCGTTCGCGAGCGCGACCACTTAATAGCATTAGTGTCATTGTCTCGCGGTCATTAATAAGACGCTGGACAGTTCTATTGGCCGGCACGCCATAACGGGCCTAACCGTGTTCTGGCCTCGTGTCACGAATTTGTATCCTAATGGCCTTAGGGGGAGTTACGATCGCAGACTCCAATGTTCCCGGATATCTGGATAGCTACGCGCTGCGACCCACCTACGGACAATGGTGTATGGTTTCAGTCTGCGTTTTATTAGCTATCGCGTATTTAATTTCTTGTTCGATTTAATCGAAATTGGCTTCGAGACTATGTACTTTTGTTTCTCTGTGTATATCTAAAGCTACAGTAGACGCAGTTGTACCTAAATGATTTTGCAATAATTGCTGAACGAGTACCGGATGTAGCTATTGTTATGCTGTAAAAGTGTAAAATAATGCAACTTGTATTACATAATGGCGGTTTCGTTACGACATATCATCATCATCTACCTGTTCTTATCCCATGTTACTTGGGGTCTGCGCAACACGTTTTTGTTCTTCTATTCTGTCCTGTCAGCCGTCACGCTATCACTTTTCTTTCATATCACTCCTAATACAAGCCATCCAACTTTTCTTTGGCCTCCCTCTCCCTGTCCATCCATCCATTTTTCAATTCATAACTCTTTTAGTTACGTACATTTATATTTTCGAAATATTGTCTCTTTTATTATTTAGATACATTTTCGAAATATTGTCTCCTACATTACAGCTAAGACTATGCGTCTTTACGAGCTTCTAATCGCAGTCGCGGTTTAGTACCTATCCAATTAAGTTTCTTCATCGTCTCTTTGATTTAAAGTCGCCGTCTTATAATTAGCCCATTATTACCTTTGACACAGATTCATTTTATAGTTACAGCCGACAATTGCTAAATCGCTGCTTCAATTTTAACGGACAGCTGTAAATCCATTTAACTGGTGTGGAACGTTGCACGCGTACATCAATTAAGTCCAATTAGCCCACAACTCGCAGCACCTCTTTGATACACCGACGACGGATTAACTACCGACTTCTGAATTACTCCGATTTGTCGATAACATCCACTCGCTACTATTAACAAATCAAGTCGTGTATATTTATAGTTAAGACGAGAGAGCGAGATAAGCCATCACTTTCCAGGAAGACAAGATTACGAACAATTAATTATCTCCAAGCAGCATTGGCGAGTTCTCGCGCTTGTTATTACGCGTTCTGATAAACGCCGATGGTATATTTCTTAATTGCGCGTTGCATGATACGGACACTATCGGAGCACTATTTCCAACATAATAAGCATTATCATAACAATAACAAGCTAGTAACTCGCGGCATTCGATGTGCTCATGACGGGAACACGATAACCCGGCAAACCGTCTCAGTTGGATTTTGTGCAAGAACACGACACTTGTGTGCCGCCCATTATTTGTTAAATAAAATTGAAAATAGAAGAAACAAAAAATTGTGACTGTACACTATTCAGAGAGTGCAATGTGTCAGTGATTGTGAATATTTAAATCAAGTGTCTCTGTGACTAGTGCGCGAGAACAATGTGAGTTCGTTTTCCCTACTTTTAATAGAGCTATCATCGACACGATAAGTCAACAAAGATACGCCTGCATCACTTTCTTCATCAATAGATATTTCGAAATCTCCATCAGTGATTGATGGTTCAAGTAATTTACTATTGAAATGTATAATTAGGCTATTGTTGCCATCGAGCGTTCAATTGTAAGTTTACTGAAGTTAAATTATAAGATGTGGAGTTCTTCGTGGTTGAATGAGGTTTTTTTTCCGTGTGAGTGAATGGGTCGTTCGCGGTACGGTCTCAATTTCCCAGCAGGCAGTGGGATCATCAATCATCGTCTTGTTTGGTAGGACAAAGATATGGTGTTTATGTAATCTTAAAACTTTGCTTTTTGAACTGACTGACACTTCTGTAGTGTTTGCGAAAGTTTCTTTTGTTTGTCCAATTGGTTTTCTTGTGTAAAAGTAAACTACTTTATGCAGTACAATAGGCCAAGTAGTCTGCTTTCGATAGACTTTTCTCTATGAGATTATGCCTCTAACTTTACGGTCCATTTTTCACGCGACTTCATTTGATTAATTCTGATACATTTAAATCATTTCTTTATTACATAAACCTGATGTGTCACTGCATGGCAACAGCCTCTCTACTGTCTTTATCGTCTTCTTGTTCAACTACATTTCTTTACGTAGGCGTCTTATTTGTCATGCCATCTCCTTCTGAGTTAACCGGTTACTGTTGTTCAGACCCCAACAATGATGATGCTGCCATTCACAGTCAGTCAGTCAGTCTTTGTTCAAGCGATTTTCCTTTGGATTGAGCTCCCTCTGAGCATCAGGACGGCAACAAGTAGGTTGTCCTTTAAGGTGAAGGCACGTGAGCACATTCGCAAGAAGGTGGTAGAATCATCACAGCGTTAATTCGTTGGATTCGTTTTTTTCATAATAGCTTTGTTAATATGTATGTATGTATCTATGTTTTTATATTTTTCTTCTTCTCTCTATTTTTAGTTTTTCTTTAAGTTGCACCTGCCATGTTGTCTCTGCACCACCCTAAGGTCGACTGGTAGAAAATGCCTAGGGCATTAAGTCCGCCTTTGTACAGTGTTTTTTCTAGTGCATAAAGTTTTAATAAATAATATTTTTGACATATGTACGGCAGATGTGGCCTGTTCGGTTCCTTCCAATTTGGCGTCTATGTTGCTACGTCTATGATTGCTGAGTAGTCATTTAGAGCGACGTATATTGTTCCTTATACGGTTTTCTGCAAATACTGAGTTTGTTTGTAATTTAAAACGGAACGACAGTGATAATTGTTCTGGTTATTTTCATATTACAATGACAACAGAAACGATAATTAAGTTTTATTGATATTTGGTTGTGTTTCAATAATATTAACATCATCATTCTTCACTATAGGAGTCAATTGTTTCACAAAAGCTTTTGTGGCGCTTGCTATGTTACTCGCTTTTTGGTTATTTTCATCAAGCAGCCAAAATCGAACTCCTCGGCTCTTGTCGCACTTTATACTTTGCCTAGGTTAACTTCAAGACCAGTCTTAACGTCTTCAGTATTCAAGAAGACTGCGACTTCTTCTATTATCATCAGTTGTACGGTCTTGGCTTGTCCGTTGCAACTTCAGCTTACTTATCCTGTAGGCGATATCGATCGTATTTGTCCAATGTAAGAACGATTCTGGATATCTTTAAGAAAAGAAAAATACACTCAAAAGCTGTCATAAACAGACGTCTCTGGCCAATCTTCAACAAAATAAAAACTAAAGATAACCAACGTTAATCAGTAAATACATATCTAAATTAAGACGATGATATTTAATTACTTGTATATAATTAGCTACATCAATATTCTTCACTGTCACTTGTCTTTATAACAAGTTCTTAAGTAATACATTGTAGGTACTTGTCGTTATCAGTGGCCGTTATCAGCACTCTACTAGGTATCAAATTATAATCGGAAATTATAGAAGTGATATTACAAATTGAATACAAGCTTTTAAATACACCTTATACACATAAGCAACTCAGTTAATAACACACGTATTCAACGTTTTGTTGGTAGGTGCCGAAGTGGAAGTGTAGACCTGAAAAATATCTAGTTCGTACGATAACAAGCATAAGGGCGCATTGACACGAACACACGCTGAACTGTCCTCGAAGATTTAGGAATGAGGTTTTTCTGAAATGTCGTTCATCAGGTGGCAGCACTGGAAATTCCAGGCTCAGGTACCTGTGAATTTCATATCAACCTCAATCTTACGTCACAAGTTACGATTTCAAGGAACAGTTGCGGCAATTGGTGTCGTGAAATTTCCTGAAAACCCTTATTGATAGTATACGCCCTTTTGTCAAGTCACATTATTCTTAATTATATCAAGTACGTGGCAAATGCTTTGGAATCACCTGAAAACTAGTCATTAAGTACATGATGAATGTTATAGCAAGGGACATAAAGGCGACTGCAAATCAAAAACTGCTCAATTACGATCAGCGCTCGATGAAATTCTAGTCATATGCACACGCCTTTCTAGAAAAACTAATTGAAAATGAAAAGTGTAGTGGTAATTTGCATGTGTGTTTTACTTTTTGGAGTTAACAGGTATTCGTTCAATTTATTATTTGCTTTAATTTACGTTTGTCTGTGCTTCATCGATTGTCCTAGTGAGTTATTTGATATTTTTCATCGGCGCTCACACGTCTCATTCTTCAATACATGTATTTAAGCCTTTTTTTTTCATAGGGGGAATCTTTCAAAAGCCTCCTAGCTTTTTGGGGAAAAGACCAGCCAGTGTGGGATTTTTACCACACTAAAACCACCCCGGTAATCACAGAGGAACTCGTTACCTCCTTAACTCTTTAAAACCACTCCGGAGCCCTCGCTGTGCAACGCCTATTAGGGCACATCCCTGTAAAGGAGCCTCCCCGGAGCCTCACTATGCATGGCACCACGTGATCAAAGAGTACGTTTCCCACAATCCTTCCGTTTATTATTTCGTTTGTTTCTTGTTTGCAAAACGATTTAAAAGGATGATCTCTCCATAACTAGGGCTTTCCTTCTTCGTGCCAAACAAAAATAATTTTGAAATCCCAAAAACAGGTAAAACAATTTCTTTTGAATAGCTTCGCAGAGAACTCTTCCGTATCTTAATTTGCATAATCTTTATGTTCTTTAATATTTACATCTTCCTGCTGATGTTTTTATACCAATTTATTTAGTGTCTTTTTCTTCAATGCTTTTACTACTCTACTAGCCTTCATCTCGGATTCACGGCGTTTCTATCTAAATTCACAGAATCCATTGGTCTGTCCCTTGGTCTGCGTCTTTTCTTTTTTTCAAAACGATATCCTCCTAAATTAAAGTTTGATAATTGTGTGTGTGTGTGTGTCAGTTAGTTCTGAATTCCCCAAAACCTTGAAAAACAGTTAGCTATTTATATCTATCCACCCTTTGCCGGCGACTTCGTACGCGCATATCCTGTTTTTTCCAGTTCCTGTAGAAATTTCATGTCTTAGTGCTCCCCTACACTCCCCAAGGAACCTACATGCCAAATTACAGCTTTTTACGACCAGTTGTTTCAGCTGTGCGTTGTCTGTCAGTCACTCACTCTGTAATGTTAGAGTTATATATATATTAATTCACACTATCTCTTTAGTTCCTTCAAACGATACATATTATGCCGCATATTTTGCATAAACTTTTAGCAAGTTAACCGAGAAACGACAGAGATAAAAATAGTTATCGGTATTGATTAACGATTCTGTCATGCGAGCACAGGTGATATATTGGCAATGAATAGGGTATTCTCGTTAACACGTCTGACTCTGTATTATTTACTGGGAAACTCTTGAAAGGCGCTGGTACTATATCTATGGTAAAATATATTCCATTCTCGCAATGCTTATCTAGAGGCCAATATTTTTAATCATCATCTTTGTCCTCCTCTATATCTATATCCTCGCCTCTGCTTTTATTTTAGTTTATTTGGTGTCTGCGTAACATACCTTCTTTCATGTTTCCTTCTTCCATCCTCTATTCATGTAGAAAAGGCTGTGGCATTAAAGGCATCTTCATTCATGTTAAAACTATTCGTTACGACATCTCCAAATGACGATATTCTGATGGATCAATCCATCAGAATATCACGCCTTATCGAGTTCTTTAAATACTGATGTAGAATCAATAGCCCCAACTGCCCGTCTACCTGGTTAGCCATGGACCACACATATCATTAGTGCCTCGATACATGATATTTTTTTATTATTAAATGATTTTGAAATAATGGATCACTTCTGCAGCAAATAGAGAATACTGATGGCTATATCCTTTTGTTATTTTCGTGCTCTATCCCTCTTTAGATTTCACCTGTAATAAAGGTAGTTTAGTGTTGTATGCAAGGGAAAAAATTTAGGTCTTATTATCTGAGAAAGTTTCTTCCCTATGTAGTTTTCATGTATCTGCGTCACACTCACATGTTTCAAAGGTTTACGACTAGTAGCTAACTTACATATTATAATGACTGAAAGAAGTCAAGAGGCGGTTTCATGGACATACGAAAATACATATCTCGCTATGAAAGCCTTTCAAAGTTCTAAAAAGATTACTATTACGGCTAAGCCAAAAATAGGCATGAATAGATATAACAAAAAAATAATTATACGTTAGTATTGTATTTTTAGTTTAACTGTTGTATCTAACACTATTTTTAGATACAATAGTTATTGCTATGCATTTATCTTTAATTCATTTTGGACAGGTACTGTTTACATTTTATCGTTAAACTGCGTTCCTTTAAATAATCGTTTATATTGTTATACTGTATTTAATTTAAAACTGCTGCAGAATTGTACATAATTACTTGAGAGAATTCACAATTTTCATTTTACGACAGCCTTGTAGTTGCGATGTACGCTTGGGTTTTTTACAGCGCTAAACACTGCTTTAATTATGCTGTATTTACAACTCGTGTGAGTTTCCTCGTTAGCACTTTAATTGCTTATTTACTCTCGTCAGTTTTATTGATGAGATTTGACGTGCCACTACTTTATTTATCGGGACCATACATTTAGTTGTACCCGCCCAACACTCGCCCTTATCGCTGGAGCATTACTAATTTCCTCTTATCTCACTGCACTACTAACAGTTATTTCTTGAATTATCGCTTCGTCTTGTTTTAGTTACGATCCTTTTGCTCTTTATACAACGTTATTTTTACCGTCCACACCTCTATACAAAGAACTTCAACTAATCCGTGTAAAATCACAGTCGCAGAAAGTAGGGCCTACAAAAATGTTACTTTCACTGAAAATGCAAGTGTTTTTCTTACAAACTTTAAAATTATTATTCGTGGGCACTCTTACTACAAGTTTTGTTTTTTCCTTATCCGTTGGAAAGTTATTTTCTAGCCAGGGCTTAACATCGGCGCCGGCGCAATGTAAATGAACACGCGGTAGAAGTGCGCCGTGTGCCTGTGTCACTCGTGTGACCCGGCGGCATTCGGAATACATTACCGAGCCGTAAGACAATTGAGTAAGTGTGGCGTGGATCATCGGCGACGCTTCTATAATTGTGTGGATGGTTTATGTTTGTGTGAGAGTACCCATTCGCTGGTTGTTAGGGATGTGCTGTGTTGATGGGTCTTAGTGGGATGATGTACTTTGAATACATGCCTAGATCTTCTGGAAAGAATCCAAAGTTTGTGTAGATGGTTCATGTGTGAGAGTAGTCTTTCCTTTTTTTTGTTAGGGATGTGCCGTGTAGGATCTACGATACGTTTAGTGGGATATTTTACTTTGAGTATACCTGGTGTTTCTTTGAAAAGAGTCCAAATGTTGGTTGTATCGTTTATGTGTACGTAAGGATATCCTATCGCTATTCTGTAGGATGTGGTGTGAAGAGTCTGCGATGGGTTTAGTGGGATGATTTTACTTCGGTTTTTCTCTCAAAAGCTCGAAAGTCTGACAAATCAGTCTTACTAATGTTACCGTGTTACCCAGTAACTGGCTTATGAATCAGAAGGGCAGTCGCTTTATGTAAAATACTGATATTTTCAGCGAAACTTATTATTTTTAGTTAAACTGTTACCCCAATATGTACCCTAGGATAGGCTCCGATATCTCTGGAAACAGTCTAAATGCGAATTGTCTTTTCCAATGTTATTGGTGGAAGATCGAGTTGAAAGGAGAAATCAAAGACTAGATAGATGGATTATGTGAGGGACCAGGAATGATGATGATGAGTGAAAAGAGATCAAATGATATTGGGGAGAATGTAAGAGAAACAGACCAGGCGGAAGCAGTATTTCAGAGAGCTGACATTAATCTGGAAATCCCACCCATACGCACAAAACGTTTATAGAATAGTTTCATTGTGCAAACAGCAAAGGAGTGGAATTCCCAGCTATAGTCTGTATTCTGATGACTACACCCTTTAATTCAAAAGTGAATAGGTTACTTCTAGGCAAGCGTGCTCCATCTTCAACCACATCATAGCTTTCCACCATGTCAAAAAAAAACGAAACACGAACCGATGAGGATCTAAACACCAAACAGGAAAGATCATGGCAGTTGGTAGCACAAGGCAAACTAATAAAGCTACACAACTTTTCCAACATTCACAACACCCAGTTGTAAACTTAATATGCTAAATATTCATTCTCATCTATTAGCAGAAACATAAACACTTCATTGCCTGTGTCCGGTTTGAAGACAAGATATTAATCGTAATAGGTATGGTCTTGTTCAATGAACTCTTGTAAGACCGTATTGTTAGTATGTCTTTCCCATATTTTATCTATGTGAGCCCAATATGGTTTAGGTTATTAACCCACGTTTGTAGATTTAATTAGGAGATATAATATGCTATTCATTTTCTGGCGTAAACTGGTTATTTCCGGTTTTGTTGAGGTAGGTTGATGATCGCAATACAAAATTATAATTGGAAATTGTTTATCAATTTTATTTCTAGGTCAGTTTACAACTGATTGTGCAAGTCCCAAAGGGAAGTAGGCATTACGTGTTTCTAAATTTTCCTGGTTTACTACGAAGTTAACGTAGATGAGATGTGTCAATGTGCCAGTTATTCCATTGTTTCGTTTGGGTTATTTTGCTTCAACCCAAAATTGTTATGCAACGCTTGCCGAGGTCGGTACGTGGATGGGTCACCATCTTAACATACGGAGATTTTTCCGTGTCTCGGAAAGCACGTTAAGCTACACGATACCCCGTGTTAAGATTGGTGTCAGGGGGCTACTCTCTAAACCCGAAGTCCGTAGTTTCGGGCTTAATTGTGGGCGTATTCTACTCCGTATCACCTACGGACTTACTATTAGTACCGAACTCGAACTAACTATGAATGACAACACGATTTGACAGTAACTGTCAAATCGTGTTGTCATTAATTCTTAGTGGTTAGGTGATACGGAGTAGATTACGCCCGCAACTAAGCCCGAAACTACGGACTTCGGGCTTAGAGAGTAGCCCCCCAGGTTTCCTGCAATCTTAACACGGGGTATCGTGTTACCCAGTTACTGGGTGGTGGAGATTAGATAGGCAATCGCTCCATGTAAAATATTGGTGCTCAGCTGCAGCAGGTTACACTGGAAGCCGACCCCAACGTATTTAGGAATAGGCTAGGCAGAATTAATTTTACCAAGAAAACGTACATTGGTAACGGGAATTGTTTCCGCAACAGTCCCATTTGTTTGGCTTTCCCAGTTCCCCAGGTGACGTTTTTTATTCCATCACCAAGTGTTTATTTACATGTTCTCTTCATGTTATCTTTCTACTTGTCCCCAGTGTTAGCATGGTGGTGGTGCTGAATGGCGTGCTCGCGGACGAGTGCCCCACATCGGTGCGTGCGCTGCTAGTGGCGCACCCCGGCTACAGGGATGCGGCCGCGCAGCTGCTGGCGGCGGCGGCGAGGGTGGTCCCGTCCCCGGGCCTGCTGTACGTCGGCCAGAGAGAACTGGCCGCTGTAGTCCCACATGACAGTGAGTATATCTCTATGTTGGTCATAGTACCCCGGCTACAGGGATGTGGCCGCGCAGCTGTTAGTGGTAGCGGCGAGGGAGGTCCCGTCCCCGGGGCTGCTGTATGTCGGCCAGCGAGAACTGGCCGCTGTAGTCCCACATGACAGTGAGAACATCTCTGTGTTGGTGGATTACAAGCTACAGGTTTGAGTAGTCTCTCACCCAGGGCTTCTGTAAACTAACCGCTTTAGTCTCACATAGTACAACACAACTTACTTTAGTGCAAAGTGCCTTACAGCCTACAAAATGCGTAGTCTCCTCACCGGGGCGTCTCTTCGTCGGGCAGCGTGAACTAGACGCTGCATTGCCAGCTAGTGCCTAAACGTCATAAAGATGCATAAACCTAAAAACAACGTTGAAACAGTCAAAGAAATATTGAACAATGCGTTTGAATTCCACTTTGATTTAACGGCCCTGATGCGTTCGAAGGTACGAAAAAGCGTTCAAGTTGTGATCCGTCCGAATAAAGTGCACTATGTTCAAGAGTCCAGTGTGTCAATTTCGCTTACTGTGTAACTCCTTCAAATATTTAACGTAGTAGATACTTACTACAAAGTGGCAAAAACCGTTTTATTTAGGTATTTACAAATCTCATGGTTAAAATATTTAATACAATATGTCGTTTGTTTTTACCTATAAGTTATGTTTAACTTATCGGAGTTTTTTATTCTTATTTCAGAAAATGTCAACATCATAGGATCAGATGACGCCACATCATGTATAATCGTCGTTGTCAGGCATTCAGGTAAATTGGCAAATAGATTATTTGCTAAACTATAAGTTTAATTACATATTAACTTGGAAGTTCATCTTAATTTTGCTTGAAGTAATTTTGCTTTTCAACTTTGCCTCCTGTATTGCTTGTATATGGATCAAGGTCTGAATTAAAGTATTTAATATTATTTTATTAAAATTTTCACTTATGGACGGAGTGATTCATGAGGAAGGTTAAGGTGTATCTATAATTGAAGGCTTTATAACCTTATGAAGTTGTTATTTCAGCAGCATATGCTGTCAGAAAAATCCGTCAATTTACTGATATAGATACCGCGAGGCTGGTTTATTTTAGTTACTTTCATAGTATAATGTCTTACGGTATCTTATTATGGGGACGAGCTGCAGACATCGAGTCTATATTTATTCTGCAGAAAAGAGCCATCAGAGCCATATACCATCTTGGTCGGCGCGATTCCCTAAGGGAACTGTTTAAGGATATTAACATCATGACGGTACCTTGTCAATACATATACGAAAACATTATGTATGTTCGGAAAAATATTCATCTTTTTAATAAGATTAGTGATAGGCATAATTTTAATACTAGAAATAGGAATAAATTAGATCAACCCCGATTCAGATTGGCTAAAGTACACACTTCTTTTATGGGATATTGTATTAAGTTTTATAATAAAATACCACGTGAGATTCTCGAACTGAATGAGAAAAAATTTAAAACATGCATAAAACGCACTCTATGTAGACAGGCATATTATAAACTGGAAGATTATATCCTTGATAAAAATGCTTGGCTAAATGCCGGTCCTGCTCCACAGCCTCAGCCGCTTGGTTCCACTAGTTAGGTTTTATATTTGGAAGAGATGCTCACCCTCTTTTATGTCTAATAATAATACTATTCCGCATAATCTTATATTATGTTTGGAATAAACTTTTCTTTTTCTGTATTTTCAGATTGATATTCATAGTTTTATATAATTTAGAAGCAATTTTTATTTCAAGTTCTGTAAATGTGAGAACCCTGGACCATTATGTTAATAGATAGTTTCCTTGTTTGACATGAAATAGCAGGGGCAGTTGAGGGTGTGTCATGCTCACTCCAATGTCTCGCTGATGGTGGCGCGTGTATCGGATCATTCAGTTCCCTTCAAAATGGTTGAGCTGAATGGTGCTGATGCACGCGTCATGTTCGTGAACGGGCGCCGTCAGTGGAGACTGGTCATCCCTTGGTTGCCACTGCCTCATTTTAATATTTCATACTATAAATTGTTTTTTTTCTTTCTTTACATTGTTCTCATATATAGAAGCAACAAGGTTTATGTAACCAGGATTTTTGTAAACATAAAATGATTTAAAAGAGTGTCCGTGGAGTTTCTTGCACGTTCTTCTCCATAGAGATCTACGCTTGCGAACGTGCAAATAGCTTCATGTTTTTGACGGACTGACTTTGACAATTCAAAAGTACCTGATAATGGTTTATTTGAAATAAATGCTTTGACTATTGACTATTGACTATTGACTATTCTTCATCATGATTCTTGACACAGGCATCTGCCTATGTCCAGCAATGAACGTCTTTTGGCTGAAATGATGATGATCCTCAATCCACTTTATATGTCTTACACTTACTTTCTATCATTCATTACCCAACTTTTGTCATTCCTGTTCCAGGTTCAGGCGCAGTAGCCCTAGCCCACTTAGACGGTTCCGGCACAGCGGAGGCGTCAGCAGCAATGGTATCAAGAGTCCAGCAGTTGGCGGTAGGATACCCAGAGGGCAGGCTCGAGTTACAGCTGGTCGGAGGCTTCACAGACCCACACCGTTATTCCGATGAGCTGTTCGCGAATATTATGTGTGAGTGAACCTTTTGTATGAAATGTTTTGGTAGTAGGAATTTTCTGGTGTAAGATTTTGATCGTACGGTGGCCAAGGTTAGTCCAAAGAAATCAGGAGACGTCCAAAAGCACTCTGGGCAGACGATTATCATCAAAATCGTTGGAAATACTTGAATGTGGGATGGTATGGAAAATAAATAGAGAAATTTTACCATTGTATGTCGCCACCGCTGACAGCGGGTGATTCCAGGCTGAATGATTGATAACCAAACCAGATGAATTCCTTCCGTCCTTCATCTGATCAGGTTATTGCCAGCCTGTATCATCCCACTGCTAGACGAGGTCCAACAAAGAGATAATACAAACAAACGTGGACAACTAGTCGTTAGTTTTGTCTAGCTAGTGCATCACCACCATTCCCCTCTTTTCTCTCGCCACGTTCGGGGTCTGCTGCAATACCTTCTCGCTGGTCCGAATCTATTATATCATAATATCAATGCAATGTTGTAACAATGGATACTCGGAAATAAACAATTAGAATTGACGCAGAGGTCATCCGGTGGACTCTTGTCAGCTTGCCAGCGCGCGAATATTAGCGAGGGTGCGTGGGCGCAGCGTCTATTGTTGCGTAGCGCGTTCCGAGGACCTGACGAGAGTAGTGACTCACGATGGGACACGTTGATATGGTTTTTGAGGAATTTATGACTGTGAGACTGTTTTTCTTTGACGCTCTGTGATGTCGTATTTCCTGTATCCAATTTTGTAAAGAATATGCGAGAAGAGACTAGACGTCTCATTAATTATTTTGGTCATTGAATAAAAAAAAATGGCACCGTTTAGAAATATGCATTATGTGTACTATATGATTTAGTGTAACTTTAGAATAGTTTTTTCAATCATGATTTATTATTTTTACTACCGTAGTGAAGTTAATTACTATTGTTTTAATATTAGAAACAAAGATTCCCAACTACAAAACAAGAGTGTAATATTTCATCTTATCATTATCATTCAGCTTGCTTGGTTCTTCCGTCATCCCGTGATCTTTAATAGAAGCCTTTTAAGTACTTATTTAAAAAGAGTTAAAATTGTCTTGTTAATCTTGTTAATGTTAATCAATTTAAAAAAAAAAAGATATTCGGGGTATTTTTAACAGACTAGTGATAAGAAAGGGACGGTTTTCTTCCTCAGTTCCAACACTATATGGCTTTCGGTATACGGTATCCACACCAGAACTTTATAGTCCCATCCGTTCCACTTGCAATGTCTCTTACTTAAAACTATTTTATTATTTCCAGTATCATTCCACCGTCTCTCAGTAGAGATTGACCTCACACTGGCTTGCTGTTGCGAGCTAAACACAGCCCTAGGTGGTGGTTCAGCCGCGCCCTTAGTGACAGGCGTCGGAGTGGACATTCGCGCTGGTGACCTGTTCCCGGCCACATTCCCAGATAAGGGACCCGAGCTACCGCTGAGGGGAGCCCGGACAATCACTAGCGGACCACATTCAGGACAGGTAACGATGAGAGCTTAGAGAGAAATGTTATCGGTAACTTAGTGGCCGACTTAGGAGACTCATTCCCTGCCGCATTTCTAGAGGCGTCACTTCCAGGAGCGAGTTTCTCGCAGCGATATTACCGTCCTGCCACTTCCTTTTATGTATAACAACTCTATGAACGTGTCTCCACACGGCGATATTATCGCCGCGATTCACTCGCTTGCGGAGATCAAGTACCTATTTTGGTATTATTAACCGACTTCAAAAAAAGGAGGAGGTTCTCAGTTCGGTTGTATGTTTTTTTTTGTATGTTTGTTACCTCATAACTCCAACCAAATATTTAAATAAAATATATCTAATATTGTCTACCCAGGTGCTAGATATCTACGATAACACGGTGGGCATGCTGCGCATCGGCCCATTCAACTACGAGCCACTTCGAGGCGTAGACCTCTGGCTTGAACAGTCCGACGACTTCATTCTGCAACATCTCAGCACCACGCCCGCTGTGGAGCCGCCGCACTTTGTTCACAATGTGAGTACTCTTACCTCTACCAACTGTACAAGAGATAGATTTCTAGCTAGGGCAGTCCGACGACTTCATTCTACAACATCTCAGCACCACGCCCGCTGTGGAGCCGCCGCACTTTGTTCACAATGTGAGTACTCTTACCTCTACCAACTGTACAAGAGATAGACTTCTAGCTAGGGCAGTCCGACGACTTCATTCTACAACATCTCAGCACCACGCCCGCTGTGGAGCCGCCGCACTTTGTTCACAATGTGAGTACTCTTACCTCTACCAACTGTACAAGAGATAGACTTCTAGCTAGGGCAGTCCGACGACTTCATTCTACAACATCTCAGCACCACGCCCGCTGTGGAGCCGCCGCACTTTGTTCACAATGTGAGTACTCTTACCTCTACCAACTGTACAAGAGATAGACTTCTAGCTAGGGCAGTCCGACGACTTCATTCTACAACATCTCAGCACCACGCCCGCTGTGGAGCCGCCGCACTTTGTTCACAATGTGAGTACTCTTACCTCTACCAACTGTACAAGAGATAGACTTCTGGCTAGGGCAGTCCGACGACTTCATTCTACAACATCTCAGCACCACGCCCGCTGTGGAGCCGCCGCACTTTGTTCACAATGTGAGTACTCTTACCTCTACCAACTGTACAAGAGATAGACTTCTGGCTAGGGCAGTCCGACGACTTCATTCTACAACATCTCAGCACCACGCCCGCTGTGGAGCCGCCGCACTTTGTTCACAATGTGAGTACTCTTACCTCTACCAACTGTACAAGAGATAGACTTCTGGCTAGGGCAGTCCGACGACTTCATTCTACAACATCTCAGCACCACGCCCGCTGTGGAGCCGCCGCACTTTGTTCACAATGTGAGTACTCTTACCTCTACCAACTGTACAAGAGATAGACTTCTGGCTAGGGCAGTCCGACGACTTCATTCTACAACATCTCAGCACCACGCCCGCTGTGGAGCCGCCGCACTTTGTTCACAATGTGAGTACTCTTACCTCTACCAACTGTACAAGAGATAGACTTCTGGCTAGGGCAGTCCGACGACTTCATTCTACAACATCTCAGCACCACGCCCGCTGTGGAGCCGCCGCACTTTGTTCACAATGTGAGTACTCTTACCTCTACCAACTGTACAAGAGATAGACTTCTGGCTAGGGCAGTCCGACGACTTCATTCTACAACATCTCAGCACCACGCCCGCTGTGGAGCCGCCGCACTTTGTTCACAATGTGAGTACTCTTACCTCTACCAACTGTACAAGAGATAGACTTCTGGCTAGGGCAGTCCGACGACTTCATTCTACAACATCTCAGCACCACGCCCGCTGTGGAGCCGCCGCACTTTGTTCACAATGTGAGTACTCTTACCTCTACCAACTGTACAAGAGATAGACTTCTGGCTAGGGCAGTCCGACGACTTCATTCTACAACATCTCAGCACCACGCCCGCTGTGGAGCCGCCGCACTTTGTTCACAATGTGAGTACTCTTACCTCTACCAACTGTACAAGAGATAGACTTCTGGCTAGGGCAGTCCGACGACTTCATTCTACAACATCTCAGCACCACGCCCGCTGTGGAGCCGCCGCACTTTGTTCACAATGTGAGTACTCTTACCTCTACCAACTGTACAAGAGATAGACTTCTGGCTAGGGCAGTCCGACGACTTCATTCTACAACATCTCAGCACCACGCCCGCTGTGGAGCCGCCGCACTTTGTTCACAATGTGAGTACTCTTACCTCTACCAACTGTACAAGAGATAGACTTCTGGCTAGGGCAGTCCGACGACTTCATTCTACAACATCTCAGCACCACGCCCGCTGTGGAGCCGCCGCACTTTGTTCACAATGTGAGTACTCTTACCTCTACCAACTGTACAAGAGATAGACTTCTGGCTAGGGCAGTCCGACGACTTCATACTGCAACATCTTAGCACCACGCCCGCTGTGGAACCGCCGCACTTTGTTTGTGTGATGGACGGAAACATCCCTATTCCTCATGTCAAACCTAATGAGTATGACGCACTTATAAAAATAAGTAATTATACAAACGGGAGTCGAAAGCTCACGGCTCCTATCCATGACTGTTATCTTGTTGAGTCACGTTTGAAGGGCAGCTACCTGATAGCACACTCAACAAGTTACCTATCTGATAGGTTAGGTACTTGTTGAGTCCGTGCTATCGAACTGGTGACTCCACTCTTCCAAGTATTTTGTGATTTGGTTTACGCCAACGCCTGTCCCTCACCTCATCGGAATCTCGGTTGTATTGATTTTGCTGATAACAGGCCCATGAGGTGATGATTAGAAAATATAAACTTTTATTTATTATTATCAACTATAGAACGACGTCGAAATCATATCCGGGCGTTAATAATAAAGACAAAATCACAACCGAATAAAATTAAAATGTGGATAACGTCGTGGTATATTTTATGTTATTTTGTATTTTTAAACACTTGTAGTGTACCATTATTGTGTAACTGTCTGTTTTCCCGAAGTAAATAAATAAATAAAATTCGTAATCTACAGCTTCATATTAGCCCAGCAAATACTCAGATGGATAACCCTTTCAGTATGGGCACGCTCAGTGCAATTATTTTCTAAATATTTTTTACTTTGTCCTTGATACTGTGTGTTATGCCTGTGTATAATAAATGTTTCTTTCTATTCTTATATTATGTTTAAAATTAACAAAATTAAAGAGGTTGCGATCGATTGCCTGAATTTGTGTTCAATTATCTCTAAAATGAACAATTACCCCGCCTTATCGCCAAAGACAATGCTCTTTTTAGCCGCACTTTATATAGTAGAACTGTATCAGACAATCCTTGACCAAATATTGTATACGGGTTTTTCGTACACTCAAATTAACATTTGTTTCTCACTTTCCAGATTCGCGTAACCCTGAAGTTCATCCAGCAGCATCCGTTCCCGGCGGTCACAGTGTTCCCCGACAACCGCGCGCACTACTACCGCCGCGACGAACAGTCCGGGTGCTGGGTGCCCATGCGCTTCTAGACAATCCGACATCGAGGAAACAGCTGAAAAACACGACCAGGACGTACATCTGTAGTATTTTGTTTATGTAGTGTAGCTGCGATCAATATTGAAGAAAGGATATACCTTTGTATAAAAAATACGAGCGGCCTCGAGCCTCTGCACGACAGGTGGCCTTTCGTTTGGGTGGCATAATTAAAAAAAATCTTAGAACCCGATTGCAGCGCCACCTACCGGGTCGAATTGTGAACCTAAACCATCCAGGAACAAACGAAATCATCAAAATCTGTCCAGCCGCTTAGGAGGATTTCAGGGACAGACACAGCCATAGAACAATAAAATTATACATAAAGATATGCAGCAAGTATTGCTTAAATTTCGTGGCTACCCACAATAACCAGGCAAAGACATGACAAAAAGGCATTAGACATTAGTTGACTATTCAAAAAATTAAGACGAATTTTACTAATATTTTCTGATAATATACAGGATGCAAAAATTTTTAAAAGGGGCCCTTGTACTCACCGTTATGAACAATGTTACTGTGGGACCTAACTAAAAATCAACTGCTCCATAAATTTGTTTGTCGCCAGCACATCAATTTACCCGAAAACGTCAAATTTTCCCAATCAACATTGAACCCAATGGTTTGGCGATAGAGTTGAAAATCTATTTAAGAAATTACACGTCTGCAAAGCAGCCAATTTTTTTCCTATTCAGGTGGGCCCCTAGTAAAAGTTGTTTATAATCATGAGTACCTACAGTTACCCTTTTTCAGGTTTTCATTATTTCTGTTAGAAGACCTCGTTTAGAACAGCTGTCAGACACGAATATCAGAAGTCTTAATATAAGAAATGATTTCTATTTGTTATACTAAGGAGCGTTTGTAAATCACGTAGCCGAGTAAGTGGGGGGTGGGAGGCGGGAGGTACCACCGTGTGACTTATGAACGCTTCTCTTTTGGAGCAGAAAAACCTTGGAAAGTATTTGCTTAAGTTTGATTTGAACTTAACGGCGATTCGGGATAAATGGCTTGTCGCTGCATTAGCAACTTCATGCGGCAGTGGGAGTGAGGGGTGGGATACTGTGCACTTCACAGCTGCAGTTAAGTTTGAATCAAACTAAGGTTGCTATAAAACATGTAAAAGCATTTAACCATTTAGGATTTTGCCAGCATCATCGGCATTCCCTTCTTGTTTATTATTACAAACAAGTAGAGAATGCCGATGGACAATGTGAGGTGCCAAACGTTTCAAAGAACCTGATAAATATTGTAACGAAGGCAATGAGTAAGTGACTTGTACAAACTGCAAATCAAACGACAAACATTTAGACGATTTTATATTCACGCTTGAAATGCACATTCCATGAAAGTTTTATCGCTTTCATACCATAATCATATGCCTATGCATATGATTATGGTATGAAAGCGATAAAACTGCGGAAGGACTATTCCTTCCGCAGTTATTTTACAACTTAAAACTACCAATAGAATAGAAAACATGTATTCGGCACAGACACACACGTAGACAAAGAAACAAAAATAATAGTTGGTACAGAATTGCGCTGAGCGTGCCCATACCGAAAGGGTTACCATCTCAGCATTTGCTGGGCGTCTGACACCCAGCACTGGTTTTCAGTTGGCACCCCGCAGTGACACGGACTATTTTAATCAGAATAAATATCACTTGATCGGAGGTTAATTAAACGTCAAAAGAGTGTAACACCCCCTTTTTAATGTTTTCAAGATTGCTACAGGGTTGCCATATAACCACAACATTTAATAATCCATTTAATTGATATAATATAATTCACTTTTTCCAATGCTAGTAATTTATTTTTTATAAAATATTCTTTCTTAGTAAGATAATGAAATTCGAAATCTTAATTAGATCTTCTTGCGATGTTAAACCAAAAAAAAAAAGAAATGGTTGCGTGGAAAAAATAATAAGGCAATATTTATAAATAAAAAAAATTGTATAATTTATTTGACTCCAATTTTGTAGTGATAAATAAATTACTCAATATAAATGTTTAAGGCTTTTCAAAGATGTGTTGTTTTGGACATAGTACATGTAAACAAATTTTGTTTTATTGTGATAATTGAGCTAATATCGTGTTATTATTTCATTTGTATTTATGAACAAAAGTAAAGCTTCCGCCTGCAGAACGCATTGGTGTCAACAATATTTCATAAATAACTCATATTCATTGAATTAATGTGTTTTATTGTACATACTTATATTGTTGGGACCAATGATTTGAGCACCTGTTGTACTAGGTTGCTAGAATAAAGTAGGAGTTTATAAATGACGTTATTTTGATGGACACCTGCAGTTATTGTAGTTCTTCAAATAATTGATAGTTCTTACTTTTGTATGTAAATATAAAAATGATAATGTTATTAAGTTATGATAATTGTATATTTTGTCATTTTCGTTTATTTACTTCCAGTTTAGATTATAATTATTGTCTATTCTTCTTGCCTTTTAGGTATACGGCAGGAATAATGAATTTATGAAATAGTTTGAAAAATGTCAGTGAACAAGTTATGTTGTAAATATTATAGTGTATTAGATGTAGTTAGACGACGTTATTAGTTATTGTTTTGTGAAATATAATGAATATATTGAAAGTTCAAAAGATTCTTGTGTCTGTTTTAATTTCTCCTTTTCCACTCGTATTAAATCATACCAGACCCATAAAAAGAACGAAAATATTATAATTGTTGGTGTACAGACGCACATAATCTACAACAATCTGTCAAATGTATTAAATAGATTTTCAACTTTATCGTTAAAGCATTAGGTTCAAGGTTGATTGGGAAAATTTGACAGTTTCGGGTAGCTTGATGTGCTGACGTCTGTACTATTAACTGATTTCGTCTATCTAGCCTATTTTGACCCACTGCTGAGCAAAGGAATCAAAGGAAAAATAACCAGGTAAAATCCTATTTGGGAAAATAATGACTTCATGCTTTATTCGCAGTACAAAATGGCGGCCGGAGATACCATGTAGGTATTTTTTCCAACGTCTTATCTCATTTTTCCAATACTAACGTGCTACTTTTGATCACTCTACCTTAATAGCAAAAAAACGTTGAAAGGCAAAATTTATACTTAGGCTTTATTCGAAATGGATACCTGGACATAACTAAACGATAATAGGATACCTATCTAATTATTGAAATATATATGATTTTATTTATTGAGTTAGATGTTGTCCATTAAAATTGCCAGTCTCCAGTTAGAGGTATTCCCAAATCAAATCAGAATTATGGTTACCCTGCTCGAACATTGTATAAGATACCTAACATAATTTTTAAGATTACACGCGTTTAAGACTGTTCTGAGGGTAAAACGATATGTCGTTCTAATGAAGTTAATATGTCGAATAATGGATGTTCACACCGAAATCCTAGCAATTATACTTAAAAAATGAGATATCAACGAACGAATAAAGTAACGTTTCGACCGCGCAGCCACGTACCTACTTTTTTTTTGGACTGATGATTTCGTCTGTTTAATAGTATTTATTGCTTTCGTAAGTTTTAACAAATTAAGACCTTTCTTTTTGTAACAACCTATGAAGTCATAAGCTATAAAGAAGTAGGAACAAGAAAGAAACAACAAGTGAACGATTGCGCGGCCATAACTTCCAAGCTGTATGTTTCGTAAAATATTGATTTTAAGCTAATAGTAATAATATAAGCTTATAATTAATTTTTCGTTTTTTTTGACAAATTCAGTCTTCAATTTTTCAAAAAGAATTAGACCTCTAACCCAAGTAGTTGCTGAGATCTCCATGGCCGCGCAATCCTCCACGTTACGTTTGCGCGGTCACTTTAAAACTTTTATAACTTCTTTATTTCTACTTTGACAAATTTTTGGTTTGTTCCCTTCGATTTTGACAAATTCCGACAACTTTTTTGGCTAAGTTTTTTCTGTTTGTATCTATAACTTGGCGGACAATCGTAACGCACTCCAAAAAATGGAGGGTTCCGTACCATCACCACTATTATAATCCACTAAGACGTTAAAATCGAGCAAAACACCTCCAAAAAACACGTCTCTTGTATGGGCCAGTCCTGTTTAAATACCTATATTTTTTGCGAATATACCTAGCAATACCAACTGTGAGATCATTTCAAGTGTCTACATGTTGCCATCACTAAAATCGAGCGAAAAACGCCAAAAAAAGATATTTCCAGTAGGGGAGCCCCCTTTAATTTTTTTTTTATAGCCGCACCCTATTACCTTTTAGTAATAGGGTCCTGTTGGTTACCCTTCGGGTACGGAACCCTAAAAAGCTACATTATTGACGAGTATGTATACTGGAGGCCTACCACAATCTTTTACAAAACAATCTTATTTACACTAAACATTTTGGATGGAATTGTGGTTGACGTCGCGCAGGAAGAAGCTTTTAAATTTAAAAAAATATGCGAATTATAAAGGATACCTACTACTACATAGAACTTAGGATAGGATAGCAAAATTATTCTGAATTCTGAACTTATTTAGGTACCCAATCTTAGTGGAAGATGTGTACCTACTTGTAGTTTTATAAAGTAGTTGCTTCAGAGAGAAATAAGACATATAACCCGTCTGCCTTCAAAGTAAGAGCGAACAGGGATCTTCTGGGTACGCTCGCTCCATCATAGACCTCATCCATCGCTTTCCATCAGGCGTGAACGTGGTCAAGAGCAAGCCCCTTTCCTCTTTATAATGCCGTATTTCATTACAAAGGGCCAAAATTGGGATGAGTTTTACTTTCGTTTGAATTGTTGGCAAGCAGTTTTACAGTAGTCGCATAGGATGTGTAACATCTGACATCTCACCTTGGTAATGTACCAACTGACAGCCAACTCGACCACTGCGCGCGCTTCCTTGGCTTCCTGTTACACATTTCCGTCCCATTTCACGAAATCACTCCCACAGATTGCAGGAAAGCGAGAGGAAAGATGTTACACATAAAAAAAATCTTTAAGCTAACTTACCATTGTGCCACTACCCGCCCAAAGTGTACGTGATAATATCCCGTAACGGCAATAATAATGGAAAGAGAAAAAAAACTAGTATTCTTCTGTGATAGTCGGGTGCAAAAGATGTGTCGTAGATAACATTTTATTCGTCTTTTGCGTTTGCTGTGTTGGCAACATTATCATTATTTTTGACAGCTGGTGGTTTTGTGAACTCAGTTCTCAGTTTTGTTACTTTTTGTGCAATAATTTCTTCCAACACATTGTTCTAAAAGAAATCCTGAGGCGTCAAACAGTGAACAATATGGAAAAACCCACAGTTACCGAGCAGCCGCCACCATATTCGGCTACAGTTTTCCCAGGTAAGTCCCTAATAAGTTTGTTTTAAAGAAACCTTAGTATATTGCGAATGAATCACAATAAAGATAAGCTGTTCGATTATACTGCGTAATGTTGCGACTTTTTTTTCGACGTGTTTTTTTTGTTTAATTACCCGTTTGAAATTTAAGTATTTAGTATCCAACGTGCATGACGAAAGTTAATTTGTTGTTTGGTAAACACGAATGAATTATTTTGGAAATACGATAATTGCAGGTCCACCGCCGCAGCCTCAGCCGGCGGGCGCTCCGGGGGCGCCGTACCCGCCTCCTCCTCCGGGATACACTCCATACGGAGTACCACCTCCAGGTACAGGCTTCATGCCCAACTATGGAGCCACAAACATCATAATACCACCCCCTATTATCGCAGTGGGGGCATGCCCGGCCTGCCGCGTCGGCATACTTGAAGATGACTTTACATGTCTTGGCATCCTATGTGCCATACTTTTCTTCCCACTGGGAATCTTATGTTGTCTTGCTCTGAAAAACAGAAGATGTTCGAATTGCGGAGCCCTGTTTGGTTAGACAGCGTGACGAGCCTTGTTAAATGTTTTGATTAAGAAATGTTGATTATTGAAAGGTTTATGAATGTAATGATGGTTACTGTTTAATGTTTACAAAGTTGTTTATGTTATAATGTGGTGTAACACACTTTTGGAGTGCAAAGTTGAAAGTAATTGAAAAGCTTTCTTTTGTTGGATAACAACAAATGTAATGAAAGTGCTACAAGTGTTCTAACATAAGCAGGGTCAGATTATTATTTTTACATCAAAGTTATGCAACGTGCTGTCGGTCAACTCGTTATATCAATGAATGCACTTCAAGGTCAGAATCAACTAGCTTTACAAAACAAGCATTTACAATACTTTCTGAATCTAATTTTGCAAGTTTTTCACATCATTTTGAACATATTACATGAACATATCCACTATTTATGAACTGATTTATTAGTAATAATTTCTTCAGTGGCCGACAGTTGTTTAGAACTTCAATGTTAAAGAGCAAGGAAGGAAACAAAAAGAAATCTGTAGTTGGTTGCACTTCCATACAAAACAGTATTTGCCAATATTCTTTAATCATCAATTTAAAAGTTCACATAAACTGTTGTTTACTTTTTATCAATATAATTTTGAATGCAGTTGCAACAAAACACATTGCCTTAATTAAACAGATATTAANGGGAAGGAAACAAAAAGAAATCTGTAGTTGGTTGCACTTCCATACAAAACAGTATTTGCCAATATTCTTTAATCATCAATTTAATAGTTCACATAAACTGTTGTTTACTTTTATCAATATAATTTTGAATGCAGTTGCAACAAAACACATTGCCTTAATTAAACAGATATTAATATAGTAAGCAGTGTATTGAAAAACAATTTATTAAAATTATTCATTTGACATTAAAGTAACTAGGTACGTAATTTGGGAGTAGGTATATTATTAACTGACCATGGTTAAGTCACTATTGTTAATCAATAAAAAAATAATCATAGTATATGAATCACCTACTGGAGAAGTTAAAACTTCTCTTGAGTAATTGCAGAAGAATCTATAATTTCACATCTTTGAACATCAAAAACAAATTGAGATAGAATATTGTAATTCAATATCAATGGGAAACCATTCAGTTTTAATACCAAGAGCAACGCGCTTAGTCGTGGAGTTGCGGAAACCAGCCCGAGTTACATACATACATATGTACCAAGAGCAAGGCAAACAAATTTTAACCTTATGAACGCTAGAACATAAATGCCTCGGCGTACCCCTGATGCCAAGCCATAAATTTGCTGTACTTTTTGTCACATATTTGTGACGTTTGGCGTACAGGGCACGCGCTTGCTTGTCATGTATATGTGACAATGGCATTCAAAAGGTTAAATAAAAGTTACTTGAATCATGATGTTAAATAGTGTTACAATTTTGCTAGTATTTTCTAGAAATAATTCAAAGAAACACAGATTACAAGTACATGAACTGATTATCAGAGATAAGGTAAATTAACTAATTGTGTTAGCCATTAGTTAATTATTGACTTTTGTTCAAAGCCATTAAAGTATAATATGTGACCACTCACCAGATTATTGCAAACACTGAGTAATACACTTTATTATGCAAAATCAAAAGATAACAATCTCATACAATTTATTATAAATGGTGTTTGCAATAACCCCGTGACATCTACAAAAGGCACTTGAAAAAAAAACTGTTTTATAAAAACACAAACAATTCAGTGTTGCCATAAAAATATAATTTTGCATTAAAAATTAAATCTGTTCTTGCAAATAAAAAAATCTTTAACTGATAATCCAATTACTAATTGAAGAAAAAAAAGTATGTGATTTTTATGCTAGTTCCAATTTATTATTTTTATTAAGTTTTTGGAATTATTGTTTTAGACATTTTTAAAAGGAAACAATAAATATTTGACATTAAAGGTGTATTTTGCCATTCATGAAACACGCTACTTTTACTTGCCATACATAAGAAAGTAAACAAAAAAAAATATTTGGAAATGAAACTCACAAACTGTGTAGCCTCATAGGCTTATTTATTGATTTCCAAAAAAAAAATGTACAAAATTAAAAACTAATTATGTATGTTAAATATAAGACATGAATTTATGTATTATACTCATCAAAATTAATTATTTTGTATTCAATTATTCAGTGGCATATCATATTTTTAGTTTAAATAAAAACTATGTAACATAAATATGGCCATAGCCAATATTTAACGCTGGCACTCAATACTATTTGATTAAGCAGTCTTATCTCACAGTAGGTACTGTTCTGTTAGCTTATTTGAAGAAAGAAACATCACATGAAAGTGCCATTGTTAGATAATCCTGAATAAAAATTGTTTAATATCTTTGTAAGTGGCATTATATGCCAAAAACTATTTTGCGTTATTGGTAAACATCATTTGATAAGCTAAGCTAAAGTAAAACATCTAGACAGTTACAGGGGCTATTTCAGGCCATCATTGTTTCAATGTGAAAAAGAGATGGCGCTAGTTGTCCGTATAGCTCANGACATCTAGGCTATTTCAGGCCATCATTGTTTCAATGTGAAAAAGAGATGGCGCTAGTTGTCCGTATAGCTCATCTCTTTCTCGCGGCCCTAGTTATTGATAAGAATCTTATACTACTATATTTGTACTGTTAATTCTATAGCCAACATTACTTCCATTTATAACATCATCTAGCCGCTAGGTTCCTAGTAAATACGTCTCACATAAACTGTGCTAAAGATAAGCAATTATAACTTTTATTTTTCTATTTTATTGTTTATGCTATCCTTTGTTTATGAATGTTTAAAGCTAGTTTAGATAGTCCTTTAAATGTCAGTTTTGCTATGAATTTATATTCAGTGTAACTTTTAATATGTTGGCAATATTTGAGGGGATGAAAAGTATCCAAGATTGAACTACTTTCACTATATGAGCTTTTTTTTTAAATTGTTATGTTTTCGGAATTGATTCGATGGTAAACTATTCATTTAGTAATTTATAATTTTATGAGTTCTCATACCCCTTGAAATATGAATACATAAATATGCCAATGAAATAAAAGTAATTTTGGCAACTCTATTAAGAGACTTACAATGTTTATAAACAAAGGATAAGTGTATATTATTAAAGATTATATAATTATCTACCTAAACTATAAGCTATGACGATATAATAAGCGATTTAAAATAAAATTACAAAATGATTTTTTAAAGTGCACTTTTACATCATGGAGTATTTGATTTGTAAGTTTTTAAAGTACCTAGCTAAATTATGACTTCGTCAAACTGCTAAATATACTGTGATCATAATCAGCTTCCAATAAAAAGGTTTTTTTTAATTTCTTATCTAAAGGAGAAGAAAACTCAATTTTTCAATCTCGATTATTAACGAAATTCATTTTGAATTGAAGAAACATGTTTTATAATAAGGTGTTGATTTAAAGCAATAGATTGTTCATGTTAAAGTAGGTTTTCGTTTGTATATTCTTGTTTAATTACTTAGAATCATTATAGATAGTAGTAACAACATAGAATAATTTTGTAATAATCCAGACGGATATCGGATTATAAAAAAATTATTGTCTTTTGCTACTAGGTTCACATAAGTTTCGTTAAAATAAGTTAGTATCAGTTTGACATAAGCCTCTCCAGTGTCGCCACATCGACCGGTCCTGTGCGTTTCGCATCCCGCGGCCTTCAGAAGTTCATCCGTCCACCTTGTGAGAGGCTATATGATATACAGTAAAGAAACTTAGATAGTGTAGAAGTGAAACAAATTGTTTTAAATAAAGCTAGGAGGTTTACGAAAAGGCTTATAAAGCTTGTAATTAAGATGGCTTTGCTGGACGGTAGATGGCCCATCTACATATACAACGTGTAACAGAATAAACGCAATTCATCTTAAGGGGTTATTGTATTCATCATAATGAACAACTTTTACTCTGTGACAAATCCCGAAGTCGCGAAAAACAAATCTGCTGTCGAGTTATGCGTGCAGAAATGTATGGGGCAGTCGATTTTTTTTCGCAATTTCAGTGTTGGTCCCATAGTAAAATTTGTTCATAATGATGAGTACAATGACCCCTGTTCAGGGATTGCGTTTATTCTGTTACACGTTGTATAGGTTTGAATCCATTATCGGGTTTGCACCGGTATGATTGCCCATCTCAACTTGTACTGTTTTAAATCAACATCTGTCTAAGCCATACGAAGTACTGAATAGGTTAGAACTTAACTAATATTACGCCACAACCAAAACGCCTTTCTTGACTTGTTGACAAGTAAAAACGTTGTGTTAAGTAACTAAACGTTTGAAAGATCTAAATATATGAATAATTTTATGTAATTATTATTAAATCTATATAGGTTTTGCAATAAAGTTTGGGAATAAAAATGTGGTTTCCTTTCAAACTTCCATGTTTTCCATTGAGAACAAATTTATCCTGCACTCAAAACACCTTGAAACAGTCATAAAGTCAACATAGTAGGTAGGCACCTATATTAGCACTTATATGACCTAGGAATAGGTATATATAAGTTGAGGTTTGCAGTCGTTTTTTATCTTGATAGAAATATGCTGTTTACCCTTCTTTGGCGGAGTTTGAATTTGAATTTAAAAATTTGAATTTTTCAAGCCAAGTCAAACTAACCACCATTGTTAGGTACTTCTCAAAAGGAACACTAGATGGTGCTCAATGTCAGATCAGTTGCGTTCGCCAATAATTCCCGAGTGCCAATAATTGTACTATGTTTAGGTTTCCGTACCCAAAGGGTAACCAACGGATCCCTATTATTAAGTCTCCACTGTCCGTTCGTCTGTCTGTCAGCGGGCTGTATCTCAAGAACCGTAATAGGTAGGTACCTACTTACTACTAGTACGTGAACTTTTCTATTGCCGTTATAACAACAAAAATAAAATAAAATTAAAAATTAAAGGGGCTAGATGTTTTTTTTCGATTTATGGTACGGAAACCTTCGTGTGAGAGTCCGACTCGCACTTGGCCGGTTTTTTTAACCTTTTGAACGCCATTGTCACGTATACATGACAAGCAAACGCGTGCCCTGTACGCCAAATGTCACAAATATATGAGTCAAAGTATGGCGAATTTGTGACTTGGCGTCAGGGGCATGCCGATGCGTTTAAACTCTGGTGTTGAAAAGGTTAAAGTTGTAAATATCTGGCACAATTTGACATTGAGTGATATGTTATGGCGATTTTATTTTGTTTTATTAAGCAGTGTACCTAATTAAGAGTTAGATATATTAAAGAAATGGTAATAGTGGAACAATAGTTCTGAGTCCTCATTGCTTTTTGCGTTTTTAAAATTAAAATAAGTTTATAAAACTAGATACATATTTAACAAAAATTGCTACATAGGTACATCAAAATTTACACTAAAGCAATTTCATTCTTCACATATCTCCCAAACCTAACCAATAAATAAAATAAAATTCGTCCATAAATAATTTGGCGGCAATTTAAACTGTTTGCGCTGGTTTTTAGCCGATGTGTAGCCTGCGGGCCTTCGATAGCTGGGCCAAATCGACCGGATTTATTCCTCCGACAAATGGGCGCGAAAATTACGAGCGCACTTTATGTGATGGCTGTCCAAATAAACTTTAATCGTTTGAGATAATCCGATAATGACATGAGCGAGCGGTAATAATGACACGAAATATTTTATTGCCTAATATATTTGAAAAGAGCCTATTCGGTAGTTGGGTTCATATTGTTGTTTGCCGTTCTTGGATAGGTATATTCTCATAATGAGGTTTTGTGAGATGAATAGAATAGGTATATAAGTATCTATTTATTTCCCAAAAAAGCTGTAGGTATGGTAAATTTTTACGTAGGTACAATAAGACTTGATCCTACCGATGTTGCGAATACACATTTGGAAACAAAACCATTATTTGACATGATTTTGTTTATTTTGAGTATTTAGTTTTTATTTTGACTTCCATGTTGATATATTGAATTAATGATTCCAGTCTTATTTAAAAAAAAACATCCTATTTAGAGTTTATTACTTTATTTATTTAACAGTTTATGTACCTACACACATTTAACAAATAGATAAGAAGAAGGAAACAGAAAAATAGGTTCAAAGGTGATGCTTATTTCTAAAGAAATCTCTTCCAGCATACCTGCGAAAGGAGAGTCGAATAAGGATTTATTGCGACCACTTACTTTTTTATTTATTTCAATAAAAATATTTATAAATTGCAATTCCTTTTAACATTAAAAAAAATCTTTCTTATTTAAAATATTATTTTTTGATTTACATTATTGGTAGGTGTTCGCGCCGTAAATGTGGCACGAACTTTTAGTCAAAATACCCTCAGTTGTATCTATTTCGTTATCGATAACTGTTCTTTCTGTATGAAAATAACACCATCCCATCACTTCCCGTTGGTGTCGTAAGAGGCGACTAAAGGACTCACCAGAGAATAGGCAGCAGCATTCTCTGTGTATTGCAACAGCTACACTGCGATCGTCAACCTGCCTGCTAAGCGTGGCGATTATGGCAAACCACCCCATATGTTCGAGGATACGTTTGACACGCGTTATCAAGTTCCCCGCTCGTAAAACAAACCGTCTGATCTTCCACACTTTCAAGATATCACGCACGCTGCGTGATGCTACCACTTATCGATCGCCTGCGATCGATTCTCGTCCTCTAGTCGTCGATCTAGTGGTCTCCTATGACCGCCTGTCCCGAACCGTGGTTAATTGCTTTATGACTTAACTGTGCCTAGTGAACTAGTGCGTCTAGACTGGGAGCTGAGGGCAAATGCTACCAAGCAAGAGAGAACGAGCTCCAGAAACTCATCTTATCCTCTTTAGTCTAATAGAAGTTACTCTTTAGCCTACAGTGGAGTCTCTGTGCAGTGCACTGTACCTACTGCTGACTTCATTATTTTTACTTTTTGTCTTTTCTCATACTGCATTAGAGTACAAAAGAGTTGAACAACAAATAATAAAATGAAATAAAATTAAAAATAAAAGGGGGCCGGCCCCCATACAAGAAACATGTTTTTTTCGGCTTATGTTACAGAACCCTTCGTGTGCAAGTCTATCTTGCACTTGGCCAGTTTTTTACATGACTGGCCCACAAGCTGTAGGTATAGGATTTCTCAAAACAGTTTTCTCAATCTTCCATGCATTCCAACACCAACTTGTAGTTCTGTAGTTCACAGCGGAGTTTTAATCCCCATTTAATTTATGTAGGTAGAGTGGGTCGTTAACAGCGATTATCATGTCTACTTGCAAACCATTCATTCCGAATACAGTATCTACCTACGGACGAAGTATTTTTTTAATGAAGGCTCGACTTTCAGTTAAACATTCAGCATGATGCCGGCTATTCATGTTTTCGAGGACCTGGCTTGGGTTGGATTGCTGGTAATGACTCGTTTGTTTATTTAAAAAGAGTTTAGGCTGTTTTTTAACCCCCGACGCAAAAAGTGGGGTGTTATGAGTTTGACCATGTCTTTGTTGTCTGTCGTAGCTCTTAAACGGGTGAACCAATTTGGATGCGGTTTTTTTTTATTTTAACGCTGGTTTTCTAGCGGTGGTGATGATGTTTTATCTAAATAGGTTCAGCCGTTTGAAGATCATCAGCTCTTTTCTATTACTTTAATAGTATTGCAAGAATATGGTAACCTGAACCTGATGCTGCAGCATGACCTAAGGTCTGCAGAATACCCAACTTCTCGCTTAGTTACAGCAGAGGTATCATGTTTGGGCTCACTGGAATGGTTTCAATGAATCTGTATAGGAATATTAGTAACCTTATCCTGATGCTGCAGCATGACCTGGAATCTACAGGATACCCTACGGTTGCAGTTGGTGGCATTAATCTTACTTCCACCCTGACTTGATTCCACCAACTGCATAAGACTGTTTGACTGTTCGTTTTTTTACTTTAACATAAATAGGTACGAATATTTTGGCCCAAGCGTCAGCGTGTTGGGGAACCGCTAATAAATAAAAGAATAAGTACCTACTTAGTAAATACAAAAACTTGCGGTCTCCCGTGGCGACGACGCTGGGACCAAAATATTTGTACATATGTATATTAAGATATAGGTAGGTACACATAACATATTACTTTTAGAGTATTTTTTGTCAGGGGTTGTTTAAATTTTTTTTTTTTCTTGAAAACTTTAAACTCATAGGTATATATTATCTTCTGATAGTGTGAACCGTTCCTGTTTTAGTTTCTTAAAACAGGGTGAATTTTATCTTTCTTAATTTAGTAAGAAGAAAAAACAACACACCATCGTTGTCGTATATTTATTTTACAGCGTTAAAAAACAGAACTATCTAGATTTTTAGATATCCGCCAGTATTAGTAGAATATACGATCCTAGAATTTTTAATAGGTACTTTACATAAGTAGTTGTAGTGCATAGTCGCCATTGACCACGCTAGCTCCAGACTTCAATATTGATATCTAAAACTAGACAAGACAGGTTTATATTAGCTCCAGAAGTGCTACTCACTATCAGCAAAATAAAGCCCTCGTCTAGACTGTGGGTAATGATTCTAAATCACAGAGAAACGGTTAGTACATGTGACAATCTTCCAATTTTCAAAAGATTTTCTAGTTTCGAATCTCCACAGTTCGTTTAGTTCGAAATGCAAAACTCGAAGTTCAGCATTTTGTAGCGAAATGTCTGGTAGTATCACCAAGTAGTTTGAAAATAGTCGGAAAAATCTAACTTGACTTAAATAACTTTAATTTCGGCTGTCAGTGTTTTTTCGTTTTTTGACACCGACTTCCGAAATTAAAGTTATTTAATACTTTGTAGAGTTTTTTATTTGGAAGTCGGTTGTATTTTTTGTAAAAAGTTTTTTTCTTAATTTTTAGTGGTTCACATGTGCTTACCCCTTCACAGCGTACCGGCGTGATGTCATGTTATGAACTGGTGTAAACAATAGACATGACATGAGATTTCAGCAATCCCAGTCCATTTGCTAACATGTATTGAGCAGTTCCGTTGCCTATCTCCGAAGTTCAGCCATCAGATCTTCACCAAATTGAAATGGAACCACTCCGAGAAAGTACTCTTCCAAAAACTACCCAAATCGCTTCAAGTGTGCCTATAAAATTTGAAGAGTTCTCTCTGTTTCTCCAGGATCCCATCATCAGATCCTGACTTGATGATCATGGGACCACCTGGGACCCCTTCAAAAAAAGGTTCATAAGATATAGCCTGCTGATAGACAGACGGACTGGCAGCTGAAAAATTCACCATTGGGCACGGAAATATAAGAAACACCTTGTCCTTATCCAAGTCTACTGTGCCAAAATGATTAATCAATCACGAACACGATTTATCGACACACAAACATTAAGAATAAGAATAAAGTTTATTCTATTATGGTTACATAAATGACCTTACAACACAATTGTTACTTAAATGACCTTGTAAAACAATTATAATGTCTGTTACTATTTAATATCAGCATTTTGTGGACGGTGGGCCCCAAACTACCTAGTTTGGGGCCCACCGTCTACCTAGAACCTGTATCCTGGGGATCCTGAGTTGTGATTGCATTAAATACAATTACAATAATAATTTAATTAGTATGACGGATGCTAAGTTCGCTCGCTTCGCTCCCTCACTCTAGCTCCCGTCATATCTTTCGAACCTAACCTATCTGTGTCATGGTGCCATAAGCTCCCTGTCCATTCCATCATTTTATAAACGCCCATTTATTTTTTTCAACTGATCATAATAACAACTCTTGTGTTTAAATAACAGTTGTAAAAAATATTACTAATTAATAACTGATGCTTTTTAAAATAAGTTGGTAAGGCCCTTTCGTAAAAGCTCTAATTCCAAGCTCTCATTTTGCGTATGACAGCTCTCAACCGGCAACTGATGGCCCGTGCCGTCCCGAAAGTTTGCGTACGAGCCTGGGTATCCTAGTCCCTATTTACATATTTGCCTCTGTCTGCCCAACTATTTTAATATGAAACGTTTACGTGGTTAAATTATACTAATTAGGGGAATATTTAGATAACTGGTTTAGATTTGAGAGTAATTTTTAGTTAGTGAGGTAAATTCTACGAATACTGTTTCTATGGTATTTAGGTGAGTCTGGTTACACTGGAAGTCGATCCCAACTTAGGTAGGAAAAGACCAGACAAATGATGATAATGCATGCACGATTGCCCGACTGGTGAGGATTTGTTTAGATTTGTCGCGCAAAATTTTTTCCATAGGGAATTTCTTAACAGCAAGAACTGAACTTGTGCCCACTTGTTGTCCATAGAATCTCCTATTACCTACAGCGGGCAGAAGCGTACTTACAGTACACCTCGGAATTCATAGTGTGTATCTCTTTAGGGATTAGGTAGCCCGTAACAGTCGTAATGTGTTGTTAAGTTTTTAGAGTAATGAGGTATAGTTAATTTTATAAAAGGGACCTAGTTTAGGTTTAGGAGTAAATACTCGTAAGGTAAACCTACATCCTTCCGAGTTCTCTGTGAGGTATATTAATTCAATTTTCCCTACAACGCTGTTGGCTTTGTGCTGAGGATATGTAATCATGATTTAGATAATGTAAAGCTAGTTAAGATCTGGATGTACCTACGTTAATTAATCTGGCGTTGTGTGCATACGAGTTGTTTGTAGTGCCAATCGTGATACGCGATGTTGCAGTTTATGAAGAAGGATATGTCGAAGGGTCGAGTGTTGACTTCAATATGTTTTACCTCATTTACTTAGCGTTAAAAGTTTACCAAATATGGTTTCATAAATCCGCCATCCCTTTAAGGAAGAAAACAGGAAACAATTTCTTTGTCATAGACCAGGATCGAAATTTGACTCCAGGCTGATAATGGGATCCTCTGGAAACGAACACAGTACCCTACTTATATACCTACCTAAGTTATTTATACAGCAAAGGAAACCGGCTTGACCCAATCCCTACAATAATGTTAATTGAATCAAAGTCTGAACATAGAAGCACCCACGCAAAACCAGAATTCTAATTGAATCAAGTAATCCAGGAGCTTAAGATCTTAGGTAAATAGTGTTCCAATAGATAGGTACTATTTTGTCTATATCTGGCTATTCGGTTAATCAACACAAATAGCTTTTACACCTGCAGTTTGAGACGCAATAAAACGTCAGTCTTGTTTGATAGTCATGGTTCGTGGTTACGTAACTAGGTGGGTAAGGAAGGGCGCAGATAAGCGCTTGTCATTTTGTTTACTTTAGTTTTTTTTTTGTACTGTTATATAGACACTATTGCTGGCTATTCGGCTAATAAACACAGATTGCCTTTACAACTGCAGTTTGAGATGCAATAAAACGTACTCATTCCTGTTTGATAGTTGTGGTTCGTAGTTACATAAGTAGGTAGGTAGTAGGTAGGCGCAAACGAGCGCTTTTCATTTTGTTTTTTTTTTCTCCATTGTTGTGGTGTTTCGAATGCCTGTAATACTAATAGCAGAAAGGAAAGAATGTATAACCTTTTTTTTTCTCTATTAAAAAGAAAACCTTGCTCACACTAGGAATTTCTCCTGTGTCGTGGGTGCGTTTACGTACGTATAAACTCACATACACAAACAGCCAGACCCGATTGTTCCGGGTCTGGCTGTACACATAGTTGCCGCAGATAATTGTCTATCTGTAGGC
>NDFZ01005428.1:0-113857 GCA_002192655.3 Mamestra configurata
TGTAATACAAATAAACTCTTTTCAAGTTAATTACGCTTCTATTTTATTTATATTCCATCTCACTTTGATAAAAAACCGGTCTAATATTTTCGAATGAACTCGTATTTGGTTACAATCTACAACTCGCACTATTGGATGAGCCACCATTTTGGAAATGCTTTCACTGTGCGTACAGCTAAAGAGTGGAACTCCCTGCCAGAGTCTGTGTTTAAAATAGCTTAGAACCTGGTGAGTTGCTAGGTAAGTAGCGAAATAGAGGGCCCGGCGCGAATGTTTTTGTCGTTTTAGTAAAATTTATCGTTACGTTAAATTTTTCAATCCATATAATCAAGATGGAATGACAGCTTGGAATGACAGTTCACTCCGTGATCACGTGACATCTTGATTGTATGGATTGACAGCTCACCTCGTAATCACTTCACCCAAGCCTTCACTTCGACATGTTTACAGAATCGACCTGCTGTTACGTTACTATTATTATTATTATGTTACTATTCGTCAAAACATTTGTGCTAGGCCCTTAGGTCTGGTTTTAAAGAGAACTTTGATCACAGCTCTGAGCGTATCAATGCGGCTTAACCGGCCGTGCTTCATGTCAAAGCCGACTCGCTAGGCTCTAGCTGCTAATAAACTTGCTTGGTAGTGAGTTTTTGGACCTTATTTTAAAATTACAGATATTCTTTTTTTAAAAAAGGGGATTTTATAATCAATCATGTACTTACGACACTTTGGTTGGTACACAAGTTTTTAAACCTGTTAAGGTAATGTCGCTTAGAATGAATTTCAGGTTTGGTGAACTGGCGTCGACTCTTTTAAAAAGATCAGGATCTAAACGCTTCACACCTAGTTCAGGAATGCCATCTGCAAACGACGGCACTCCATTCTTGGCATTTACTAACACACAGTCGTTATCGTCTTTCTTGCATGGTTTAAAGCCAGGAAAAGGGTCTGAAATAACAGAACGACAAAGTTAAAAATCACATTTTGACTTTAATAATAATAATAAAAAAATTATATATTATTATTATCACTTTTTGTGAAAAAAAAACCATGAAACTGTTTATATTGTTAAACAATGTAAAGCCATGCGATGTTTGAAAAAGATAGTTCATAGATACATACGGAAGCTTTAGATGATCATATAGCTTCAGTATACGTTTTTTATTATTATAAATTAGCTATTTATAATAATAAAAAACTAAGTAACGAGATAAATAAAATTGCATCAATTATTTAAATTTCACTTACCTGATAAACCGTTTGCTAAATTAAAAACACAAGCAACACATGCGACTATCAATATTGTAGCCACCATTTTTATTAAAAAATGTATGTAAATTCAACAACAAACTGATCAATACTGAGCGTATAAATATACTAAACACTTCATTTATATCATAGGTTATTAATATGTTTTTTTTTATTTGTAGTAGGTAACCTTTAAATTTAAATAAAATCACTAGTCATTTACAAGGCATTTTGATACTTGAATCGAACCGAACGTGCGTAATAATATCTGACCTATTCACCAACTAGTTTATTGGAAGTTATATTTAAACTCGGAATAAAAAAGGGAAATCTGCAATCTTGTCTTATTGTACCAATGTTCAGATACATCATCAAAATGTCATGTGTTTTAATAGTAGAAGAATTGATTACTAAAACGATATATAAAGTTAATCAATAGAAAAATGACAAATTATTTGCGAGCAGTGTCAACTGTCAACTACAAGTATGTGTCTGTTTCCCTCAGAGCTTCATGCCGTAGGTGAGTGGGAATGTATTTAAATAATAAAAAACTTTTTTTTCGATATATCCAAAAGCATTCAAAATAAACATCAAACTCCACAGCTGTATCTACGTTGACGTGGTAGTGGGGATAGCGCGCTCCAATGAACCACAAGAACTGTGCCGGTTGGTTTAATTTTCCGTTTCATGTGGTGTAAGGGCACAGTATAAATATGAACAGTACGGAAACTACCTCCAAACGCTCGAAATGGCACACTCACACAAACATGCGCATCGAAGGGACTCCTAAGCGGTTGCCGCGGTGCTGTCGGTATTGAGTGCCACGTCTGACGTCAAGACGAGTGGTCACGTATGAGTTTATCTCCGCGATCTTTTTAAAAATGCCACGAGCGTATTCCGTAGTATACGGCTGTTTACAAAGTTGAAGATCTATAGTTCTACAAGCTGTTGTGTGTTAATTTTAAACTGTTTTCCGTGTTTTATACTATCGTTTTTTGCTGAGATTAACCGATGCCATGAGATTACCTATTTAAATTGTATTTGTAAGCTAGCTATTTCAATTCGATTGATTGATCACTACAGAACAAAAATGTTTTAATAAAAATAAAACAATATCAAAAACATTAAAAGTTCAAACCTATTGCTTCAATGGAGCGTAGATAATTATTTTATCAACTAGGCTTAGTTTCCGTACTGTTCATATTAATACTGTGGTGAGGGGTCACACAATCTGCAGGGAAGTTTTCTGGCTCAGAGCGGGGTACGCACTGCATCCGATCCGAATACTTGAAAATACGTTCCAAAGCAGTCATAGAACTATTTGTATGGTAGTTTACGCACTAGATCCGACTTCCGTCATCCGATTTCTCTCCGTCATCCCTGAGCCTCCAATTCGAAAGAAATATTGACGGACCGAAGTAGCCGTTGTAGGTACGTTTTGTTTTGAAATACCTCGGATTCAAATCGGACATATCCAAAGATGGCCCCTGAATAGCTTGGATTTGGATCACAGATCGGATTAGTGCGTAGGCAATATCCAAATTCGGTTCGACTTTTTTAGACTCTAGATCCATATTTTCACGAATTCAAATCAGATGTAGCGCGAAAAGCAATATCCGAATTCAATCCGAGCTTTTTATATTCGTATTTTCACGGATTTGGATCGGATGCACTGCGTAACCGCTCTCACAGTGGCGACTACAAGAAGGCTTGTTCCTCATCTACGACTTCCTTTTGCTGGCTGGCGAGAGTGGCCACTAAAGGAGAACGAAGCTCATACTTCTCTTTTTTATTATTGATCGGCTTGAGTGTACTTCACACCAAACCTATTGCAAAGGCTTGCCCATATTCTGTTCTCTGGGATGGCATTGATAGCCGAAGAATACCTCTCCACTCCTCAAGCACCTCAAGAAATGTTGCCCCGTTGGAGCTACGTCAAGCTGATAGCGGCCGTTTTTGGCAGCCTATCTCTCAAGCCAACCGGGCCCAAGCCTGCAAGTAACCCCTTGCCATATTATAGCCGTGTATTTTAACAGTAGTCAGACATGGGTTCACAGTTCTTCCATAGTGTTTAGTAACCAGCCAACTTTAACTACCCAAACCCATAGTCCAATATCTTTGTTTCCATGTAACTTTTAAATTCCTGCACTAAGTGGAATGTGCTTGAAAATAAATCGTCGGTTATTGTCACACTTCATTAAAATATGTCCAACGAGGATCAAAGGTTTAGAACCTAAGGGTCCTAAGAAGTGAAAAGCATAAATAAGAAGAGGTCCTGGGATGTATAAAGCCTGTAGGTATGTAATTAACTATCATAGCTTTGTCGCATCCTATTCAACCACAGTTGACCAAAGCCACGCTTTTTTAAGCAAAGGATCCTACTATTGTATCTACAACACATCCATCGATATGCAGCTTAGAACATCTCTGGTGGGCTGGCAACCTTCACATTAAAATACTAAAGGTCGAACGATGTCAAGGTGTAAAAAACGCGTGTGTGAAGATTCAAAGTTTAACCTTAGTGTACTGATATTGATTGTACCAGGTGTTTATTTCGACAACCGAGGTGTACTCTCGAACATGCGCGTTCTAAAGGCATCTCAATCAAATCTGGTTTGCTAATGGGTAATTAGGCTTTAAAGCGTTTAAAGAGGAAATCAATGCTTGCATTTCAAGTGCGTATTGCGTCTATTAGTCTAGATTTTGTTTCTTTTCAATGATGGGGTCATTGAAAAGAATCAGGTTCTTTAATAAACCAGTAATTTACGTCGAAGATATTTTACCAAAATACGATATTAACAGCATGATAGCAGCACCTGTTACTGCTAGATATACTTGTGGACGTTAGAAAAGTACATCGAATTGACAGTATAGGTTGTAGATGTGGAGTTGGCACGGTTTTTGTTCAACAATATTTACTGCGAAAAGTTGATAGCTGAGTCGATGCGGTTTGCTGGGAGCGCGAGTCGAACTCGCACTAATTTGGGGAGTTGAACACAACCAATGCCTCCCCTTTGGAAGAATATAATACGCCTGAAGCTACGTGAAAACAATAGATAATTCTTATAACCTTCTGACGCTAATGGAAGATTCTGTAGATTTTTTAATACATCTGTAATCTCAATCTATCCAGTTGTAAAATTTTAGAGTGATCATTAAATATTATCAATAGTCAATTATTATTTAAACAAAGTGTGAGAGAAAACATTCATAGTGTGGATCCCCAAGTGTACCTAATGTCTACAATGTAAAGTTTAACTCAGAATGCAAAAAAGAAAGACCTCCAGTAAATGATTTTAAACTTTAATCAATGTTTGCGGATGATGCTCTTAAGTATTTACTCAAAAGACGTTTTCGGTTTCAGAAGTGTCATAGACTATTTTGAGCTGTCATATAGGTGAAGGTTCTGATATATCTTTGTATTCACACTGAGCCAGTATTTTTCCACGACAGGAAAACGCCGGTTCTTTTCCACAGTTTCATTTGTTACGAATATTGGTAGTCATTCGGTTACCTAATTTTACTAATTCATGAGAAAGTCCTGCAGATTGGGCATTAGAATCTGCTTGGCGCTGCAGTAGGTCCTTATGTGTATAGTGGTGGTATAGTTGAATAGAGCATCTCATACAGTTGCATACAGTAGAGTGCAAGTACCTATGTATTGCCATTTTTTGGTCATCTTTACCAAGCAAAGGTATATTTTTTTTTTTAGACAATCCCTTTTCAATAACAAAGCCGTTTCTTTAAATTCAATATGTATTTGATTTATCGTATTACATTCGTTTTAATAGTCTATAGCGAGGTCTTCAGCTGCAACTGCGTTGAAGAAATTCTTTATGTTCTCAATGACTCTGGCAACTAAAGCTTTGATAATTGGCTGTCCAATTTCTGTGATGACGTCGTTTCCGTTCGAAGCTATTAGTTCTTCTGTTGACTTGCCTGCAATAGTTAAAAATAATTATTTTAAAATCATCATCACCAGCATTATCATCATCATCATCATCTCAACCGAAATCCACTGCTGGACATAGGCCTCTCCCAAAGGGGGAGGTGCCATAATCGCCACGCTTGGCAGGCGGATTTGCGATCGCAGTGTAGCTGTTGCACAGAGAATGCTGCTGCCCATACTCTGGTGATTTTAACATATTATATGTTATGAATATATAGGTACTTCTTTCTATTGTTATTTTTTCAATCATGATCATCCACAGCCCGACTTCACCTTTTTCTGGACAGCCTTCTTTTGTTAGATGTCAGATTCTACGCTGTTCTATTTTTCAAAACATATAGCATCGGTTTCATATAATAGTCAGTTCTCTCATTGGTCTCTTGTTCGAGTATATTTCGAAATTCCATGAGGTAGATGAGGTATGAGACAAGGTATAAGTAACGTCTGTCGATGTCGATCGATGGCATCGATCGTCATGGACGGACGTTACTCATAAGTCCACTTGGAATAATTTCAGTCTTTAACGCGTGCGAAGTTGCTAAAAAAAACCTAGTTTTAAGTAACCTATGAGTACTTACGTAAAAGTTCATTGTCCGGGAATAAGTTTTCAAATTTCACATTGGACTTGTCCTTTAATTCAAAAGAGTGCCTCCATGATTTCACATTCCAATGCTTCTTTCCATCCTTCCCTGTTTTGTCCACGTAATCGACTTCTGCGGTGATTAGAATTTTAGCTGCATTTTAATTGCATTTTTTTTCCTTAGCCTATTGTGTCCCACTGCTAGGCAAAGGCCTCCCCCATGTCCTTCCAGACATTCTTTTCTTGGGCCACCTCGAACCAGCCTTCGCGGCACAGCGCATCCAGATCATCTCACCACCGCTTTCTGGGCCGACCTCGGCGACGCCGTCCATCCTCTGGCACCCATTGCGTGAAGACTTTTGCCCAGCGGTCACTATGCATGCAACTGGTGTGACCCGCCCAGTCCCATTTCAGCCTGGCAGCTTTTTTGCCCACGTCAATGATACCTGTTTTGGAGCGCAGCGTGGTGTCCGTACTCTATCAATTACACTGGTCAACACTGGTTTTGCCACACGAACTTTGATAGCTAATTTTGTTTTATCAACATACCCTCATTATTAAATCACAGTTATCATATGTCAATTAGCCTCATATTTGTTGTGATACGGTAATACTCATAACTAGTACTACGGCAGTAAATTAACAAAAACGCTTACAAGTAAATCGTTATAAAAATATTTGTCGTTGAATTTGAACACTTTTTTGTGATTTATTAACCCTGTGAACATGTCGAGGAAGTGTAATAATGATCCTAACTCTTTTTGTTATGTCTGCGAAGAACTGACATTCAAAAAACAACGAAGAAATTTTACGAATCTTGTGTTGGAGTGTTATCACCAATGTTTTGGTTTTTCTGTCACCCGTCAAGACAAACCCTGGGCCCCTCATGTCTGTTGCATAACGTCTGTGAAAAATTTAACTGACTGGAAGAAAGGTGCACAACCTATGCCGTTTACTGTACCCATGATATGGACTGAACAGCAAGGTCACGTTTCAGATTGCTATTTAACATGGCCTACACATGCATCGTTAGTTCCTGGGTAAAAAAATCGTAAAGTATTTACCCCTTGTACAGCCAAATAATGTGATTCTTCCACCATTGCATATCAAATTAGGATTAATAAAAAAAATTGTGAAGGCAATGGATCGCAATGGGAGTGGATTTTTGTATCTAAAAGAAAAATTCCCTAAACTAAGTGATGCAAAGATAAAAGAGGGTATTTTTGTTGGCCCTCAAATTAGGGAGTTAATAAAAGATTCAAGATTTGAAGAAAAATTAAGCGATTTAGAAAAATCTGCATGGAAGGCTTTTCAAAATGTTGTTACAAATTTTTTGGGTAACCACAAGAGTGACAGCTACAGAGAGTTGGCTAGCGAGCTATTATTGTCATATCAAGCATTGCGTTGCAACATGTCACTTAAGATCCATTTTTTAGACTCGCACCTGGATTTTTTTCCTGTCAATTTAGGGGCTGTCAGCGACGAGCACGGTGAGAGGTTCCATCAGGACATTTCTAATATGGAAAAGCGGTACCAGGGCAAATGGAGCCCAAATGTGTTAGCAGATTACTGCTGGACAATTAAAAGGGACCAAACCAGAAGCTAAATATTCATGAAAATCTTAGATTATTAAGTCATTTATAAAAAAAAAGCTTTTGACTTACGAGATCTGTGTTTTTTCTTAATATTTTAAATTGCTTAATAGAATAAAATCCTTTTCTAGCAAATTTTTTTTAACTGTTTATTTTTTCTTACAATCACCAATAAAGTAAAAAATATCAAAAAAGTCCGTGTGGCACGACAAAGTTAAAATTTTGTTGACCAGTGTTATTTTTAAACCTAAAATACTGCGCTCCATTGCCCTTTGACATACCCCAAGGCGGAACTTTCGCGACTCGGTGAGTGACCAGGTCTGAGCACCGTAGGTAAGGACGGGCAGAATACACATATCGATGAGTTTGCGCTTCAGGGACTCTTCAGTTAATTGCATAATTCTTACTAAATAAAGCATTTGCTTATTATGAAAATGAACATTTTGAGTGGCATCTTGTTTTCTTAGCAAAAGTTATTAGCTTGCACATGCTTGACATGTTTACAGAATAGACCGGCAGAGGGCCAAGCACGAATGTTTTGACGTATAGTAACGTTACAGTATCGTTAACGTAGGTAAGTGAATTTTAAATGTTAAAACTACAACCCCATAGTATTTTGGTATTTTTTTTTGCGACATAAACAATTTGTATCCAATTCAAATAAATATTATGTGCGAAACGAGTCCAATAACTATAATATTATTGTAAAATTTTATGACACGTTACTATCCGTCAAAAACATTCGTGCTTGGCCCTCTGCCGGTCTATTCTGTAAACATGTCGAAGTGAAGGCTTGGATTAAGTGATCACTAGGTGACCTATCAATCCATATAATCAAGATGTCACGTGATCAAAAAGTGAGCTCTCATTCCATCTTGATTATATGGATTGACAGCTCACCTCATGATCACTTCTCCCAAGCCTTCACTGCGACATGTTTACAGAATAGACCGGCTGGTCACTTCGACCGTCGCTTTGAATTTTATGTATGATGTGTCACGATTAGTCATTACCTCCGATACGATACATTGATGATATTGCTATGAAAAAATCAGCCAAGTGTGAGTCGGGCTCGCACGAAAAAGGTCTCTGTATTTTTTCTCCAAACTTTTAGATAAGTGGGGTCAATACTCATATATTTGTTTGGTTCACACAAGTTCATATAAGTACTGAATTTCAACTGAATAGGTTCAGCAAATTTGGATCAAATTGGCTGTGATAGACAGACAAACTGACAGTATACACGAGTGACTCCTTGAGGGTTTCATTTTAATATACGGATTTTGAGAATGTTAATAACGAAAAATTTACTATGCTATTCACATTTACTCCTTCAATTTAAATTATAAATGTATTTTAATAGTGTCACAACATTTACATCTCGTTATTGTCGTGTCCTTAAAATATTTGACGTCAGGACCACAAGACTGGTTCTTGTGTTTTGCCTACTAAAATCATTAAAATAAATATTGTTTTAAACTTGAATCGACAGTTTAACTTTTTGACCTTAGGTCCTGGAACTGATACGGAATTATCTTAATGGAAGTTCGGTCAAGGTAAAAATGAATTTTATTTTGCAAACAAAAAAAACATTACTTTTATTTTGGTTCCTAGCTGGAAATAAATACATTGACAACTCAACTCACTATGAAGTTTTATTTATGTATTATTGTATGTAATACGAATTGGTAATGTCTTGTCCTCACTTAACAATATCAAGCAATAGTTTTTATTTATTTATTTATTAACACTTTACGCACACAAATGTACAGAGGAGGACTTAATGCCATAGGCTTAGGCAAATAGGCTTAATGCATAGGTTTTTCCATTGATATAACAGATAAGATAAAAGAAGAACCAGGTGGTCATTTAAAATTATTTTTAACTAGCGGACGTCACGCGGTTTCACCCGCGTAGTTTCCATTCCCGTGGGAGTACGGGGATAAAATATAGCCTATGTTACTCACTGATAATGTAGTTATCCATTGCTGAAAGAATTTTTCAAATTGGTCCAGTAGTTTTTGAGTTTATTCATTACTAACACACACACACACCCTCACACACACACACACACACACACACACCCTCACACACAAAAATACAAATTTTTCCTCTTAATAATATAATATTATTATGTACTATAGTGTATGTAGACTTGCTTTGTAGTCACATTTGACTCTTAAGAATGATGTTTTCCTCATTTTTTAGTACCTTGATTACGTTTTAAAGGGCAGCTCTTAGCAACATATTTAATTCCCTGCATAATGTTGTCGGTCATCGAATCTAGACGACCCAGTCTTACGAAGCTCCTTGCAAGTACTTGCACTCTTAGGTAGGTACTTCATATTTACAACACGCACACGATTCATCATTAGATAAAGTTTTTATAGCTTCATAAATTTTGCCTTTAAGAGTTTTTGCTACTACCTACATACCTACCCCAGCAAATGTACGATTTTTTTTTGTTAATTCATTTGTTTATTTTCTACATGGGTCTTAAGTTCTATTCAGTTAAAGCAATTACCTACAAAATAGTTCATGTAAACCATGTTTTTCGGTATATAATCAAAAGTCAAGTCAAAGTCATAGTCAAAAGTCATTTATTAAAATTAGGCTGAGTGCTAGCACTTTTTGAACGTCAAAGTTCTACATAAAGACAGTCCTCAAAAAGGCCCGCCCGTCACCACTTCCTAGTGTTTAGTTGGGAAGAAAAAGTGGTGCAACAAACTCCCCAGCAACACATGGTTGATCCAGAAAATATCTATAATTTAAAGCCATACAAGTAAATTGACGTAAATGTAAATTTCCATTTATCTTTCAATTGGTTTAAAAAAACTTCAAATCTTGATCACATCGACCATACGAAGACCTAGCGGTTTCGTAGCTGAAATGGTATTTTTACGAAAAAAAAGTAGCCAAGAGCGAGTTGGACTCGCGGGCAAAGGGTTCCGATCGAATCTCATATTTGTAACGTGTACAATTTACACTTTTTTTTTTAACAAAAGTGTCCCGTCACTAGGAATTTCCCCTGCATCGTGGGTGCGCTTACAAACATACAAAATTATATACACAAATAGCCAGACCCGGAACAAGTATCTGTAGGCCATATAAATATTTATTCCGTGCGGGAATCGAACCCACGACACGCAGCACAGCAGTCAAACTACTATAGACTTTTTATAAGTTTTTCCGTAATGTATAGGTAAAGAACCATTATCCGCATTTTAAGTTTCAGAAATTTCATGAATTGTTATTTGAAAATTATGAAAAAATATAATTAAAATCTTCACAACAAGCCCTTTCATTTGATATGTGACACGGTACAGTTTGAAAAACTTTTTTTTGAAATTTTCTAGATGTACTCGAACCGAACGTACCCCCATACCTACTCAGCATTTATCATAGCGAGTGATCTTATAAGGGTTCCATTTTTTAAGGATGTTTGGAACCCTAAAATCACAAATAGTTTACTCTTAGGTACCCAAGTTCGATAAAAGTACTTACGGACTTTAGCGATCAGATCCCCATTGCCTTCGATGGGAAGAATGAAGAGTTGTCCTTTCATGTCATAATTTCCCTTGAAGTCTACTGTACAAAGGACTTTGACGACCAGCTTCGAGGTTTTGGTGTCTCTCCTGAGGAAATGAAAAACATATTCGACATTAGCATAATAGTATCTGAAGTTTTTTTTTTTATTTTATTTTAGCCACCCTCACTTTGTCCGGGCTTACAACCTTAAATAATCTGCGAGAGAGGGATAAGTTGGTTAAGTATTACACAAACTTAATTATTCTTAACTAATTTACTGTGTGTGAAAACAATTGTGCCCTATTTTTAATGTACAATACACTAGTATATTCTGTCTTTCTATCATAATAACCTTACAAAATAAAATCTCTAAACGACGGAGAAATCCAATAAAACATGCGGGGCAGTCTTTGGGGACTGCCGATAGAAGTTCACCCCACACCCCATGGGTATGTTACAGAGATATTATAACAAATAATTATAAGAACTGACCATACACCTGTAACAAGCAATAAATGAATTTGAATTTGAATTTGAAGATGACGCGAGTTTCATGATTTTTGTGCACCCAAAAAGAACAAAGTCAAAGTCAAAGCATTTATTTCAAATAAACCATTATCAGGTACTTTTGAATTGTCAAAGTCAGTCCGTCAAAAACATGAAGCTATTTGCACGTTCCAAAGCGTAGATCTCTATTGAGAAGAACGCGCAAGAAACTCCACGGACACTCTTTTAAATCATTTTATGTTTACAAAAATCCTGGTTACATTAACCTTGTTGCTTCTATATATGAGAACAATGTAAAGAAAGAAAAAACAATTTATAGTATCAAGTATTAAAATGAGCCAGTGGCAACTAAGGGATGACCTGTCTCCACTTACGGCGCCCGTTCACGAACATGACACGTGCATGAGCACCATTCAGCTTAACTATTTTGAAGGAAACTGAACACATATACACACAGTATACATATAGCTCATGGAGAGCGTTCGGTGACGATGACGCGAGTTCCATGATTTTTGTTCACTCAAAAGGTGCTCAACGCGCCTAAAAAAGTTTTCACTTCAAAAATTCGAAGCATAGTTTGTGAAACCAACTGTAACATAAACATTCCGCAATGTCAAGTTTCCTGCTGTGAACAAGGCATTATCTTATTCTTATTAAAAAAATTGCATGTATTGGTCGTTCCACGTGTTTAGTGAAGGCTATCGACTTCTGTCAGACTAGATTTATGTCCCAACATCTTATAAAAAACAACGCAAAAAATGCTCTACATTACATGGACTCCACGAGACAGGCTCGTGGAGTTCATAAGCAAACTGCTTGCTATGCGTCTTATTCTTGTTATTTTTTCATGTATCCTAGCTAATAATACAGACCATCAGGAAATGTAAAGCACTGTTTTTGGTAAAGAAACATAATTATTATTAGTTACCTACAAGGTTTTATCCGTGACAAGATTTGAGAATGATACCTACTTTCTTAATATCAAGTCACTAACTTTTGCCCACGACTTCGTACGCGCATATCCCGTTTTTCTGCGTTCCCGTAGGAATTTCCCGTTCCCGTATAGTCATTAGCATTCCTCATGAATGTGGCTATCATAAACAAAAATAATTTTCCAAATCTAACTAGTGGTTCCAGAGATTATCGCGTTCAAACAAACAAACAAGCTCTTCAGCTTTATTATATTAGTATATACATTATGTCATGGAATAATTTTAATACCGATTTTAAAACTTAAAATTATAATCGCAATGACAAAATATGCGTGAAATTGAAACCAGTTATTTATAAACAAGTTCTATTTTTAAACCTAACCTAGCACCGACGACCTAACAAATACCTAAAAGAAGCATTTGAGTCTAATTTTGGAAATCGCAAAACGTAAACAACCGAAACCTAATAATACCTAAATGACATTTACAAACTGAACTTATAAATGCAAAATGTAAACCGCATTTTGCATTTATAAGTACTTTTTTATATTCCTCTCAAAGAGGTTAAATTGTCCGACATTCAACTGTGTTGAAAAAACAAACATTGAGCTTCCTCTTAAAAAACCTTCAAATTCCAAACGCAATCCCATCAGATTGATAGATAAAAATAAATGCGAGCATTTTAAATATACGGAAATTACCAAAGAGGCGTTCACAAAAGATCCTTTTGTTACCACCTTGACCTATATAACTGCAGATCCAACAGTGAGCACATAGTGTTTATAAGGACAGTATAAAATAAAACTGCAGTAACCAGTTATACGAGTTTCGAGGTCTTATCTGCAGATTGTTTTAACCGAGACATTGATTTATTTATGTAACTTATACAAGCAGCAGTCGAACTTAGCCACGACTACCACCCACCACACACGACCATAAGAGTTGAGAATGATGTTAACAAATTCAAAATAATGCTAACAGACTTTATCTTTAAAAAAGCGTACTCGTCCATTGGTGAATTCTTAACAGAAAATTTAAATAAATAATAATTAGTTATGTCGTTGTGTGAGTCAAAAGTCCGATTTATTTAAGCGCTTTTCTATTTAATGCTATGAATAGTATATCATTTAATGGAAATAATAATTTAGTCATAATCATACCTAATTGTTTATTTGTCAGAACATGGCCGGTATGTATATTGTTGTTGTTTTTTTTTATACAAAAATAGAATTAGATCTTATGATATTGTACCTAATTTGAATTTAGAATTTGAATTTAGATGGACATCTAAGTGAACCCAAAGTTATGACGCGCGAGAAGGACCTCAATGATGACGAACAATCACGTAAATATTTAGAACATGATAGACATGTATGGTTGCTGAAGACAAGAAGATATTAAACAAATAGGGAAAACATCAGCTAGCATTAAAATCAAGCCCTAGAGCTAATTGGTGTTCGTCGTCTTTTTAGGGCTCCGAGCGTCCGTATAACAAAATGGAACCATTTTAGGATTATGTGCCATCTGAACAAACGGACAGACACGTGATAAATCCTACAGTGTCCTGTCGAGGCCAATATGCTTCGAATCTACTGGATATATTCAGTTTTTCAGAAATTTAGTACACATATAAAGTTTTTTTTTAATTTTTTTATTTGAGTTGAGTTTGCTCTTGATTCTAGTCTAGATCATAGATGACAGAGACAAAGTTCTGAGAATCAAACACGAACGCGTAACTTTAATAAATAAATGTTGAGTACGTGCTCTTTTTAGGGTAACAGTGCCGTATGATGTTACTACTGAGCCTTCAATTTTTTGATAATACAGAAAATAGTTCTTTACTTTTGATTATAGGAAATGCTTTTAGAAGTCTAGTTGTACAAAAAAAAGTGTGGAACCTTGTCTTTATTTAACTTTGGCCCTTGTTTCTTATTTACCTGTTGACATTTAAATCATCATCATTTCAGGTGAAGAAAAATGTACACTGCTGGGCATATGCCTCCCCCAAGAGGCTCCATAATCGCCATGCTTGGCAGGCGGGTTGGCGATCGCAGTGTATCTGTTGCAATGTACAGATAATGCTGCTGCCCATTTTCTGGTGAGTCCCTTAGTCGTCTCTTACGACACCCACGCAAAGTGATGGGTACACATTTATTTATTTCATTAAACAGCCATATCTTAATACTTTGCCTATAACCGGACGCAGTTGAATATCAGTTAACTTACATGAAACGATAGCCCCTAACCTAGTAGCTTTTTTTTAAGGATGGGAAATCATCAAATGACTTCTTCCACTCTGGGTGGAGCGGAAGGGCGTGTCAGACTCTTACTGACTAAAACCCATCCGTGTTCCTTCTAAACCTTTACGTTCCAAGGCCGCAGTGACTCTTTCGAACAAATTCCGCAACCCTGGCAGGCTCTGGCCCTAGCGAGCCCTGTCTCCTATGCTGACATCTCTTTGAGGCGTGCGTGGAACACATCGCGCCATCGAACCGGGCCTGGTTGTGACCGGACAGCGAGCCACTCAACGCTCGCCGTCGGCAGGCCCGCGCCTACGTTACCTAGTAGCTGCAAATTTCTTACATATCGCAGTATCTGTTACTAAGTTAAACAAGGACCTACTACCTTCAACTGCATAAAGGTCAACTTCTATAATAGCTGCATCATCACGGATTAAAGATCAAGTGGGGTTTAATTGATTTTAACTTGATGTCGATACAAGGAAAATCTTAGTAAAAAACCTTAAGTTTAATAGTGTAAGAAGACACGCACAATCGCCTCTAATGGCAACATGTCAACGATTTAATTGGTCAGTCTAAGATCAACATAATTGTAGGATATTATCTCGTTGCCTCGTCATTATATTATATCGTTATTAGCTAGTAATTTAAAAAACCGGTTGCAGTAGTTCCTAGAATCAGTGGCAATAAAAAAGAGGTAGTTACTTAATCTATTTTAGCAACAGTAGGTGTGATTTTGTACCGATTACTTAGTATCTTGACGTATGTTATTTTTTCTACAACAACTAGAATGACGATCCAGACTTTTTCTTTGAGAGGGATTAATTTGCCTATATCGATGCCTACACTAATCTGATGTCCTCGTTTCGGTCAAAATTCAAGGTTAAGCAATGCTTACCGAGGTTGGCACATGCATGCTTGAGTTACCATCAATCAATGTATATAAAACTCTTCCGTTACTGAGTGGGGACTTAGTGACCGACAGACAACGCACAGCCGAAACTACTGGTCGCGGAAAGAATGTAGGTTCCTTGGGGAGTACTAAGAGAGGATTTACCGAAATTCCTACGAAAACGGGAAAAAACGGGATATGCAATTGCGAAGTGAGAGTCCTTCGTTCAACGGAAAGCACGTTCAGCCGCTAATGTTTGACAGCTATTTTTATCAAAGAGTGTGTATCGTGTTATCTATTTACTGGGTTAAAGAGGTTAGATGGGCAATCCTTCCATGTAAAATACGTGTTCGGATGCTTCCTGCCGGAAAAAATCTAGGTAGGTGCTTTTTCATTGGTTTAATATACAGTTTGTCTTAATGAACATTATAATTAAAGGAATATTTTTTTTCTAAGAGGGCTTGGAAGGGGTTTTACTTAGCGCTGTAAATAATCCAAGCTCCGCTCTGTTATAAATTGCTTAAGTTATACCCCCAATAGCAATTGCTATATCCGGGGATCGAATCTACACGGATCCACAAATGACGAGTACTGAGAACCTAGCATGACGTATAGTAACGTTACAGTATCGTTAACGAAGGAGAATTTTGAATATTAAAAAGTACAACCCCATAGTATTTTGGTTTAATTTTATGCGACGACCACAATTTGTGTCATACAAAAATATGAATACCTTTAGTATCCAATTCAAATTACTTATGTGCGTAATTATAGTAAAATTTTACGTTAAATTATTATACGTCAAGAACATTCGTGCTAGGCCCTCTGAACTGAGACACCGAATATCTTAGTAGCAATCTGACAAAAAAGCCTCAATTTCCATGTATAGTAAACCGACTTTAAAAAAGGAGGAGATGCTCAATTCGGTTGTATTTAAAAAAAAATACAATTATGAAATTGTTTGAAAAAAATAAAATAAAATTTATTATGTTTTTTTTAATGTGACCACGCACTTCTAGAACAACCTGTATGAGTTGGTAATAAATAAAATAACAAATCTATACTGATATTACAAATGCGAAAATAACTCTGTACGTATGACTGTCTATCAGTTTTTTTGTTACCTCGTCACGTCTGTACAGCTGAACGTATAAAATTTGCCACGCGACCATATATCCTGAAATCGGACATGGGATATCATCATCGTATCAGCCGAAAGACGTCCACTGCTGGACATAGGCCTCCCCCAAGGGGGAGTTTGCCATAATCGCCACCCTGGGCAGGCGGGTTGGCGATCGTAGTGTAGCTGTTGCAATGCACAGAATCACAGAGAATGCTGCCGCTCTCTGGTGAGTCCCTTAGTCGCCTCTTACGACATCCACGGGAAGTGATGGGATGGTGATATTCTTTTACATTCGACACCATACAGAACACATAGAATAATAATAAGGCTTGATCCAGAAAGCTGTACTCCCGGACACGGAGCGGATTGTTAGGAGGTTCCTCTCTCAGGAGCCCTGACCATCGGTAGCTTGGACCCTGTTCCTAATACCGGTGCGTTACTATTTTTATATCTGTGTGGATTTACACGCGGGCGAAAGTGCTGGCAGAATCTAGTGTTAAATAAAATCTTTGCATAATTCTGGTCTTTGAACTCACAATGTAGATAGACATGTTTTTTATGTGCAAAAAAAGAGTCACCTTTTTGAGTAATTTGCATTTCAAAGTGATCCAGTTTATAGTTTTCTTTAGCAAAAAAACTTACATTTATTAATTATTGACGTCATTGAAAACAAAAATCTGTGAACCAGTATTTAATAAAGCCTTTTAATGTGTTGGGGTCGGCAGGTGAAAACCAGTATTTAATAAGCAGCTACTGCTTGTCTGACCTCCAGAATCTGAAATTGGTTAGGTACACGATACCACTTGACAAGACTGGTTTTCATAAGTCGGTTTCTGTCTCTATCGACTCCTAGAGATCTACGAATGAGCAGGGCAGTTCGGCGGCTAGGAGTGCTTTTTGAGGCATGTAAGTCTGACATGAAGCGGAATGACATACACATATGCTGAAGCAAGTTGCTTAACCATGATTGATCGAAAAGTTGGCAATTTTCAGAGGTTCCGTGTGAAATTTTCTGGAGCCCTTAATAAATTACAAGAAAGAAGATGAAGAAATCATTACATAGGGTGACACAATGGGTGGCTTCATCGCTAAAACCGATCTTTTAAACACAACCTTTGGATTGATTTAAAAGATACAAGAAAAAACATTACTGCAGGTAGTCTTAAGTGTACTATTTACATCATCATCTGCCTAGCCTTTTTCCCAATTATATTGGGGTCGGCTTCCAGTCAAACCGGATTCAGCTGAATACCAGTATTTTACGTGGAAGGGCTGCCTACCAGACCTCCACAACCCATTAACTGGGTAACACGGTACTCCTTGGCAAGACTGGTGTCAGATTATCTGGCTTCTGACTATCCGTAACGACTTGCCAAAGATCTACTAATGACAGCCGGGACCAAAAGCTTAACGTGCTTTCCGAGGCACGGAGGAGTCTCGGTATGTTAAGATGGTCACCCATCCACATACCAACATCGGCAAGCGTTGCTTAACCTTAAAGATCGACCCATGCGGCTGTTATTATTTAGCCACGAGCTCCTCCTGTGCACTATTTACATATACAATAATTATTATATCATGGATAATTATATACACTTCTTAGCGTGTCGGCAACGTCGGCAACGGCAACACCGTTCAGTCATAAGGTGTACATGTACAGGTGACAGAGCATGCGGTGGAGGTATATACACTAATAATTATGTAACAAAAGCGGATCACTCAAGGAAGACGATTAAACAAAGAGGTATAAAAAACAAAAAGACACTTACGTTATCTTCTTAGCTTCACAGTTCTTGAGTCCTGTGACATTGATATCAGTGACAATCAGCTTCAAGTTCGAAGAACTGGCATCGACGCGTTTAAGCACAAGGGGATCATGCTTGTCCACATTCAGCTCAGGAATACCGTCGGCGAACAGTGGAATCACCTTCTGCGTTGATTCCTTATTACATTTGGAGTCGTCCGATTTACATTTTGTGATGAAAGGTGCTGCAAACAGATAGAAAAGGTAATTGAATTAGTACTCTTGCTATTTGTCTAAGTAAACTAAGGGTAGTCGATTTTGTGTAAGAAAAAATGGGCAAAACTTTAAAGTGTGAGGGGTTTCAGTGCTTTCAAAAATTTGGAATTAGTAAAAGTCTAATGTGAAGATACAGTAGTCAGCAATCGAAATTGGTTAAGCTTTAAATTCAAAATCCATACTAACATAATATTATAAATGCGAAAGTAACTCTGTCTATCTGTCTGTTACGCTTTCAAGCTTAAACCGCTAGGCCGATTTTGATGAAATTTGGTAAAGATAGATTAAACCTTTAAGAAGGACATATGCTGCCTTTTGTTGCGAAAAAAATGAAATAGGAAATTTGAATGGGAGTCCTTAATTATTGCTAAATTATGAACCTTTGTATTATTGCACATGGCACTTAATAAGCGTTTTGGAAAAATTTGTATATTCAAAATAGAAATGGCTGCCCAAAGTAACTTTTCCACGCGGACGGAGTCGCGGGCAGAAGCTAGTTGCATATAAAATCGAAAAAGGTGTATTCAGGGATGATTTAGACTTCTTCTCAAAAGACTGGCACAAAATCACATAGGACTGTGAAAAAGAGAACAAGATAAGGGATGTCTTTTCCCAGCTGTAGGATAGGACACGCTAATATTAAAAAAAGTCAGGAAACTCAAATGACAGCCACTTTGAACAAAATTCCCAGTAAAATGAAAATTCATAAAAGTTTAAACTAATTCTCAGATTGAAAAAGTTAAGGATTGAAACTAAATTGAATTAATTTATAGAAACCATGCAATCAAAATTCAATGAAATAATACATTACCCAAATTAGACGCCACTAAAGAAGTATACGTTAGGAAGACTAAAAGAAAAACTTTGTTTGTCATTTTAAATAATTAGTTGTCTGACAGTATCAGACACGACTGCACAATAGGGTAAACCGTCAATATTTTCCTCTATCAAGAAATGTCCACTTTTATATACAAATCCATAAAATGTAAATCGGCTTTGGAATGTAGAGATACTTATAAAAAGGTCTTTTGATACGAATGCTGCGATTTTACTGCAGCTCCGCTTGAGTTGATTTCGTGTTTTATAGTACTTCGTTCCATAATTATTATTATCATATTCATAAATCTGTTCTGTATTTTTTGCGAACTAAAAACAAACACACCATCAAAAAAGTGATATAGATTATTATCTGGAAGTGGCACGTATGGATAGTATAATTTTTCCAAACGAGTTTATATGATTAGTACTTATTATGAAATTGTTTTGTTTGTTTGTTTTTTTTGCGATTCTTCTTTGTTTTACTGTTTTATCTGTTGAAAATGTTTAGCCAAGCTACTGTTTAGGTATATTTTTCTTTCATTTAATTTGACAGGTTTTTCTTGGGAGTTTGTCCAAATAAGTTTTTGTAATATTGTCAGGAGGATTTCCCTGGCTGCAGGTTTCTGACAGACAAGGTAGATCTTTGGTAGCGTCTGGTATAATATGTTTTGTTTTTATATGGTACCAACGCTCGTGTAAGGCAGATGCCGAATATATTACGAAGTTAAATCTCTAACATGGTTTTATTTTATAACTAGTCGCCGCCCGGGGCTCCGCCCGCGTGATTGTCGAAAATTATGCCAAGGGAACATATTCCCGGGATAAAAAGTATTCTATGTGTTATTCCAGACTAAAATCTACCCTAATTGTGCCAAATTTCATCAAAATCCATTCAGTATTTTTTGCGTGTAGAGTAACAAACATCCATCCATCCATCCATACTTACAAACTTTCGCGTTTATAATATTAGTAGGATAATCATAGTAAGTAGCACTAGCGTGAGTCCGCTAGTGTTACAATATCTGCGAATCCCGAATGGTCTTGAATATTTTGCCCGATAAATATCTGTAGCAGGCAGAAAAATAATATATTTTAAAAATCATAATATTTTAGTTTTCTGTTTTTCCTGGTTTTGCACGGAACCCTTCAGACTAGGTAAATGACAACGCTTCTTATTCTAAGTGGCGTTGTACTATTATATAATTATAATATTATTGTCACGCTTATTACGACAGACAACAAAAAACTAGCCTAAGTGGTTTTTATAATATAATTTTTTTCTTCTAGCTTCTCTTTAAATATCAGTTTGTAAAAAGGTTGTTAGCAAAAAACATGATTGTTAATTAATTAATTAAGTTTTGAAATAAACTTATGGAGTTGAAACCCATTCATCGATTTTATTTATTAAACATGCAAATAATGATAATAAGAATGTTTTAAAGAAATAAAAAAGGTGAAATGTATTTCAAATGATTCGTCACTATGCCGAGAGATTATTTTCTTAATCGACATATTTTTCCCATCAAATGCGATTTTTGCGTAATTAAGTAAATATTAAAAGTTATTTCTAAATAATAAATAGCCGTAAAATAGTTTAATGTTGTAAAGAATCAGAGATTTTAGGGCTTATATGGATCATCTTAGACTCTGTTTGTGTCTCAGATACGAGTATCAATAATAATTTTATCTATCTATGCATTAGTCTATGTTTGACCGCACGATAGAGGCCTGTCCCTTTTCCAGAAAATTCTGTCTTCTGATAATGCGGACGCAGTTTGGAGTTCGCCCCGCCATCGTCGCCTTGTAACGCGATGTCGTCTGGCGTTTAATTGGACCCAAGTAATCGTACATATTTTTTATTGAAATCGATGACACGTGTCGCTATAATACTGCCGTCATAAGAAAAAAGGACGTATCTACATAAAACGAAGTAACCGATTTCCGAAAATAAATGTTGTTATTTATATAAAATACGTGACATATCATGCGTTTTCATTAAACGTAAGTTTGGAAGTTGGTAGTGTGACACCCCTTTTTATGGGATTTTTATTGTCATAATGTCAATGTCTTTTGCGTACCAGGGCCGCGGTAACTCTCTGAAAGACACTGGTCCTAGCGGGACCCGTCAACTACTTCCATGCGCCGTCGACTCAGCCCTGGTCCTTATCGGATGGTGAACTACCAATTGCTCGTCGTCCGCAGGCCGGCTTACGGTGGCCGGGAATCGCCCTGCGATTCGCAACGCCTAGGGCGTCTCCTGCGGCGGCTGGGTCGTGAGGATTGCCTCTCCCCCACGTGTTACGCCTCCTCCTTCGCTTGCATCACTGTTGCAGAAGGTGACTGCTTCCCATGCCCTCTCGTTCCAAACCATACATTGTACCAGGCCGGACGTGAGAGGTGTCCGCCGCCGATCGCCGCTACGAGGACACCGTGGTGCACCGCCCAAGCGGGGCAGACCTCCACCGTATTTCTCACAACGGTGTCACCATTGTGAGAAACCACAATGGTGACACCATTGTCACCGGGCGTGTTTACACCGAATCCGAAACAGGTACCTCCCGAAACAACCATGTCTGGTGAGGACCTGCGTCAGGCAGAAAGCGAAGGGTGGTGTCTCTGACAGCTTTTCAAAGACTTATCACCACGACTGTGGCGTGCCAAGTTATGATACCTCTCGAAATGCATATACAGCCGTTGGTCCTGTGCCTGATATCTCCCAGGTCGTGTTGGATTGTCGTCCCATCGACAAACCAACACAAAAAACAAACAACACAACAACAGCAACAGTTTGTCGTTGTTGTTGTGTTTTTTTTGGGTTCGTTGTTGTTTTAAACTAGTTTTCTTTCTTTCTTTTTATTTTCATGGAACTCTAAGACTAAAGGAACAGAGTGCACGTGTGCTAGATTGGGAGGACGAAAACGGGTTCATTTGAAAAAAGAACTGCTTTGATTAAAATGAGTATACGTAGGTAGTATAATTGCAATGTAAATGTATGTTGGAACTCAAAAAATACATTTCTTGAGTGCTTACATATTCCTGAATCGATTTTACAAATTTTATACTCCACCGTTAGCTTTACTTCTTCGTAGCACGATGTTACCAGCAACAAAAACCGAAACAATCATTTTAATTATTTTTAGTAAAATGATAGACAGTTGAGGCCACTTAAACTAATTAATATTCATTAGGTTTTCTTCCTAGAAATACATGTAAAGGTACTTATTAGTGTTCATTAACGTCAATCTTATTTAATTATGTAGCTTTATTCCTGCTGCAGTTCATCATCAGTTATTTTTATCAAAATTACGCACTACAAGACAAGTTTAGGGACAGTTGGGGTACAATGGTACGAAAAAAATAATTAAATTTTTGGAAAATGTCAGTGTTTTTTTATTTTCATAATTTTTGTCATGAACATACAAGAACGGTTTTGAAATTATCGATTGACTACAAAAAAGAGTTCAAAAATTTACCTTTAACCTAAGGAAAATTATTTTTTGCACAATACCTCTTTTGTTCCAACGTGCCCCAGGTCTGGGGTACAGTGAAACGGTATCCGGGGTACATTGGAACAACACTAATAAACCGTGAAATGTAAATGTAATTTTATATTAACTTTTTGGAAAAAGAATAAATATTTCTTCGGCGCTTTGACTTGCCTGCCAAGCTTGGACTCGGCAGCACCTTTCTATATCCAGAACTGAGACCACTGCTACATCTGGTTCCAATGGAAATTAGAAGCTGTTATCAATTTTTGCACTCAGGCGCAAATTACTAATACCATATTCGTTGTTTTCATCAATATCTGTCAATAGTTTAAATATTTTATTTACTTCTGAGAAAATTTAACTAAAACAAAATCCTTGTTCAACTCACATCTAGTGAACAAGGATTTTGTTTTAGTAAAATTTTGTTACGATGTGGGAAAGAGACTGCGCTCACGGTTCTGCCTTTTATATTGACTGAAGATTATAAGCTTCAGCAGCTTGCATGCTAGGGGTAGGGGATGAAAAAAAAATCCATCAATTTCAATTTTCTTGACAATTTCTATTAGGTACTAGAAAATAGAACGTGAGAATTAAAAATGTGTTGCTCTGTTCAAAATGAAGACTTCACTCGTTCTGTACTTTTTGTTTGATATTTATTCATATATGTTATTTAATTTATTTCATATTTATTTATTGTTTTATTTATATTTATTTATTTTATCTAGAACTATGTAGCACTTCGCCCGCGATTTTGTCTGCACGGATTTAGTAGGTACTTCACAAACCTCAACGATCCCTCTACCCCCTTTTAAAGGTTAAGCATTTCTGCTGCTGATTCTGTTTCCAATACGAAATTACGATTTTTTACAGCTTTAAACAATTGTTTTTGTCTCAAAACTTTGCTGTCGCAGGCCGGCCATTTTCTACTGCGTCAACACGTGGCACATGAGGTGCTGTAGTTGGCTAATGCGGAAGCGCGCGAATTCTAATGAAATTTGAATAATTATCGCCCTTGTTCCATTATACCCCGTGTTGGGGACACGGGGTATAATGGAACAAGGGCGATAAGTAGTAGTAGTAGTAAGGGGTATTAAGTGGGGGCACATTAGGATGTGCCCCTACTGTCCTATTGCAATTATGTATTATTAAATAAATTATGTACTATTCGATGCATGGACAGTGTTATTCCTTTTGCAATTATTTATATCAATGATAAACTATTTTATTATTTGTGCAGTTTTGTATAGTAAAAACTTTAGATCAATGGAAAGTTTTATTCCTTTTATATGTAAGACCTACCCAACTGTAGGTTTTACATTGAGTGTTTTTACCTATTGCATTAGCAGACACTATGTTAACATATTTTTTGCGTGGGCGATAAGTTACTTTTTGGATCTTTTGACGGGCGACCTATCACACCGAGTCTGCAAAACCCACTACAGATTTGATCATCATCATCATCTTAGACTTTTCTCAACTGTGATGGAGCCGGCTTCCAAATTAACCAGATACAGCTGAATACCAGTATTTTACCGCGAGCGACTACCTATCTGATCTGCACAGCACGTTACCGTTTAACAGGCTGGTTTTTTATTTTTCTGGGTTTGCTGTGGCGTAGATGTAGTCACCAAATCACTGATTAGTGATGATATCATTCCGACTGATATGTGCTAAGCTTGCCTCCGTATCAAAACGTCCTATTCTCAAAATGACCTATTAGAAAATCGGCCGATTTGCGAATAGGACATTTTGATACTGGGGCATAAGCTCGACGTAATCCTGTACGATGGTCTCTCTAAGTGAAGAAACAACTGGACACTAAGTTATCTAACGCACTTCATCAGACCAAAGATCGACACAAATAGAGGGTAATCGTCAAAGAGTTTAGTGGGGTGCATCACGATGCTCAACCAACCTACTATGACGTGCTAATGCCATCCAAGTCCGATGATATAAAAGAGATAGTGCTATTCACTATGTATAGCTCCGTCTCTCGCTTAGAGCGGAATCATGATCGTTTTATGACTTCATAGTAGCCCGGCAGTAAGATAATTTCTGGAATAGAGAAACAAGCACGAAGAGGACGGATTCTGACTCAGTTTTTGGAGAAAGAAGGTTGTCAGTATGTAAATAGGTAGAAATTATGTGGGCCTTGTTTTTGGTGTGCAGAGTTTGGTATTAGTCAGGTTAGTTGTGAAGGTATCCCGATTGACGTCATTTTCTGGAAATTAAGCATGATTAGATGTAATAATGTAGCACGAGCATTTTTTAGTATTGTTAGTGGGATCGATAACTTTTGCAATAAAAATTGTGTAGGACTTTTCAATCTTGGTACAGGGTAAAACGGGGTAGATAGAAATGATGGGGCGAATAAAAACGAAACTTTGATTGGAATTTTCACGTTATTTAAATATTGTTTGCAGCAATGAAGAACTCCATTATTTATAAATTATTTTATTTTGAAATGGACGCTCTATGAATAACTATTAATATGGTATTTATGTGAAAATCCCAATAAAAGTTTCGTTTTTATTCACCCCTGTATTTCTATCCACCCCGTTTTACGGTACTTGATAATCCTGGATTAATATTAGAGAAATTAAAATTATTTACTTTTCGCCGTTTTTCTCATGTAAGTACAAAAAGAGGTAGTAAGAAATCTCAAAAAGTATGAAACATCTTATAAGAGTAGTACAAAAAAAAACTAATTGCTAAAAACCTCTTCCTTTTTTGAAGTAGGTAAGTAATAATTTTATTTAAATTTTAAATCGCTTTCATTTCAATAAGTATTTAGCAGTTACTTTAGGTTACTTCTACATATTATTGTTCGATAAATGTTTTATTAAAATATATTTAAAGTAAATATTTTGAGACCACCAATAAAAAAATGAAAAGTTTCCATTTCATATATTATTCTCAATTTCTGCCGAAGGTATGGAACGTCCTATGGTCAATTATTTTACAGTAAGGTATCTTATTCCTTCATATTCCATTTTATTGAACAACATATTCATCTATTGGGATGGTCTTCAGATATTTATTGGCATTTCTCACCACTTTCTTAATATTTGCCATAAATACTGGCATTTGGACTTCGTTGGCGACCTCTTTCCAGTTTTCATTGGCGAATTTCAGGACAACGTCAGCTGAAATAAGTGGAAAAGTCTATTAGTTGGTTCAACAAGGGATCGTTCTCCCTAGTTTTAGTAATTTTGGTAAAATAACAATAAGAAAAGGAGAGCCCGCCCCTTTTCGTAGTGTTACCAAAATGACTTAACCTGATTTTGGAAAGAAGACAGGTAAATGATAAATGTTTTTTTAAGTATGTTACACATCAGTATGTAAACATCATAACAGAGGGCGTTCTTTAGCTTCCGCGAACCCTTAGCACCGCTTTGTTGTGTAACTATTTTGGTGCAAAATAAAGCATCCATACTTACTAATATTATAAATGCGAAAGTGTGTTTGTTTATCTCTCTGTTACCTCTTTACGCAAAAAACGGTGAACCGATTTAGATGAAATTTGATAAAGAGATAGTTTGAGTCCCGGGAAAGGACGTCAGATAGTTTTTATCATATAAATCATCCTTTAAGGGGGTAAAATGAGGGTGGAAGTTTGTATAGGAGTCCTTCATTATGAAGATATAACCAAGAACCTTCGAATTTAGGCACTTGATATAAAATAAATAAACATAATATGTTTAAGCGTTTTTGAAAAATTAAAATGATTGCCCAAAGTAATTTATCCACGCGGATGAAGTCGCGGGCAAAAGCTAGTATTCTATATTTGAGAAAAATTAAAAAAGGCGTGATTCTATTTTTGAAGTACCTAGCAACACGATGACACGATTGGCGCAGTGGTTGAGCGATCGACTGCTGCGCTGCGTGTCGTGGGTTCGATTCCCGCACGGAACAAATATTTGTATGGCCTACAGATAGTTATTCCGGGTCTGGCTGTTTGTGTATGTGAATTTATATGTTTGTAAACGCACCCACGATACAGGAGAAATTCCTAGTGTGGGGCAACGTTTTTTAAAACAAAAAAACTGAGCTTCGCGCTTTATTTTCCTGTAAAGTACTTGTCATAAACATTACCTTTCTACCATAATTATTTGACGAGATATCTATGACACAAAACAAGGAAAATTAAAATAAAACTGTGTTTTCCGTTGAGATGGCAAGGATAACAGAAACATTTACTTAATAATACGATTTACCCGTTTGAGTAGGTACTTAAAAGACATGTCTTGAAGCAGGTATTCGAATAGTTTTTTGTTTTGCAGGAATACCTGGCAAAAAATTTGATAAGATACTTATGCAGACCAATTAAAGGTGTGTCAGAAATAACATCGGTCACATGAAAAAAGAAATTGAGGAACACAATATAATGTCATTAATCATTATAGGTTAACTTAGTATTTTTAGCAACTGAAGGATAAGATTTTTAATTTTTCTCTCACTTTGTAACTTTTGCCATATAAGTACGAGGTATATATGTAGGTCCCTATAGCTTATTTTATTCTCAAGTATGTCCAATTAAAATACATATATCATACGTGTAATTTTTTATTTATTTGCTAGCAAGCTAAAAATCACGGTTCAATTCAGTCAAGTGCGAGTTGGAATCGCATACGAGAGGTCTTGTAGCACTGGGAATTATTATATTAGTAAGCCTACGCTGTCCGTCCGTCTGTCTGTCAGCGGGCTGTATCTCATGAACCAGAATAGGTAGACAGTTTTACATATAGTGTATATCTAATGTGCCAAAATAAGAAATTAAACTAAAAAAATAACATTAATTGGTTGGCACAATTATCAACATTAGTTGGTTACCTATCGGGCACGGAATCCTAAAAGCAACAGCTATTTATTGAGAAAATATAATATTTTAATTACCTAGATCTTTCTGCCCATTGAACAAGTTTCTAAAGTCGAATACCACAGGCTCCAAAGCTTCTGCATCCACTTTGATGTTCTTGACAATTTTGTAAGATTTTCCATCCTTGGTTATTGTTTTCAACTCCATGTTCAGTACGAGGCGGAATTTTTCTGAAAAATACGAAAAAATATTAAAAATTGGTAACAATATTAACGTGTTTTCCCACGGATTCAGACTTGTTGCCTATACCACAGAAATCGTCTATTTTTCCGATTTAGAAATAATCTATGACACTAAGTAATGTCACTCTTTTGAATATAAGTCCGAGAACTTCACTTTTAATGATAAGCCATCATGATTTCAGTCGAAAGACTTTCTGCACCTTTGGCCTCCCCAAAGCGTGGCCACATCGAGTGGTAGGTACTGTGTGTCTCATATTTTGTGGATAACCGTGACCTTCTCCTCCAGGTTAACAGTCCACCTTGCATAAACCTTGTGTATATCTACTATAAGTAGGGGAGAGCGGGGCTAAACGTGCCGCGAGAAAATTATTTCGATTGAATTAGGCTTTATAAAAAATTGGCCAAGTGCAAGTTGGACTTGCACACGAAGGGTGCCGTACCATAAGCCGAAATAAACATGTTTCTTATATGGGGGCCCTTTTATTTTTAACTCTTATTATTTGTTTTTATAGCGGCAACAGAAATCTATCATCTGTGAAAATTTCAACTGTCTAACCATCACGGTTCATGAGATACAGCCTGGTGACAGACGGACAGACAGAAGTACAGCGGAGTCTTAGTAAAAGAGATAAACATTTCAAGCAAGTTCGTCATAAAAAGGAACGCTGCAGCGCACCGATGGCAACTATCTTAGTTTAACATCGGAACAATTTCCCCGCGGCACGTTTAGTCCCGCTCTCTCCTATACCAACTTTTAAGACAACCAATTCTACGAAAAAGACCCTAAATTAAAATAACTTCAAGTTGAAGAAGATCTACATTGCATGACAAATACCTGCAGGGTCAAATAACTTTTTAAAGACAATGTTATTTTGAGCGAAATATTGCCAGGAAAAAACCAAGTCTGACTAACTTGTGATAAGGCTATAATCTCCATTTCCCTCGACTGGGAGCACGATAAGCCGGCCGTTAATGTCATATAAGCCGGTTAAAGTAAAACCAGCGCATAGAGCATCCAGTTTAAGCGTTTGTTGTTCTTCGTCGTTCCTGGATAATAGGGTTTAGAGAAAAATAAGTAAGTACATGAACAAATAAATGAAGATCACGTTTGGGCCTAATCACCTAACCCTTTACTTATTTAGAAAGGTACGTACACTTCTATACAGCAACGGCACAAGTGGGCGAGGCTGTTCCCGACAATCGGGCACAAATCCATAGTACCAGTCACTGAGACATGTTTTAAGGAAATCCCAATAACACTCAGTCGAGTTGGAATCAAACCTGAACTTCAGTAACGATTGCGACGATTGGTTAAACGAGACAGTCGAGAAATCGTCATCATTTATTTCTTACTAGCTTTGGCCCGCAACTTCGTACGCGCATATCCCGTTTTTTCTCGTTCCCGTAGGAATTTCCCATTTCCGTTTGGCCTAGCGTACAACATTCCTCATGAATGTGGCTGACAAAAAGAATTTTCCCAATCCGACTGGTAGTTCCAGAGATTAGCGCCTTATTTTTTATTTTTTTTTATTTAATATGGGTTTGCTCTTGACTCTAGTCTAGGTCATAGATGACAGAGACAAAGTCGACGATGGAGCGAGCTTACCCAGAAGAAGCCTGTTGGTAGTTGGAAGGTAGGGATGGTAACTTGCAGTGCGTCTAGATGTCCGATGGTAGAAGGGGGCCGGTGGGATGAGATCGTGGAGTTCCTGGACACTCTCCCCGAAGTACAATCTGTAGAAGACCGACAAGCAGGCAACCTTGCGGCGATGAGCCAAGCTGTGCAGCTTGGCATCCACCAGCCTTACGTCGCCAATGAGCCTTTTAGCTCTGTGTTCCACCGAGTCAAGCGCGGCAAGTTGGTATTTAGCTGAGCCATCCCAAAGGTGGCTGCAATACTCCATGCAGGATCGGACTTGTGCTTTGTAGAGGGTTAAAAGCTGTCCAGGCGTGAAGTATCGCTTCACTCTATTTAGGATGCCCAGCTTTTTGGCCGCAGTTTGGGCTTTGTGCTCAATGGTGGCACCAAAGTTGCCTTCGAAAAAACAAACTCTTCAGCTTTATTATATTAGTAAATAGATAGCAAAGTTTTAACGTCACTATTATGCAATGCTCTCAGAAGGAATATGATGTAGAAGTACCCATAACTAACCAGAAATGTTCAATTCTGCGGGTCGACTCTGTAAACATGTCGAAGTGAACGCTTGGTTGAAGTGATCACGAGGTGAGCTGTCAATCCATATAATCAAGATCTCATGTGATCACGACGTGAGCTGTCATTCCATCTTGATTATATGGAGAGTGGTCACTTTACCCAAGCCTTCACTTCACTAATTTGGTCGTGATGTGAGTGTAAGTGAGGTGAGTCTCATATTTCGAAAATACAAAAAATAATTCAAACATTTACTTACTTTGCACTCTCAATAACACACGATCTAAATCCAGTGACCGTAGTATTGAAGAGCTTAAACTTCAGGATGGACAGATTTCCTTCTATTTCTGACTGGTACATGGGATCCATGGATTCAGCGCCGACTTCAGGATTGGCTTCCAAAATTAATGGATACGCTACGTTGACCGCGCGGGTCATGCACGCATCGTCGTTGGGCTTGCATTGGTATATACTCAGTGCTGGAATAATTAAATGAATGTTGAAAGGTCATAATGGTCAAAAAGGAGATAAATATTTAAATGACGCCATAATATAAGATGTATGGAAACCTGCTGTGCCGATCTCCATAAACGGAGGGAGAAGATGACGATATATATTTTTAAATATGTTTTTGACACCAATAAATTGGTTCCAGTAAACTTACATAGTTTTTTTATTTATTAAAATTGTATTAAGTAATACTTAACAAGCTTCAAAAATTCCATTATTAATACTATTCTGAAAAAATATCTAAGCTATTATCCAAGGCATCCCCAAATTAAGAAACATCAAATTCGCTTACCTGTATTCGACAGCACATTGACGATTGCACAGAAAAATAACAGCAAAAGCGAAAACATAGCGAACACGGATTTCACTTCCGACGACATTCGTCACTCGTGGCCGAGTGCAGGATCTCATGCTTTGACCTTGTTTTATATTAAGAAACAGTATATTTATATTTTTTAATTCAACGAATACAAAATTCTGATCACTGTGATTGCGAACCTGCGACAACGCGTGTTTGCACAGTTATTTTATTTTTTCGTAGGTGCAATATTTTTGTAGTACCTATATAATTATATTAACCTATACATAATTCATAACTTAGGTAGGTATATTTTTTTAATATACCGTAAAAATTCACGACAAATTAAGGAAAAAATATGCCTTGTTTACTATGTTGTTTTAAAATATTTTCAATTTTATTCCGTATTTTATGCATCAAAAATATATACCAAATAACTTTACATGATATGAGAACCATTTTGACTAGCTTTCGCCCGCGACTTCGTACGCGTAAATTCCGTTACCGTAAAGCCTTCCTCATGAATGTGGCTATCATATACAAAAATTATTTTCCAAATCCGACTGTTAGTTCCAGAGATTAGCGCGCTCAAACAAACTCTTCAGCTTTATTATATTATTAGTATTACTATAGTATAAATATAAATAGATTGGAGGAAAAGACAGCAAAAGACAGATTTTATGGAAAGGAAATAAGAGGCTTTTGTCCAGGACTAGGTCAAAATAGTCCAGATAGATAAACCAATTTGTGATAAAGTTCACAAAATATCTTAAGACATAGAGATCCAAGGTCTGGTTTATTAAACACCACCCTTAAATATGACCAGCTATTGTGGATGCATTAAATTTGCCAAAAAAATGTAACTTTATTTTTAAGTTGTTTCTGCATCTAAAAGTTAATTCGCAATAACCATGGTCGGTTTGATATGGATTATTGATAATTCCGCGCCAAAACTGTGTTATACAAATCAACTTTGAGCTGTGAACTGTAAAATATGGGCACTTGTTACAAAAGATACTTGTTAAAGTTCCGCTGTTATTCTCTATTAATTTCGTTGCGGGATCCAAGATAGTTTAATCGCTTCATTGACTCGACATGTTTCTAAATGTCCCTACTGCTTGTCTGGTCCTTAGGAGTTGCAGTTGTTAGGAATAGTGTGAAAACAATTATTGGTTTACTTTTTGATTTTACTTTCTTTTTTTTTAAATTTTACTAACAAGTTCATACATTTAGTTGGGTCCAAGACTCTTCTCTAAGCAGTCAGTCGTGAGAAGATAAGTGAATCTACCAAATTGGCAGCCAATGACCTATGGGTTTTTGATGAATCGACTGGAATTGGATATTTTTTTAAATTGACGAGGGTTTATGCTTACTACAATAAAAACTTGTTAAATCCAGTTTTATGCAGTAACATAACCTGTGTTTGTTTGGAGCCTTATGTGAAGGAAAATAACGCCTTTATGTATATCGATACATTGCATGTAAAAAAGGAAAGGATAATATTTCATTAGTTACTTTAGAATATTGTAATTACTTAGATGGATGAATATTGTCGTCGATGCCCACAAAATGGGGCCTAGGTGACCTAGGGCTCTAGAGAAAATGGTACAGTCTATCGACGACAAAATGGTACAGTGTATAGGCGACAAAATGTTACAGTCTATCGGCGACAAAATGTTACAGTATATTGGTGGGATTGTAGAAACGAAACCGAAATATAAATCTCAAACATCGGTATCCGGTAGCGCATGTCAATCCCATAAATTGTTTACTTATCGTAATTAGAATGTCAGTTATCTAAGAGCCACTGGATGCTCACCGTAAAAGCTGGATCGAGGCGGCGCTAGAAAATAGTGCCTGTAGTAATATTGGGGAGGCCATAGTCTAGTAGTGGTACATTGTAGGCTAATAACAAAAAATAAATATAATATAAGGTATAATATTCCGTCAAACAAAATGCAACGATCTCCAAAATCTCTGACATCTAGATAGCCTTGAGTGTACAATTTGAAACATGTGGAAGATAATTTTCATGTTATAGCCTTATCAGTCGCACCTGTGAACTAGGTAAATAGTGTCTCTTTAATTATAGGGCAACTTATTTTAATAATATGCTAAAGACTCATATGTGTTAGTCTCTCAATTTGAAAGTCACCTTTTATAATGTTGCTTCAAAGCAGCTTGTTGTGCACGTTTGATCTTTGTTTTAATGATACTGTCTCATGGGGTACAGCCCTGCCAAGACGAGCCAAAAAAGCGGGGCACCACTTATCTTTTCTTGTAGGTCCACGAACATTAAGAAGATTCAAACTGAAAGGCACTTTTGAATTGTCGAAGTCGGTCAGTCAAAAAACATGAAGTTGCTCATTCCAATACTTAGATATCTGTGGAGGAGAACGTGCATTTTACGGCCATGCCATACTTTTTCAACGAGATGTAGAGTAAAGCCTTCTAATGTTACGGGGCTTTTCTCGACTCGAGATCTGATAACTTTTTAACATCGAAAGCGATCTAAGAATGTCTTGGCAATTAATATACATGAAAGTTTTTGATGGGATACAGTTTTTTGAGACAAGACAATCCCGACCGAGCCAAGAGGATCATCGGCAATGATAGGCTCATCTAGTGGAAGCTCCAAAGTCTTAAGCATTGACGCCGAGTTGCTAGCCTGTCGGTTTTCTATTAGTTGCATTTTAGGGAGTGTGCGACGGAATTGCATACCTAAGTAGTTTATTTCCGCCAAGCCCGTTCCATCATCGGAACACAAGACGTTCGGCGATGCGCCACCGGTACATGGTAGACATCCCACCCACACGCACAAAACTTTTTGGGAACAGGTTCATTGTGCGTACAGCTGAGGAGTGGAATTCCCTGCCAGAGTCTGTGTTTCCTGATAGGTACAACCTGGGAGCCGAGAAGTAACCTATTCAGTCCTGACCTAAAGTACCACGAAAAACAGACTTCGGCAGGGAATTGCACTCCTTAGCTGTAAAATATTCCGAAAACGTTTTGTGCGTATGGGTGGTATGTCCAACATGCACCAATGGCGCATCGCCATAAGTGTTGTTCTCCGATGATGGAACGGAATCGGCAGAATTAGGTTGTGCAATTCTGACGCACACCTTCCGAAGTGTAACCGACAGGCTGGCAACTCTACGTCGATGTTCAAGACTTTGGTACATGTACCTATGAAAAAAATCTCATACCCAAGTAAGCATGCACTTGCCGGTGTTTTGTTTTAAACTACCAAGTAAGAAAAACAATTGGCCATGCTCGCAAAGGTGTACTGGGCCTAAGCTGGTCATATGTAACTTTTGTTATTAAAAGGTGTTATTAGTACAATAGTAGCTCTTTATTAAAATTATGTATCATTATTTTCATGTTAACTAAAGTGGACAGACAAGTTAATTATTCTTTGTAATAGGCGGTCTTAATTCTGTCACATTTAATCCGCAGAAACTGTGTGTCATGGGTTTTAAAAGCAGTGTCTATTAGCGCTGCCATTTATAAACTTATTTGTTAACACAGTTTAGTGGTTTTGCTAGGTTTTATGAAAATAGGGTAATATAACGTCAAAAAACTTTATGAATTGCAGTGTATGTATAGTCTTATAAGGTATAATGGAGTCCATTCACACTTAGAGTCCCATACGGTCCGCTGTGTTAGTCTCATAGCCATCCAAATATCGCTGAGAAGCTTCTTGAGAGCTTCACAGGCTTTGCGAGCAACCTCTCTGTTCCAACGCTTTGTGCTTTGGGTAGTCTCGCATTCCAGGCAGACGTAGACGAATTGATCGAATTGACTTGAAGAAAACATGGAACAGCATACTCAATGTCGTCAGCAACAGCATACACCAGGGAACCTCTTCCTGAATGTCAGAGCGTCAATTATCATTAGGAAAAGGTAGGGGCTGAGAACAGACCCTTGGTGCAAATCGACTACCACGCTGAAGCTGTTAGTGGTACCGGACTTAGGTACTGCATCGACTATACATCGCTTAGATCAACTGCACATACTTCCCAGGTACACCTTTCTCCTTAACGGCCCACTACAAAATCTCACGAGACACCCGGTCATATGCCTTTTCGAGGTCAACAATGCAGAAAAAAATAAACAAGTAAAGAAACATTTTGAAGTTTAATTAAAGCTTAAAGAATTAAAAATCAATAAGAATTTGGTCCAGCGGAACACTCTTTAGATATTTATTGAAGTTCTTCACGAGTTTATTAAGGTTAGCATTGAACACTGGTCCTTGAAGCTCCTTTACTACCGGCTTCCAGTTCTTGTTCACAAATTGCAGAACTTTCTCAGCTGTAAATAGAATAAAAATATTACACACCTTTGGAGCTTTAAAGCATTATACTTTGAGACCAAGAAGGTCGTTGATGTCACCAGGTATACTAGCAGCCCTTTCATCAGAGACAATAGAGGAAAGAAATATCGGACAAGAGGATCTGTAGAAAGTTAGAGTCAAAATAAATCACATGAATATGACGAGGGAATTGGGAATATAACCATGAAATCAACATGGACAAAAGCCTTTACATGTATTTGGTCTACGAAGAGGATATAGAGAATTCAGTAAGTTTCTCAAAATTACTGTTATGAACTGTTTCTAACAAGGCGTGTACAAAAAAAGCAGCAAACACTACAAATACAACAAGTTTTACTTACAGCCTATATTTTTATTTCCTAGTTAAATGATAAGTTATATTTATTTTGCAAATAATTTGAACATAACACATCAATCATTTTTGATTACTTTTAAACGACATGAGGCCGAGTTAGAATTTACTTGAAAACCAGTCCATGATAGTGAATCTTCATTTCTATAAGTTCGTCAACATTACCAAAACGTTATGGCAGAAACACAATAACAACAACTGCCCTTACTTCACGGTTGGATACCAAAGTCAGGAAAACTTCAGTCATAAACATTCTTAAGGTCCATTAAGCAAAAGAATTATTTATGTGTGCTGAGACAGTGAGTCCGTGCGTTAGATTTATGGGCAAAAGTAAGGAAATTGAAAAAGTAAAGGTAGTGGAAAAGTGTTCAAGTTGAATAAAGGCACTAAAATTTTACTTGATAAAGTTATGGGTGTCCTTTATTGCAGCGTCAAAAAGGCTTTAAAATCGATTCGATGGCGTTAGCTTAAAGTCATCCAAACAACTAGTATATGTCACCGGAAAATTGCAAACGCCGTAAGATTGTAAAATATCGCATAAAATTGTAAACAATTTTTTTTTAATAAGACACGGATATATTGGAATCTATTGAATTTGGATGGGATTTACTATTCACCAAACGTTTTTTTTATGATAAATCAAGAAATTATTATCAAAATAAAGATTTATTACAATCTTCCGGAGTCTGCAATTTTCCGGTGACATATACATATAATTAAGATATAACAATAAATTATGAAATGTTTTTCATTACTAGAGAACAAAGGATCACGACTGAAGTCGATTCAGGACAGCATTATGTCTTTATTTATATTTTGATATTAAGAAAGTCAATAAATGTATGTGGGTCATTGACCGTTATTGCACATTTATCTGGTGTCTACCATAGTACGTATTTTCAGGCAGAACCAATAGTTTTATTTTTCTTTATTTACGAAAATTATTTCACTGATAAATTTTTGTAACTGAATCCTTTTTAACCTGAAAATGCACGGTACCTGTAAGAAGTCGTGGAAAAAGCCTGTACTTAAATAATAATTATGCTAAATGATAATCCAGATTGTATGTGTCGAAATTTCTTTTCTAGCAATAATGGTGGGAAATCATCAAATAACTCCTTCTACTCTGAGCGGAGTAGAAGGGAGTGTCAGACTTTTAGTGACTAAAACCCATCCGTTCCTCCAAATACTCTTTCGAACAAATTCCGCAACCCTGACAGCAATGATAACATATACAAGTTCAATAAAAACCATTGCCGCAAAAATCAAAGAAAGGCTTTGTTCTCTAGCCCAGTATATTCGACTTAATCTAATATATTGCCACTAGCCTATCCAAAGTATATTATGAGGAAAGCCGCAGGATCCCTGCCTTGGCCCAGTTACCGGAGCCGAAAATCGTTGACCCGAATAATATTGGACCTCAGTTTAAGTGAGGTGGATAGCAATTAACTAAAGGCAACAAAATGCTGTGCTAATCACCAAATGAATGATGATTAAGCGAATCTATTAGCTGAGGTATTTGCTTAAGGAGAAGATGAAATGAAACGATTGAGAGAGGGAATGAGAAGATTCTCAACAGTAGGTACTGAAATTAAAAGTGTGGTCATGGATGACGAATTCAAAGAGTTTAACGCTATGATTGACTTTCAATCATACATAGAATCGAATGTTTTGGGTTTGTTAAAGATGAATACAGTCCATTTTAATAAGTACTTTGTTATTTTAGCATTATTGTATATTTTAGTCAACAACCAAGTTCTCTGAATAAATAAAAATAAAAGTATATTTTTAACTGACGCAAAAAAAACAACAGAATTAGCAAATAATACGGTACGGTTACGGTCAAAAATACTGAAATAGTTCTGTTATTGTTGAGACATAAAACTGGAAATCTAAATAAAACTTGCGTTTCTTTGGCAACTTTTGCCAATAATAGGTAAGTAAACATATATAAGTGTAATTTGTACGTATTTAGAAATATATAGGTATGTTTATCAGTTGTCTGGTTGCCATAGCACAGGCTCTGCCTAGTTTGGGATCGGATGACCGTGTGTGAGTTGTCCCAAGATATATTATATTAAAATATATTATATTATTATTATATATTCTTACCCAATTCCTTTTGCTCTCCATTGAACAAATTGGTAAAGTCAGATATCATCCCTCCTTTCAAGTCGCTGTTAAATTGATAGGTATGAAACGAAATATATTTTTTTCCATCTTTCCGTTGACTAACCTTTATGTCACTATCGATTTGAATAGAGTAGTCCTCTGTAATATAAAAAAAAAACATAAACGCAATGCAATGGCTCGTAAATGAGCTATATTTTAATAAATTCCTCAATGGATTCAATGGATACTAATTTGGACAACTGTATCAAATTTATAATAATCTCGGGCGCTTTATCGTCACTGGCAGCCTTATTCAACCTACTGTTGACTGGACCTGACTTTAAGCCTATTCTCGTTCCTGTCTGGTTTCTGATCTATGCAAATTTTGGAACTAGAATATATGATAACTAGCTGTTGCCCGCAACTTTGTACGCGCATATCCCGTTTTTTCCGTCGTTTCCGTAGGAATTTCCCGGTTCCGTATAGCCTATAATAGCCTCATGAATGTGGCTATCATATAAAAAATTTAAATCGGTTCAGTAGATCCAGAGATTACCCCCTACAACCTCACAAACTCACAAACTTTACCTCTTTATAACATTAGTATAGATTATAATTTATCATTTGATTCCAAGGGAATGGGAAACAAAGTCATAATACAAGGGTTAAAACTTACTGCATTGAATTTTGTAGCCTCCGTTTCCTGCAATGGGTAGTGATAGAATCTTTCCAGATACATCGTAGAGACCAAACATGTTCAAAAGTGGACAATTGATATCTAATTGTAGCTTTTCCCTTTGTAAGTTAAGGCTGAAATCCAAAGAACAGTAAGTATTTTTATTATTACTAGTAATTACTACTAATTTCATCTGTAACTTGGTTTTTTATGAACGAAATCCTTGAAACAATCCAAAAAAGGTAAAGACAAATATTATGTTATTTGAATCTTACTTCATGTTAACTACGTTACAGTTTAAGGATCCTTCAATGGTGCTGTTTATAAGCGTATACTTTATGCCAATTAGGTCTCCTTTAATTTCAGCTTGATACATGGGATCCAGGTTCTCAATATTTAGTTCCGGGACACCTGGTATGGCTAGCATAAACATCACGTTTGCAGTTTTTGTCAGACAAACGGAATCGTCTTCCTTACATAGTGTTAGTTTTGGTGCTGAAATAATAGAACATTTCACAGTATTTATATTGAAACTTAAAATAACGCTTTAAACGTGCCATCTGTTACACAGAAACTTGATATTATATCCTCTATTGCGTTTTGACCACCATACCCTTAAAGAACATGTCAAAGGCTACATCTATATTAATAAAACAAAATTATATCTGCATATCTATTAAGGAAAACAATGACAAAAGTATGAAGAGCTATTATAACTTTCAAGAACATACTGGTATAAACATAAACATATTTAAAAAATATGTACTAACCTGGAACAGCTTGTATTCCAAATATAACACAGCACAAGAACAATATTCGTCCCGACATGTTCACAAGTCTGCGTTGAGATGTTCTAGACGAAATAGGTTTTATCTCAGACATCGTCATTTTATATGCTTTTAAATATCAGCCTAACTACATCTAGGTACACTGAACGAGTTTTAAAAGGTTTAAAAACAAAAAAAAAATCAATACCGTGTAGAACACGTGTTCCGTATCATAGTATTCGTAATGGTACGGGATTCTTACAATTTATTTTCAAAAAGTGGAGCAAAGAAACCTTGAATTAAACTTAAAGTGTCAACAACTGATCCTTATAAAAGTGTGAAATTGCAAAATTGTAAACATCATCATGTTTCTCTAGCCCTTCATTATCATCCACAGCCTATGCTCCACTGCCGCTTGTGCCGTTTATTTTTCTTGTGCCAAACTATGGAGATTGGTATAAGAAAAAACATGGGTTCCTGTGCCAGCCTCATTCATGTCTACCTGCGAGGGCAACAACGTTGTCTGCTCATCTCGCCACGCCAGTTTCCAATCCGCGAATGCCATTTGGTTACCGCCTTATTGTAGTAACTCATCAACTGCATCTTGTAAGCTCTATTTGAGTTCCGTCCCGATATCACCACCTGCTTTGATTCATCATCATCCATTGCACAGTTCATCCATCTTCAATCATAAGACATTATGTTTTAATAGAGCATTTCAGTAGAATCAATAAAATAAATGGTCAAAAACGAAATCGAACAGGTCACAGGACGCAAGACTATTCAACTTTTCAAATGCTTTCTGACCAGTAGGTATGTGGTTTCTCAAGAAGTTCCTACACCTATATTTATTGGTCGGTAAAAAACATTTGAAAAAAAAAACGGATCAATTGCTTATAAACCCAAGGATGTAGGAGCTCCAGTTTCAGAGCTTTTAGGAAAAGAACCCTGACTATGCGACCTTGTCGGAACCTTCCAGCTTTATTTAACTTTCCTTAAGACGTACTTCACCACACAACACATGAACTGCTAGGAAACCACTGTGAGGTCATTAGCATTTTCGTTTTGTGTTTGTTTTTTATAGGCTATGTAAATGGTCATGTTTAGGTTCTTCATCAAAATAAATGGTTTATTGTTTTTAAATACCTACGTATTCAATGAACGTTTATGTTAAATAATTCAAATTTTAGGCTCGTAAAATACTGGTTTCAGCTGAATCCGGTTTGACTGGGAGCCGACCCCAATACAGTTGGGAAAAGGCTAGGCAGATGATCTACATCAAATACAGAACATCACCTTTTAGATGACCTCATGCTTGGGTTTTGTTTTTTTTTTTTTTTTTTAATCGAATGCGCATTGACTCTGCCACTGACCCTCTGCGTCAATCAAGCTTACTTTAGTACACATACACATATTGTTTTATCGCAGTGATGAATTTCAATTCCAGAATACGATAAATAAAACGATTCATATTTTCACCTTTATACTTTTTTTATAAAACTTCAAACATTAATGCTATATATATACATTCATCGTACATACTTAAAATGTAGATCTTCGGTTGGAACCTGATGGTGGAAATTCTTCAGATTATTAATAAATTTCTTCATAAAGACCTCCATCACAATATCGCGGGTCATTTCTTCTAGCATTCTCTCACGAATGATACCTGGAAGGAAATAATTACGTAGCGCATTGTTTTTATCTACTAGGCTTGGGACGTATAAGAACAAAACTTAACTCGGGACATTTACAAAGGAAAGGTACAGTTTCTTAAATTGTTATGTGACGATTAGCAGGTACATGCGTAAATAGCATTATAACTCTTCTTTACAATGTTGACTGAACGTAAGCAATTCTCAAGATTCTGGCACAGTAGTACATATATTTTCAGCAGACTGTCTCTGACATGTTAGTCCTCGAAACAAATCATAGATGGCGCTGTTTTATGTTACATCCTGGCGCTGTATTACTAAGACTTGTCTTATTATGTTTATTTTTTACTATTTCTTCTGAACCTGAATAATATCGATTAAATATCAATTAAATCTCATTTTATGATTTAATTTTTCTTAAAAATATTAGTCCTTGCCGGATATTGTTACATGTTGATTTTTTTAACAATTCTAAACTCGCCAAAATGTTTAGTTTCAAACCGAATATATTTGAAATAATTTATATTCAGTCTTATGGTAAGAATTTAAGAGATGTAAAAATCAAAGTTCACTTACAGGAATCATGGTTGCTGAAAACTAAGTTTGTGTATTCCGTATCTTTGACTTTTCCGTTTTTCAAATCCGGGATTACCGTGTAGTCCAGTATATTGACGTGATGTTTTCCTTTATCGTTCTTCACTTTCTCGTGCTTCCCGCTAATTGATATATGGTAGTCCTCTGTTAATGATATAAGATATGTGGTGAACCAAAGATAACTTTTTTTTTTACTATGTTTTACCACTATCTCACCCGATGGTAAGCGATGATGTGGTCGAAGATGGCGTACGCTTGCCTGGAAGTTACCTATTCACTCTAAACTTAAAGACTCCCAGGTTGTAGCTATCAGGAAATACAGACTCAGGCAGGGAATTCCACTCCTTAGCTGTACGCATAATTAACGTGTTCCCGAAACGTTTTGTGCGTGTGGGTGGGATGTCCACCATGTACCGGTGGCGCATCGCCGTACGTCTTGTAGTCTGATGATGGAACGGGCTTGGCGGAATAAAACTATGCAATTCCTTCGCACACTTCCCAAAATGAAACCGATAGAAAACTGACAGGCTAGCAATTCGGCGTCGATGCTCAAGACTTTGAAGCTTTGACTCGACGAGCCTATCATTGTCGATGCCGAACTAATGCCTTTTATTTCCACTTTTGTAAACAGACAACACTATGGCGCGTAGAGCCGTAGTCAATGGTTAGACCAGACTGACGCGCTCCAAGGTTTTTAGCTTTTAACATATTGAACTCATTTTATTATTTGAGTATTTATTAAGAATGTATGTAACATATTTAGTGTTATTGTGTAACAACCAGTTTAAATAATACACGAGTGTGATTAGAACATCTGCGTTGAATTATTAAAAAACCAAGCAGATTCAGCGCCGACAGATATTTCTTTTATTTATAAATAACTTAATTGTACAACAAAAGTGGAACAAAAAAGGAAACTCAAAACAAAAACACGTACAATGGTCGGCATGGAAGTTTATGTAGATAATAAGGTATAACTAGCAGTTTTATGAACTCTGTTTTTGTCAATTTTCAATTCCGAACAAGAGCTCATAGGCTGGAATCTTGTTGAATTCATAGGAAATGAATGATAGTTGAATCAATCTGAGTAACTTGATTCCAATTACAGGGTGTTCCAAAAGTGCGCGGTCTTATTTAAGGGTCAACACCCTTGAATAGCTCTTGGGTAGCTGATGGTGATGGTGGGGAAAAAAACACTGGCACTCTGGGAGTGCCGACAGAAGTGAAAACTTAAACAAAAATGCCCAACGCGCCTCGCGATCCGTTACCGTCGCCGAACGCGCGCTGCGTCGTATCGTAGTGAATCGCGTAGCGCTTATATCTGGGCCGCCTTCCAACCTAATACAAATGCTTGATGTAAACCGACTGTTTATCTGACAACACACCAGCCATTTTTTTTTAAACAAGTTTAAAAATATTTAGAGTTACCATAAACAATTTGACAGTCTCCTTTTCCTTCCACTGGTACAGAGTCTACAATCCCGTTCAGTTCATACTGTGCTTGCAAAGTGAGAACCGGACAGGATATCGCGTAGTCAAATAACGTGGCATACGTTATTTGACGTGTGACGCGTATGTTGCTGAAATTATAATTAAAAGTTTATTATAAAGGTAGGGCAAATAATCCATCCATACTAATATTATAAATGCGACAGTGTGTCTGTCTGTCTGTTCCGCTTGAACAGATTTTGATGAAATTTGGTACGAAGAAAGATTAGACCTTGGAGAAGGACATGCCTTTTTCGCGAGAAAAAGGCTTGAAGGGGTTGAAATAGGGGTGAAAGTTTGTATGAGAGTCCGTCATTATTGAAGATAATTAAAGTATTTAGGCACTTCATAAAAAAATAATAAAAATATATTCAAGCGTTTTCAAAAAAAATTATCTTAAAAATAAAAATGGCTGCCCAAAGTTATAATTCCACGCGGACGAAATCGCGGGCAAAAGCTAGTGAGCTTTATAAAGGGAATGGATACCTAAATGTATGCATGTAGGTTCGAGCTATTATCTGGTAAGACACAACTAACTTTGTGACACCAGAGTAACATCAGTAGTTAATCCAGCGATGCTTGTTCGTGGAAGTAAGTAACATCAGTAATACAATCGTCATGTTTCTGATTCCGGGATTTTAAAGGAGGTATTATCAGCTCTATGTTACTTTCTTCCACGAAAATGAGGTAAATATAGTCTACCTATTCCGATCTCTGGTGATCATCTACTAAGTAATATCTGATTTGAAAAAAAATATCTCCGGTATGTACTTACTCCAATTTCACAAACTCACAGTTCTTCAATCCAGTCAACGTGGCATTAAACAGCTCGTATCTAATAGTTGACAGGTCCGTAATAATGGCGTCGACATGGAGAGGATCTGAGGTCTCCACTCCAGTTATACCGGCCACAAATCTTGGATATACTCGTGAGATCACGGCGTTTATGAAACATTCGTCATCTGTCGTATCGCAGAGTTGCCTTTGTAAACCTGAAAATTAGAAAAAAAAAACAATCAGATGAATTCTTCTCTATTCTCTTTTTGAAGTGTGTTTAAATCTATGCTAATATTATAAATAGGAATGATTTGTATTTTTGTATGTAACGAATAAACTTAAAAACTACTGGACCGATTTGAAAAAATCTTTCAGCAATGGATAGCTACATTATCAGCGAGTAACATAGGCTATATTTTATCCCCGTATTCCCACGGGAACGGGAACTACGCGGGTGAAACCGCGTGACGTCCGCTAGTATTAGATATTGCTTTCATATCACACGTCGAGAAGACACATCTGCGGTCACACCGCTTGTGGTGCAGGAAAAAGTTGAAGGCACAAGAGCGCGCGGCTAACCAATGCGTTGGATCGACCAATTCAAAACTGAACTCAATTGCCCACACCACGAACGTACAAGAAGATCTTAAGTACCCTTAATATGAAGACCACGACTTTCCCAAGAGCGTGAAGACGAAGAGAAAAGAATTATATGCGAAAAAAGAAGTTTAAACTTGTTGACGAAGAGCAACAGCTATAATTTAAATATTTTACTGTCACCGAATTAAAAAAAAATACACTTTATCAAAGAGTAACTTGAAAAACTTCATAAAAATAAATACTCACACAATGCGCATTTAAAACAGAACAATGCAACAATTAATCGAACTGAGAACATTTTGGCTTTGGCTCTCAAAAGTAAATGGCCATTATTTTCCTAAAAAACTGTGTTTTATTTCATGTTGTTATATTGATAAACTGTTGAGATAGTCATTTGTAAAAAAAAACCGGCCGGAAAGTATAGGGTTCCGTAGTTGCACGTCACAATTGCCGACTTAGTATGGTGCTTTTCGTTTGATTCTATGAATATATTAATTGAGTTCACGGTTTAACGGTTAAAAAGATCTAAAAACGGGCCCACATAGGACGATGGTAACTGAATAGGAATTTGTACGCAATTTTCCTTCTCCAAGTACATTTTATAGGTTGTTCGACTATTACTCGTTAACTTGTAAAGCCTACTTAGCTGTGATAGTTTTCCTATAAAATTCGTTAAATGTATATGCTTATATATATTTTTTTTTACTTCTCGTACGACGTATAAACAACCGTTTTGCTGGCAGAGGGACACATGACTCTAACAAAAATCAGCACTTTAAAGCTTAATATTTCGCAAACGGATCCTTGGATGGAAAAATGGTTTTCCGACCTATCCAACGATATCCCTCACCACTCTATAGACGATACAAAGGGGGTACAGGAATAAAAAAAAATCAGGATTTTATTTTACCACTGTCGATGTCGCCGTGATTAATATGAATACCAAATTCCAATTTTCAAGTGCTAATCGTCTCTGAGCTAAACTGCGGACAGATAGACAGACAGATGGACATGACAAAACTATAGGGGTTCCTACTTGTTGGCGCCACTCCTTCTGGCAACCAAACATAGCGCCAGTATCGCGGGTCAAGCGACGCACCGTGGGTCCAGTGCTGCCACTTGCGCTGGACCGGACGTTGAAACATTGCTGGTAAATCACTGGCTATCTGCTTTGGCTGTCGTCGCTTCGGTAGGGAAATACCAAGCTTGTATAAACCCCGAGCTCAGTGGGCTGAGCTCTCTTTTTCACTCGCACTTCGTCGTAGAAACAACATTTAATAACGTCCATCATTATCAAATACTTATTGTAATTAATTAATTGGTTATGAATTAAAAGCGATTAAAGTGTTATCTATCTATTTATTCCTGTCTAAAGTAGACTCAACTTACATAGTTGACTACGGAACTATAAAAAAGACAGGTTATTTTTTTTCGTTACATACTTGGTAGTTATTTTTGAAGAATCTGTGTGTCGAGTAGGTATGGACTCACCTCGCAGGCGGCTGTTAGCATATACATTCATATAAACCAAGCGTAGAAGTGAGTTTCACTAATTATCTACTGAAACTGTGACAGTTAAAACTTGCACTCAGTGCAATTTGCGCGGACGCCGTTATTATTAGTAACGGCGCCTCTAGTTTTTTTTATTTTTTTTAACGATGGGAAATCATCAAATGACTTCTTCCGCTCTGGGTGGAGCGGAAGGGCGTGTCAGACTCTTACTGACTAAAACCCATCCGTGTTCCTTCTAAAGCCCTTTGCGTTCCAGGGCCGCGGTGACTCTTTCAAACAAATTCCGCAACCCTGGCAGACCTCTAGTTGCCAACGCGATTCCGTGCTCTGTGGTCTAGAGCAGTATTTCACAAACTATGAATATTTAATCACTATAAGGACCCCGAAAAGCCCGCTGCACCATTCTCATCGCCAAGGAGTGTTCCTTAGCGAATTTATTGAAACTTCTTATTCAAGTTCTTCATTCAAATCGTTATACCCCTTTTTTCTTCATTTCAATCAAGAAGTGAGTCCCGAATTTAGTACTTTTTGTTAGCTCGCGGTCCAGTAAACTTTGGATTCATAATTCTAGATTATCTGAATTCGTTGCCACCAACTCAAGTATCGACTTAAGAGTTTTATATTTTAAAATTATATTTAGTGACGAAAATGGTCACATTTTGATATTAAAAAAGGCCCTAAAAAAATATGGGTTGCAATTTGTATTCTTTTGCAAAGCATGTCAAAATAACACAATAAAAAAAAACGTTTCCTAAATTCGATCTAGATTGACATCGAGATTACCGAGAGACCAAATACATTTGGTATTTTTGATGTAATAATTCACTGGTTTACAAATTTTAGGTACCTCGCAAAAAAGTGTTATAGATTATGTTAACCTTAGAGTGGGCGCGCCTATGTTACGTGAGTAGGCCCGTTTGGCCCGGAGGACACGGTGGAGCATACGGTGGAGGTCAACCCTGCGTGGGCACCGCCGTGTCATCGTCGAGGCGATCATCGGCGGCGACCTCTCGCGTCCGGTCCTGGTTAAATCCATGGTCCGGAGCGAGGAGGCTTGGGAAGCGGTCACTTCCTTCTGCGAAGTAGTAATGCTAGCGAAGGAGGCGGGCCGCGCGAGGTAGTTACTAGGCCTTCGCCCCTAACTGCCGCTACAGGAGAAGACTATCGTACCGGCCAGAGCCTGCCAGGGTCGCGGAATTGGTTCGAAAGAGTCACCGCGGCCCTGGAACGCAGATAGCTTTAGAAGGAACACGGATGGGTTTTAGTCAGTAAGAGTCTGACACGCCCTTCCGCTCCACCCAGAGCGGAAGAAGTCATTTGATAATTTCCCATCCATAAAGAAAAGGTGTTTGGAGCATTTTTCCGCACTCGAAAAAAAATACAAATATCTGCACGTGTCATGATCACGCAGCCTAATAACTGCCTCTGCATCCCTCATCTGCATGTATTGCAAGCTGAAATACAATTTTAAACTACCTTCTCCAAACCTAAATTTTCGTTAACAGAAATATTTTATCGCGTCAGATTTTTTTTACTGACTTCAAAAAAAGGGAGGAGGTTCTCAATTCGGTTGTATTTTTTTCTTGATGTGAAACATCTATAGCCGCGGGTAAAACCGATTGTTGGCGAGGTGACGCATGCCGCTACGCTATACGATGGTTTGAATATACAGTCTATATGTATTTTATTCATTATGCCATATTTAGTTTCTGTCGTAATCTGTTCTTTTATGCATATTACTTGTACAAAATAATTTCGATGTTTTTTTTTTGTGTTTGTTACCTCATAACTCCGTCATTTACGAAAGCCAATTTGAAAAAAAAACAAAATATGTGTATGTATATACATTTCGATTGGTCCCATAGAAATTTTATCAGAATCGGTTTAATAGTTCGGTTTATAGCTGGAAGAAATAGAAAATATATCATCCAAGTAAACGAAATTGCGTGTTTTGCTTTCCTGTAACTTTCTAGTGGTGTTATATAATGTAGTGGGGTACCACTAAAAAATTTATTTTTATTTTTTATAATAATTATTTTATTTGTATATTTCCGCCGCCTAACGTCCACTAGATGCGGGGGCATGTGTATGATGGGGGGCGTCTCCTCGAGTCATGCGAACAACTGGAATGGCGCTTTATTTCTCCGCTGGTGAATATGCAAGTCCAGTATGGAGCCGCTCGACCAAATTAGTGGATACAGCAGCTCGAAATGAGACACGCCGGATTTTTTTTTTCAGTGGCGTCTCGCAGTTCTACCTATGAGGTTGTCGACTACTTAACCGGGCTTGCCTGTGATGGCTTTTATATAATATTAAAGCCTCCTGCCAGGGCTTATAAAAAAACTTACAAACTAAGCGACTACACGCTAAGGGCACCCCCTGTGGTGTACGGGTCTCAGCTTAGGGCATGGCTGGGGGGCAGCCGTATAGAAAGGGCGAAATTAGGAAACAACTCATGCCACCCAATGCACAATTACAGCTTAGTGCCCCAAAGACTAAAAAGCCGAAGAAGTTTTCTTGGATGCGTGAGTCCATCTACCGGCAACACCTCCTCGGAAAGATGTGAACTTTGGCGAGAGAAGCTCAAACATCCTGATTAATTCATCGGGCCCTCGGAGAACCTCCCACCTGGGAATGCGCTGCCGTGGCCGCTCTGGAAAACCCTAAATGGACTCCGCACCCAGGTCGGCTGCACTAAAAATAACCTCCTCAAGTGGAGGTTCTCGGATAGCTCCGATCTTCAATGTTTGTGTGGCGTCGCTTCGCAGTCTATGGCCCACCTCTTGTCTTGCGCCGCTTGCCCTGTCACCTGTACATGTGAAGACCTTATGACTGCATCAGCAAACGGTGTTGTCGTTACTGAGTACTGGGTCAAGCATACACGCTAAGAAGAAGAAGAAGATATGACATGACAATTTTTAATTTATTTTTTTCTGAGATCTCTTTCCATTTCCACTAAAATTCTCAATTTTCGGCTGGGGTATTAGAATCCTGTCAAACAGTTTTTAATTTTTCAAGTTTTTCGTTCACACAAAAACTTTTGAAGTTAACAGGCATGATGTTATATTTATTAATACTATTCTTTACAAAAAATATTAGTTTTAATAGGCGTTCAAACGTATCTAAAATGCAATTGATCAAGTGGCACTGTTCTTTGGAAGTCACGAAGGTTATTGATGAATCTATCCAGAATAGTTTTCATGACCATGCCGCGTGTTTTCTCCTCTAACTTTCTTGAAAATTGATTAACTGTAAAAGAAACGTTATCTTAAAGTTAATAATCAACAATAGCTTGACTTGAGAGGATTGAAACACATGGAGGGAAAAAAGTTATTTGCTTCATCAACGCAAACAGTTGAACGTATTATATTATTTATCTGTGGGTTAACAGAGGGTGTAGGGAAGAAGACACATTGCGCTGACCCAAGTCCAAAAACAACAGTGCACGGGCTGGAAGATGACGATGATTATTTATTTTGCAACTAACTTTTACCCACAGCTTCGTTAAAGTAGCGTATAAACGTCTCCAGAGTCCCATCTACATCTACTAAAATCATCAAAATCGATTCGGTAATTTAGGAGTGAGAGCGTAACAAACAAAACAACTCGCTTCTGCATTAATAATACTTGTTAGNATAAAGAAAAGGTGTTTGGAGCATTTTTCCGCACTCGAAAAAAAATACAAATATCTGCACGTGTCATGATCACGCAGCCTAATAACTGCCTCTGCATCCCTCATCTGCATGTATTGCAAGCTGAAATACAATTTTAAACTACCTTCTCCAAACCTAAATTTTCGTTAACAGAAATATTTTATCGCGTCAGATTTTTTTTACTGACTTCAAAAAAAGGGAGGAGGTTCTCAATTCGGTTGTATTTTTTTCTTGATGTGAAACATCTATAGCCGCGGGTAAAACCGATTGTTGGCGAGGTGACGCATGCCGCTACGCTATACGATGGTTTGAATATACAGTCTATATGTATTTTATTCATTATGCCATATTTAGTTTCTGTCGTAATCTGTTCTTTTATGCATATTACTTGTACAAAATAATTTCGATGTTTTTTTTTTGTGTTTGTTACCTCATAACTCCGTCATTTACGAAAGCCAATTTGAAAAAAAAACAAAATATGTGTATGTATATACATTTCGATTGGTCCCATAGAAATTTTATCAGAATCGGTTTAATAGTTCGGTTTATAGCTGGAAGAAATAGAAAATATATCATCCAAGTAAACGAAATTGCGTGTTTTGCTTTCCTGTAACTTTCTAGTGGTGTTATATAATGTAGTGGGGTACCACTAAAAAATTTATTTTTATTTTTTATAATAATTATTTTATTTGTATATTTCCGCCGCCTAACGTCCACTAGATGCGGGGGCATGTGTATGATGGGGGGCGTCTCCTCGAGTCATGCGAACAACTGGAATGGCGCTTTATTTCTCCGCTGGTGAATATGCAAGTCCAGTATGGAGCCGCTCGACCAAATTAGTGGATACAGCAGCTCGAAATGAGACACGCCGGATTTTTTTTTTCAGTGGCGTCTCGCAGTTCTACCTATGAGGTTGTCGACTACTTAACCGGGCTTGCCTGTGATGGCTTTTATATAATATTAAAGCCTCCTGCCAGGGCTTATAAAAAAACTTACAAACTAAGCGACTACACGCTAAGGGCACCCCCTGTGGTGTACGGGTCTCAGCTTAGGGCATGGCTGGGGGGCAGCCGTATAGAAAGGGCGAAATTAGGAAACAACTCATGCCACCCAATGCACAATTACAGCTTAGTGCCCCAAAGACTAAAAAGCCGAAGAAGTTTTCTTGGATGCGTGAGTCCATCTACCGGCAACACCTCCTCGGAAAGATGTGAACTTTGGCGAGAGAAGCTCAAACATCCTGATTAATTCATCGGGCCCTCGGAGAACCTCCCACCTGGGAATGCGCTGCCGTGGCCGCTCTGGAAAACCCTAAATGGACTCCGCACCCAGGTCGGCTGCACTAAAAATAACCTCCTCAAGTGGAGGTTCTCGGATAGCTCCGATCTTCAATGTTTGTGTGGCGTCGCTTCGCAGTCTATGGCCCACCTCTTGTCTTGCGCCGCTTGCCCTGTCACCTGTACATGTGAAGACCTTATGACTGCATCAGCAAACGGTGTTGTCGTTACTGAGTACTGGGTCAAGCATACACGCTAAGAAGAAGAAGAAGATATGACATGACAATTTTTAATTTATTTTTTTCTGAGATCTCTTTCCATTTCCACTAAAATTCTCAATTTTCGGCTGGGGTATTAGAATCCTGTCAAACAGTTTTTAATTTTTCAAGTTTTTCGTTCACACAAAAACTTTTGAAGTTAACAGGCATGATGTTATATTTATTAATACTATTCTTTACAAAAAATATTAGTTTTAATAGGCGTTCAAACGTATCTAAAATGCAATTGATCAAGTGGCACTGTTCTTTGGAAGTCACGAAGGTTATTGATGAATCTATCCAGAATAGTTTTCATGACCATGCCGCGTGTTTTCTCCTCTAACTTTCTTGAAAATTGATTAACTGTAAAAGAAACGTTATCTTAAAGTTAATAATCAACAATAGCTTGACTTGAGAGGATTGAAACACATGGAGGGAAAAAAGTTATTTGCTTCATCAACGCAAACAGTTGAACGTATTATATTATTTATCTGTGGGTTAACAGAGGGTGTAGGGAAGAAGACACATTGCGCTGACCCAAGTCCAAAAACAACAGTGCACGGGCTGGAAGATGACGATGATTATTTATTTTGCAACTAACTTTTACCCACAGCTTCGTTAAAGTAGCGTATAAACGTCTCCAGAGTCCCATCTACATCTACTAAAATCATCAAAATCGATTCGGTAATTTAGGAGTGAGAGCGTAACAAACAAAACAACTCGCTTCTGCATTAATAATACTTGTTAGGAGTGTTTAACAGCAAATATACAAAATAAAGTTACCATCTCCTTCGCCACAGATAGAAAGATTCTGAAACTGGGTTGTTGCTTGTGCCTGGTTATCTAGGTTAAGACAGAAGTCAATAAGATGAAAGTGTAGTTTGCCATCTTCTCTTGTTATTCTCTCATAGCTTCCGGTAACGTTTATAAAATAGTTTTCTGAAATAATAGAAATATTCAATATAGGAAAAAATGTTACATGCTATAAGTTTCATTTGAGTCAACAATCAAATTTGAAAACCTCCACATAATAACGTCGACTCCAGTAGTTTGGCGTAATTGAATCAGAAGATGCTATCTTTTCTTAAAAAGCTGACAACTTTAAAGTTGCGCAAAACGTACCATAAGTAATTTCACAGCTGTCTTTGCCCTCTGCAGTTACTTGATCTATTTCACCTTTTATTTCATATTCTGATTTTATAATTAGACGTGGACACCAAACTTCGTAAACTACAGTACCATTTTCTGGAGTCAGTCTGAAAACCAAGATAAAATATAGTGATTTTAATATGCACAAAAATATATTATATGTGTGACTAAAAATTATAACTACGATAGAATTTTGTAACATGTATACGGATAATTTACAATAATAATGGACATGTAACTTACTGCAACTTGAGAAAATCACAATTCTTTAAACCAAGAAGAGTAGGATGAATTAGAGTGTATTGTAAATTAGGCAGATCAGCGACGACTTTGTCCAAATGCAATGGGTCCGAGGATGCTACCCCGGGCAACCCCTTCATAACCTTCTGGTAGATATGCTCTTTCACTGCCTTTGTCAAACATTCATTGTCCGTTGGCTTGCAGAAGTCTTTCTTCAGGGCTGAAAATAAAATAAGCAATCATGATTAAATTTACTATTGAAGTTGGTCACAACTGGAAAATGCAGGCAGATCAAGAAGTTTCCGGTAAACACCTAAATACAGTACATATGTATATTATATATATATTATATATTATATATTACTATATTATATTATATATAGTCCTCTTGACCGATTTCGGCCATGGTGGCCAACCTCAACCGAGACTAGCCATCGACGCGGGACATAGTATAGTGCACAAGTGTGTGCGCAAATACAGGTGCACTCCCTCTTCAATCACTCTCATATTCCGATGGGACGGCAACCCGACACGACCGGAGAGAGATCTGGCGCAGGGCCAACGGCTTAACGTTACAATATAATATACAGATATTAAAAAAAATAATGTTAACTTACCGAATACATTTTTAAAACTCAGAAAAACTAGCAAAAATTGGACTGCCCACATCATAGTGAAGATCTAATTGTGAATGTGGTTAACGGAAACGGATTCCGTTTTTTATAATAAAATCTTAGTCTCTCCCAGTTTTTTGATTTTTATTTACTTTAAGTTTAACAACTTAAAATTAACATTAATTGACCGCGTGTACTGTTATGCTGTCTTGAGATAATATCATTTGACACGCTTGAGACGATTCTTTTAACATTTTGCAAATTATTAACAATAGTAAGGATTTTTGTGTACAGCCAACATCAAAACTTAAAAGTGAATCATGAAACAGCGGAAATAGCTTTTCTTCTCTCGTATTTTTTTATTTCAGATGAGTTTGCTCTTGACTTAGAGTCTAGGTCATAGATGACAGAGACAAAGTCGACGATAGAGCGAGCTAACCCAGAAGAAGCCTGTTAACTCTAATTTTGAAGAAATTAGGGTTGTATGCGTTCGGAAACACAGACGCAGGCCGAGAGTTCCACTTCTTTGCTGCGCGCATTATAAAAGACGCGAATTGGTGGAATAGCAACAAAGTTGGGATGGTATTTTGCAGTGCGTCTAGATGTTCGATGGTAGAAGGGGGCCGGTGGAAGGTTGCTGTACCAATAAGAACAGTTTATCTCATGGTGAAAACTATTGATGGATCAAAAATGCAACGATAGTGACTGTACTGAGTGGTTTGGACCTTCATTCTGTCGGGTTCATGAGATTTTTAACAGAATGAAGAATTGCTTTTTAACTCAAATGAGTAATTGTGACAAAAACGAATTTATATGTCTTCGAAGAATTGCTAACAGTTTTTTCGCTAATTGTTTAGCTAGACACATTTTATAACAGACACGTCATTATGTTTGCCAAGTATTTTTTGATAAATTCTAAATATTAAAATATTCCAACGGACAAATATTAGGTATAATGTTTTCAAAACAAATGTTTATCTTAATTTTAAGACTGATTTACGGTCCATTATCTAAAGATTTACTCTGGGAAACACCTCTAAAATGGAAATGCCTTTGTATTTCATTTATTCAATTGTTGATATTTATCTTTTACTAGTGGCCCGCCCCGGCTTCGCCCGAATGCATTTTTTTTTCAAAATTTTCTTTCATAGGAACCTTTTTCCGACAAAAAAAAAAAAAACAAAATTAGCAAAATTGGTCCAGCCGTTCACGCATGATGCCGTGACCAAGGGAAATAGGGATTCTTTTTTATAAATATAGGTTAGAGCTTCGTCAGTATTTAGCGGTTTGCTCAAGTTTTAAAATATTGAAACAACTTCATCCAGGTTTACTCATCAAATCCAGTTAGGTAACCTGGTTAGCGACTTTTATACTGAATAATTTTGTAATGTTAATTTGTAAAATTTCCACGTTAGTATATCAACTCATACATGAAGCACAACATGCTTTACAATGGAGTTAAACAATATTTATTTATGGAAAAATAACTCAGAAACGTAAATCAAATGCAATGTTAGTTGCTCGACAGCCAAAAGTCACAAAAAATAAACCAGAAATTGTCACACAGTATTTATTTATTTACAATATTTGTTTAAAACATCAGACATACTTATAATACAGCTCTTCAACAGGTACTGCAATATGAAAATCTCTCATATTTTCCATGAATTTTCCTACAAAAGCTTCGATGACCGGTGTACGGGTGATTTCTTCGAATCGGTCATAATATCTGCTTCTCAAAGCAGCCGTACCTGGAAAAGAGAAATTGATGAAGCATGTAACGGAAAAATTAAAAAACATTAGCACTATTATTATTGATACTGTAGAGATTTTCTTTAGTAAAAATGAACTCATTTTCGTTATTTTCTTTTTATATTTTTTTTAAATGTTAAATGCTAATTTGACCGGTTGAAAAAAAACAACGGGTTGTAATCCGGGTGTGCCGGCAGAAGTGAAAACTTCAATTACCGTTGTGCATTTCTGATATTTTGGAATGGTTAGGGAATAATTTCGCACGAATTGCTTTAATTACCGGTATAAAAGTACTATCATTTATGTGATAAAATACAATATTCATTTATTGCGCTATCGTACACAAACATGACAATTTATATTACATTAAAAATTTAACACTTCAGAACTTTCCCTCCGTCTTACGAATTTTTGAGATTAATATTTTTTACCCATCCCAAAAAGTGCACAACGCCGCTAAAGAAGTTTTCACTTAAAAAAATCTGTTAATTTTACTTACATTTACACCGTCCTGAATCACCAAACACTAAGTTTTTATAGTCGTATGTTGATTTTCCTTTTAATTCTAATTGTGTTGTGTAGTTCAAGATCCGGATATGTTGCTTGCAGTCTGAAAATTCTACTTTCTTATGTTTTCCAGTGATATTCATCTTAAAGTTTTCTGTAAAGGAAGATTGAGTTATTTATAAAACAGCACACTATCCTGGGGTCGTGGTTGCGGAATTTGTTCGAAAGAGTCACCGCGGCCCTGGAACGCAAAGGGCTTTAGAAGGAACACGGATTAGTTTTAGTCAGTAAGAGTCTGACACGCCCTTAGATGTCATTTGATAATTTCCCATCCTAAAAAAAAACCTAGAGTCAGTCAGTTAATCAGTCAGTGAAAAAAGAGAAAGTTATAAAAGCTATCCATTTTTCGCATCGGGAAGATATCTATATTATTAGCTTTTAAAAAACACAAAATTGTCCTGTAGTGGCTGTAATATTGAAACACTGTAAAGGAAAACCAATTTTTAAAGAAATAAATGAATAAACTTTTCAGTTCTTAAATGTTGAGCATAATTATTTGATGATATTACAAATTAACTTATTTAAATAAAATTGAGAGCCAGGGCATTGACAGGACTCAGATCTTTTCACAAAATGTTTGTTGGCATTTCAGTGACTCAATGTACCATAATTTATTATAACCCACGTATCATAATTTTGGTTTTAGACAATGCATATCAAAATAGAACAACCGTAGTGAATTCGTTTAAAAATTCTTTCTCAATCAAATTTAAAACGACATTTTTTTTCTTCTTAACCAGCATTTCAACCGCGGAACCGTCTGTGCAGATTTAGTACAAGCGATTATCCCCCTTTTTACCCCCTTAAAGGTTGAATTTCCAAAAAACCCTTCTTGCTGCTCACTTATATCATAAAAGGAAGCCTTTTGCAAAATTTTATATTCCTAGTCCCAGTAGTTTCGGCTATGATTCGTTGATATATCAGTCAGTCGGTTGCCCTTTTATAATAATTCACAATTGTCCCCATAGTAACATCAACAACAGGTATTATTCCAAAACAATTATTCAATAGTTTTAACGTCCTCAGTCTATGAAAATACATATACATACCCTACATTACAAAAAGCCGCCTAAGAAGATTTTTGCAACGAGATTTATATAATAATGTGAATGCAGAACAAAGCCATTTATCATCTTAAATTATGAACTGGGACCTTGGTTCACACTCGTGAGATTCTAGAAAACTTCAGGACTAACCTGAGAACTATTAGTTTAGACCCATAATAACAAATCATTTGATTATCAGGCGACTGATGCCCATAGGTAAAATAGACAAGATTAAATAGATAGATACTATCAAAATAAAGCATGTAAGATGGCATACCGTAAGTGATTTTAAATGTCCCTTTTCCTTTAACAGGGACTGCATCTAGTTTGCCTTCCACTTCATATTGTGATTCTATTGTCAAACGAGGACAACAAGGTTGGTATTGGAATTCTGTATCAGATGGGTTCTTTCTGAAATCAAAGAAAACATGTAGATTAGCATGAGTGACGAACGACTTCAGAGTACCATCTTTTTTTTTTTAATTTTTCTTCGGGCAATCGTAGTTTAGCTTGTGAAGAAATAAGACTAAAGGAAGGACAGTGACTGGAGACCTGACTAAAAAGACAAAAGGACATACCCACATGGACAAATCCCTTACGTCCACTACCCCTAAGTCTATTCAACGATGACAAAGCATGATAAAAATAACATACACAACAAACAAGTCTTACTTAAAACTTATCGTGCAGTCCTTCACACCCGTCATAGTCGCATTTAGAAGTGAATACTTCAAGTTTGGCAGCTCTATGTTTAGCCTTGCCAGGTGTAATGGTTCCGAAGGGTCTACTCCGGGAATTCCCGGCAATAACTTTGGAAAGACCCTCTCATGCGCCGCATTTGATAAGCACGCTTCATCATCGGCATCGCAGTACACTTTTCTTAAACCTGTAAAGTTAAATTGAGTTGGTTTAGTTTAATGCGGGGCAAAAATTCACTAGTATTCAGACTATAAAGCATAAGATTTTCTGAAGTATCCTTGTTGCATTATTGAGTAGAGGTTTGTTGCAAAAGCAGCTTTCTACCGCGCAGGGTCTCTGGCCAATTGATAGGAAAAATCGAAGACACGGGCAGAGTTAGATAGAATAGAAAAAAGCAATAGATATAAATAAATGTCGAAAACCATTACTGTAGGGATGTATAAAAATCATACAGAATATGGATGATAGTATTGATCAGTAAATAATAAATATAAAGAATTTGGTATCATTTTCCCTAGTTGTATAGCAGTTTTACGAAGTGTCACTTACACACAACATTCTGAATGCCAATTACAGCAATGACGAATATTTGCAACGATAACATTTTGGTGCATTTACTTTCTCGAAACGCTTCACAATAATGCGTTCTATTCGGTTAAATATAATATTATATCATAATGTTAAGTGTGTATTAACGGGACTAGATTTTTAAGCTCAGTGCACACGCATTTCAAATCTGTGTCTCTAAAATAATCAGTTTCTTTAACATAATTTATATCTGAAAGGATAGTAACAATTTGATAGAGTTTTTTTAACATAAAGTATTTATAGATGTTTAATCATTATTAGGATCACGGCCGTCGTTGCCAAGCAAGACCTAGGAAATAAAGAGACTCAAAGGCTTTCATAACGGATTTTTCAGAGAAGGAAATACACCAGGAAGAGCGTGGGAGACCTTTTTACAACAAAACTCACCTTCACGTTAGATACTCACCCAAACCGTTTCCTCAGTAAGATCACGGAAGCCCCCTACTATGTCCGCAATGAGACTACACGTAGACCTCAAATTGCCCACCAAACAGCAGTTCATGAAACGTTTCTTCAAAACTGCTGTCAAACACCGCAACCCCCTTATCGCATCAGTCACCCGATACAAACCATCCCGCATCTCCTAGGTCCGCCGACTGAGGCACACCCTAGTTACTCCCGATGACTCTACCACCCTCCTCCGTCGCCGTAGAGAGACAAGCACATTGCGCTAATCAAGACTGCCGTCCTTCCGCCTTTGCCGCCGAAGCCCTTGCTCGAACCATCCCGTGCCGCTGAGCCTGTATTCTTAAACTCGCGTCTAAATTATCGTCTTAGTTCGATCCAGCCCGTCCCTAGCAGTCCTCCCCCCAAAGACGCCCTAAGCCGAGGCCCGTACCCCTCAGGGGGTGTACTTAGCGTGTAGTCGCTTAGTTTGTAAGTTTTTGTTAAGCCCTGGCTGGAGCCTTTAATATTTATATTAAAGCCGCCACAGGCAAGTCCGGTTAAGCAGTCGGCAACTTCTAGGTTGAACTGCGAGAGGCTACTCATACAAAAAGATGCTCATGACACAAGAAAGCCAAAGAGATCAATCAATACCAAACATTTGGTCATAAAAAGTTGTAATTACTGGTAACACATTATTGCATAGGCCTTAGCTGCTGCTCTTTGGGATTTAGTTGTTTTTTCAGGTGTAGTGGTCTACTTTCGCATTTCTGTAATAAGTATGCATACGGCCTTACTTTACCGTTAAGTAGTAAGTTAAGTCCTAATGTCAATAAACCAATAAAAATGCAGATATGAATCTTTGCTAATTATAATTATTCGCACAGTAATTTCTGGATGTGCTTTGTTACACTAATTTATTTAAAACAAATAATTCATATGTCTATGTTAGCCGCACTCTATGTTGGTGCGTGATATTTTCATGTTTCTTTTTAATGCCTGCAGTCCATTGCTGGTCATAAACTCTCTTCGATCGCACGCCATTTATCTCGATTATTGGCAACTCTCATCCAGCTGTTACCAACCACCCTGAGAAGATCATTGCTCCACCTACCCTTAGGGCGTACCTTCTATTTCCTTTAATATTGTCAGCTAAATATGAGGTTACATATATATTTATTAATATTTATGCCATTCTATATTGTTGGAACGGCCGCAATAAGTGCACTATTGGAAGTTAAAATCGGATGGATAAGTTTTTTCAAAATCCAGTATTCTTCGTACAATACCCTTTTACACTCCTTTAACATAATCTTGAAGCCAGTTTTAAAAAAAACTTAAAGACAGTATATTAGTTTTTATGTCAGTTGAATCTCTGTGTGTCCTTTGGCAAAGGCTTTTCAAATTTTCCCTTAACCTTGCTAGTCTACTTCAAGTTCTCCCAGCCGTCTGTTTTTCCCTTTCCTTTATTTTCCCTATCTAGAAATCATAGAGTTTATTCTAAAGTCACCCTAAATATTGAAACAAAAATTACTCGAACACTACTATTGTAAAACACTCATGCTTTTTATTGAGGAATGGGTTTGCTCCTGACCTCGATCATGCCTGATGAAAAGCGATGGATGAGGTATATGATGGAGCGAGCGTGTCCAGAAGATGCCTATTTACTCTTGCTTTGAAGGCATACGGATTATATGAGGAAGGGAACACAGACGCGGGCAGAGAGTTCCACACTTTGGCATTTATTTTGGCTTTGGATAAGCAAAAATAATCTTAATCGTACCAATTTGCTATTGGCGATGAAAAGAATGCTGGTGTAAATACTCGTAGGTAATCTCCGTGACCAATGATCCGATCGCATGTCTTTATCATGATTGTTATTTCGGCCAAGAACATCCTTTTCTGGACATTGGGCACAATCCTTGTTGCCTTTACTAGATAAAATGGTACACCTATTCTTCAATGGAATTTATTCATTTCGATGTTTTTTTGTGATAGCTCCTTTCATTTTAGTTTTACGAGTATGTTAAGAATTTTTGTATTTTATAAAAATATTAATTGTTGTCAGTCGATGGTACCCAAATAATTTTTTTATAACTTTTTTTTAAATAATGCCTTTATTGCCTTGTTCTATATAAAGGTCTTTAAGATTTGTTTGATTATAGAAGTAATATTGCGACTTAAATTTGAACGTTTTTTGGTACGAGATAGACGGTAGACAGACGGGGTCGCAGCCCTATTAGATGGTCCGATCAAATCTGTTCAACACTCAACGTCAAGCTGCATGATGCGCTCCATGATGCCAAGGACAGACACTGGCGGAGAGACATTGTAAAGCAGAAATTGACCGCTCATCGGGGGATTCACGACCCGCAGCAATGAGGAAATACGACGCGAGGAGGTTGGTACGGCAGATTGGTCTTCATTTGACCATTGTGTTTTGCCAGATTAAGATTTATATTTATTATAAGCTTAGTAAAACACATATAAAGGTTTATTTTGATCGCATTTATTTTTCCTTGTTTCATAATCAGTTTAGTCACGATAAAACAAATCCTCAAAGGCCACTATTTTCAAGAAAGCATTGACGTTGTCTATGAACTTATTCATAAACGCTTCCATAGCCGGTTGCCGGGTCAGCTTGTGTACGAACAGCCAGTTTTCATTTGCATATTTGTGCAGGACGTCAGCTAAAATAATTGAAAAAAAAATATAAAATATGTGGGAATGACAATTTTAAAAAGTGAACAACTAAATTAATGACTATAATATTATTGCACTTTTCGGTTTTCAAATTTCGGCGCAAGGCTGAGCATCAAATATGCAGAATGTTGCATGACTGATGAAAATTTACCAAAAGGTTGACTGGTAGAGAATGCCTTGATGCATTAAGTCCGCTCATGTACCACTATTGTACATAAAGTTTAAATAAATAAATAATAAATAAAATTACTGGGTTATTTTATGCGTTCATTTAGTTTTTTGCCCAGTGTTACTGAAAACGGGCAATTTTCACCAAAATCGTTGCTTACGAACTATAAACCACTCGTATAAAGCACCACAGTGTTATTATCCTTACATTTTTCTTTGTCGCCATTGAAAAGATTCTTGCAGTCATAGTTCACTTTTGTTTTTGCCTGATATTCTAAAATGTGATTTTTGAGTTGAATGTGCATTTTCCCATTCGTGCTTATAAACTTTTCGAAGTCTCCATTGAATACAAAATGATAATCATCTGAAACGGAAACACTTAATTCTGTTATGGGTATTAAAACGATTATATAAATGTCAATCAGAAAAAAATATTGTAGCCATAGAATAATACAACAATGAAAAGACCTAGGGCCTTATCATGAACTGTAAAAGTCATCATGGTTCCAGTGTGGAAGAAAGACTGAGCTCTATACATGGTGCCATTTTTGTCGTCTTACAACAGCTGCCCACTTCATCTGTCCAATGACTATTCATAAAAAAAATATATTTATGGAAATTTGAATTATTCAAAAAAATTAAATATTAATCATTATCATGAAGCATGATATAGTTTGAAACATCCTGTAGCGAGCGCAGTCCAAGATTTGTGTTCCAAGGAGGGCGCGGAATGGAACGGCGTCATTGTTTTGATTTATAAACATTATTAACAGGGTGTTTCATAATTCTTATGAATTATTTGTTATTATTGTACTTATTATAGTAATGAATTATTAAAAAAAAAAACACGCCTAGATGTAGTTTATGTCGGGTACATTTAGTGCCTTTGTATAACGACTAAAATGGCACCATGTAAAATGTCATAGTACGGCCCAAGTGTTACAATCATGGTGTACCTTAAAGTACACTGTATAGGTTGAAAACTGTTTTCGTTCAGTTCCTTAACTGTCTTCCTAGGCCAGTGTCGGTGCCATTTTGGTTTTGTTTCAAAAGCGCAATCTTTTATTACTTACAAATATCTAGCTTGCAGGTACCTGTTCCTTCAATGAATTCAGGGCCTAATTTTCCTTTAACATCATAGTTTGATTCCAAAATTAGGTGAGGACATCCAATGTGATAGTTATACGTCATATTTTTCACAACAATTCTGGAATCATTCGGAAATATTGATTAGTAACACAATAATTACAGCAATAATAAAATGTTATTGGCTTAATAATAAAATAAAATTATAGTAATAGGATCCAGGGAAAAGGCAAAGTACTCATCATCCTCAGTCCTTCTTGTATATTTTGACATTTTATTTATTTATTGAAACTACATGCACACATGTACAATGGCGGACTTAATGCCTTTGGAATTCTCTGCCAGTCAACCAAGGTTAGTGAAGAGATGACATGGCAGGTGCATTGATTGAAGCGAAAAAAGAAAAATAATTATGATATCGACTATTATAATTAATATTACAAACCAACTTAAAATAAACATTTTCTGCCAAAGCGCATAATAGTAATTACGCTTAATGAAATAAAATAAATATTTGAATACTTATTGTGTTGCTAACTATGTCAACTCTTATTTACATTACCAAACAACAAAATAACATATAACTAACGAGAATTTAGGTACAGGTTAAATTCTGTTTTAAAGTTTCTGAAAAACTGATCCAAACATAACTTACTTGGCAAGATCCACATTACAGTTCATCATTCCAATTAACGAACCATTCATTAATTTATATTTCAATGTTGGCAAGTCTCCTTCAATCAAGCCCACACGTAACGGATCAGAAGGCTCTACTCCTTGAATGCCAGCTATGAACCCCAAATACGTTCTCACAGCACCCTCTGTTACACATTTTTCATCATTTGGGTCACATACTATCCTTGCAACTGGAATTTAAAAATATACATTAGTTGAGAAGGCTTAGATGACTCAACGATTGCCACATCACCTCGCAAATATCATCCTCCTAGAGAACTTGCAGATTATCCTTATTTGCCATCGTAGTAACCATTCCTTATATACTTTTTTTGACAACTCATCAGCTGCCTAGCCATTCTGCAACTGAATTGGAATCAATTTTCAGTCAAGATGCAGCTTAATACCAATATTAAACATATCAATAATATTTTACATTAATGTAAAAGTTGCCAGTATGTTACAGATTTTTCATTACAATCTAACTGGCACAATCCAGCAACAGGGTGACGCTCATTGGTAAGATTAGTGGTCAGCATTCGAATTTCTGACAACTCCATGATTGACAATCGGGATCAAAAACCAAACGATTACTGAGACAACGAGGAATCTTGTATGTAAACATGGTCACTTTTACACAGACCGACCTTAGCAAGCATAAATAAACCTGAGTGATCGACCCTTGTATCCGTTAATATTTATCCGCAATTTGGGCTAGAACAGCACGTCCGAATTTTAAACATGCTTATAAATCACACACTAAAGGGGACACTTTAGGTACATCGTCATCATCTTCGATCTTTTGCTTCTATCCTATTCATATGGGATCTGCGCAACATTTATCTTTTCCTTTTATAGTGCAATATCCAGCAACTCATTGGTCACTTCATGTCAACCATACTATCTTCGATTCGGTCTATATGGAACTCTGGACTGTGTCAAAATGTGCGTGTGTTTTATGTTCTCCTACTCTTTTAGCCATCAAGTCTCAGTCAGTGTTCTTAGTCACTACTTCGCATAGTAGTTCAGTTACTGGTTCCACTTCTGGATTGTCTCTTTTCGGTTACACTGTGTACTTACATGAAACACTGGCAGCACTCAATAATGCTAACAATATTAACCAGCTCGAAAACATTTTCTCTGGCTTATTGCTCGTAATTGAATGTTAATGTTAACTTAAGGCAAATATTTATAATACAATGCTTATCAGATAGCCAATTAGTGTGCTTAAGTCGATGAATTGCGTGGGTAAACCGAGCTGATTTACATACTAGAAAATATGATTGAAATAAATATCCATCAAAAATACAATTGTGATGTGCGTCAAAACAAGGTAACCATATTTTGTTATAACAGTCCTGCTAAATATATAGTTGCTGTTGTACCTCTTCAACTACATTTTGAAAGCTCGAAGTCTCATCATCTCATTTTCAAGGCTGTAACTATGATTCTGAAAACACTGATATTTTGGTGGCACCTCTTCTATTGAATGAAGGTTGACCATCAATCCTTGTCCTTTGCTCAGTGAACAACTCAGCAGTAGTCGTGACTCCAGTCCTTTCGTGAATATCGCAGCCAAGACTTTTGTCTTCTGCCAACGTTTTCTCGCTACTTAGCCCATCAAAGTCAGTTTCAGTCATACTCACAAATCAAAGGCCTCTCGAGCCTTTTTTATGGATGGGAAATCATCAAATCACTCCTTCTGCTCTGAGCGGAGCAGAAGGGAGTGTCCGACTCTTACTAACCCATCCGTTTTCCTCTTAATGCCCTTTGCGTTCCAGGGCTGCGGTGATTCTTTCGAACAAATTCTACTATACTGACATCTCTTTGTGGCGCGCGTAGAATACAACGTGCCGTCGGCCTCTCGAGCCTGCAACTGATATTAAAATAATAAATATGACTGACCACATAAAACTCTTATTTCCTAGACAATTCACTAAACACTCATATTGACGACATCCTTTGCTTACATAATCCCAAAAGCGAAGACCGTTTGTGTACAAAATTAAAAAACAAAACAACTAAATTAGAACGCACTGCAGGATATCTTCAAGAAGTTGCCTGATTCGTGGCAGTCACGAGGCATTAATGTTAGCGGCCTCGGCAGCTAACGAACCTCCGTTTTGCTGACGATATTGTGTTGTTCTCCACCTCACCTTCAGAACTTGAAGAAATGCTCCAAGATCTGAGCACGGCAAGTCTTGAAGTTAGACTTTCAATGAACAGATCCAAGACCCAGATGACGACCAACAGCATGAAACGTAGGGTCGAGGTAGACGGGCAAGTATTACAATATGTCGATGAGTATACGTACTTAGGCTAGATAGTGTCTTTTAAAAATAGGCAAGACATGGAAGTCGAAAGACGAGTCCAAAATGCTTGGAAGACCTACTGGGCCTTTAAAGAACTTATGAAAGGAAGTCTTCCGATAACACTGAAAAGGAAACTCATTGACATGTGCATCCGGCCCGTCCTAACCTACGGTGCACAAAGTGTGTCGGTGGTCACTTACTGAAACACAGAAGTCTAGACTCAAGATTTGTCAACGGGCTTATGGAGCGCAGCATAATAGGTGTTAGGCGAACAGATCGCATCAGAAACACCACCCTGCGCTTCATAACTAAAGTAATAGATGTTGGGGAGAAAATGGCCAGGCTAAAGTGGGAGTGGGTCGCACGCATGTACCCGGACAGGTGAGAAGTTGGTGTCAAAAAACTAAAAAACAACCAAAAACACCGACTTCCGAAATTTAAAGTTATTTGATACTTTGTAGTGTTTTTTATTTGGAAGTCGGTTGTATTAAAAAAGTTTTAACAGTTAAAATTGACTCGGTTTTTTAATCTAGCGTCGATTTTGATATAGGTTCACAAAACTAAATTAGTTTTACTGATACGTGGTTAATTACGAGTACGACTAGGCACGCTTACATTTATTTTAAATATTAGATAAATTTAAGAGCACCATCTCATTCACGCCAGGTTAAGTAGATTTATGTTAAGATGTCATAATTAAACAATAAACTAATTAATGTAGTGACGTCATGACGATTTAATGAAAAACTGCCGCGTTTTTTACTATTTTATTAGATTAGAATGCAATCTGACCAAAATCTTAATATAGTCATTGTTAAGGATCTAAAAAATAAATTGCTTTGTTAGTTTTAAGTGTTGTTTATTAAATATTTTATTTTCTTTACTTTTTAAATTCACAATGCAATTATCACTTATTTCTTACGTTAACTGTTATGCTATGCATGTATAATGTAACAATTAACATAATCTAGATATTTATATTTACATGAAAAGCTGTTACCTATTTTTTTTTTCTTAAGTTTATTGACTGCAGTAAAAAGAGTTTTGAAGATCAGGAATGAAATTATAAACCCCTTTTAACACGGTACTCCTTGGCAAGGCTGGTGTCAGATTTTCTGGCTTCAGACTATCCGCAACGACTACCAAAGATCTACGAATGACAGCCGGGACCAACGGCTTAACGTGCTTTCCAAGGCATGGAACAATAGTCGAGTATGTTAAGATGGTCACCCATTCACAGACCAACCTCGGCAAGCGTTGCTTAACCTTGAAGATCGACCCGTGCGGCTGTTATTATTTAAATATGTGGCACTATAATTGCACCTTCTTCTTGGTTGGTTACTCTTTAATAACAATATTTTTATGATTACGTTTTTACGGAACCACAGCAAATTAAACGAAAAAATGGCTCATACTATAAATTCACCTGAACTTAGAAAAAACCAACATAATATAATCACATGTGCTTGCGGAAGCTGAAAATGTGCTCAAAACGGATATTTATTTTTGCTTTATTTTGCGTCTGCAGTGTTGTATGTGAGTGACCTGCCTTGTTAGGTTACAAAATATTTTTTTAATTTTTTTTTATTCGTCAGCCTTTTTTTTTTTGATTCTAGTTGATTCTAGTCAGCAAAACTAAAATAACTTCGGGTCAATAAAGTTTAAACCTTGTATTTTTATACGAGAACAAACTTAGGAATTTACGTTATACTCGTACTTTAAATTCTATGAAATGAAGGCTGGTTTCACAGCGGCCCGTACACGGGAGACCCGTACGGATAGTGCCCGCAGTTGTCTGAAACGAGGGTTCAGTACGATACTGTAATAAGCCGGTTATACGGGCTCTACCCGAAGCGGGTCCAGGACCAATTCGCGTCGCTGCGAAACAATGTTCTAGCGCCTCACGTGTGTCTCTGTTCCGGGAGCCCGTACGTGTCTCCACACCAGCCTAACTTACAAATTCATTATTAATTTCAGGTAAAAAGAAACCATGTGATATGGACGACAACAAATGTCTCACAGAAAGTGCAGATCGAAAGTTTGACGAGTTCATATCTGGTATGTCGGGAGGGGAACCTTCGGATCCTTTACACCTGGATTCATTTGAAGTCACTCTGCCTTCACTAAAGTATAAAATAATGAACGGGTCTTTAACTGGAATGAAGAACTGTCATGTGGAACTAGTACAGTAAGTATTTTTTGGGTTTATTGTTAATGGTAGTCTTCTGTCATTCTATTTAAGGTCAACTTTTATTTCACCTAAAAAGATAATATTCTTACTATGGCATATGTACAGACGCCAGCACATCAAGCTACAACAATCCGTCAAATTTCTTTAAAAGATTTTCTACTTTATCGCTATAGCGTTAGGTTCAAGGTTGATTGGGAAAATTTGACAGTTTCAGGTAGCTTGATGTGCTGGCGTCTGTACATATGCGTCAGTAGGCGCAGTTTAAAAGTGTATACTTTTTCTCTTGGCTTCGTTCCCGTTTTCCAGGACCCGCATGTCCCAGGATAAAAAGCTGGTTTATGTAGTTTTACATCGGTAAAAAAAATCTCGTTATCAGATCAAAACTGCCACAGTGTACCTCCTGTTAACAAACTATTACCTATGTTATACGAAGTGAAAAAAGGAAAGAGCTATTCACGCTGTATAGCTTCATCTATCTCTCACACTGGAACCATGATGGTTTAAGACGTCACTGTAGGATCCCAGGGTTGTGGAATTTGTTCCAGGGTTGCGGATTTTTTTCGAAAGAGTTACTCTCTCTCTCGACCCTGGAACAAGGGAATTTCGAGGAATACGGGCGGATTTTAGTCAGTAAGAGGCAGGAGTAATTCGATGATATCCCATCCAAAATAAAATGCCCCTGTACTTCTCACGATCCAGGTAAAATAAAAATCTAATCTATGTTAGTGTATAATTCCAGAATATCAGAAAGGGATAAAAAGTATCACTACCATGTTGGATGTCCGCATCTAGTTTTTGAATCAAGCTATGAAGTCGAGGGAAAAGCTGGTCCTGAGGCTGTTGAAGGAAAAGGCAACTGTAGGGTGTTTTATTGTGAGTATTCCCACTTTTACAATTTAGTTTTTTTGTGAGGGGACAGCCCAGATCTACGGACTACGTCTGCTTAACTTCTACAACGTGTAACAGAATAAACGCAAATAAACGTTGAAATTGCGAAAAAAAATCGTCAAAATGTACTGAACAACTGATTTTTTTTTCACGATTTCGGGGTTGGTCCCATAATAAAAGTTGTTCATAATGATGAGTACAATGACCCCTTAAGAGGTATTGCGTTTATTCTGTTACACGTTGTAGAGGTCAATGTGCGCCCGGCAATGAGCGGGTGAGCTTCATTATAGGCTAATTTTATCAAAACTGCCAGTATCGCAGCTGACACGGACTAAGAAATATTTTGGATATTCACATAACACTAGGATGGTCCTGCCAGGGTTGCGGAATTCGTTTGAATGAGTCATCACGGCCCTGGAACGCAAAGGGCTTTAGAAGGAACACGGATGGGTTTTAGTCAGTAAGAGTCTGACACGTCCTTCTGCTCCACCCAGAGCGGAAGAAGTCAATTGATAACGATAATGGTGACCTTGTTTTTTTTTTAAGGATGGGAAATCCTTAAAAAAAGGAGACTATGGTCAACAGCAAAGTTTATATCTGACTGCCTTTGATATAAAAACTTTAATGATCCGACTAAACTGACAACTATATTATAATAAATTAAATAATTTATTAAAATAAATGTGTTAGAGTAACAGTAGTATCTTTCCGTTTTCAGTTGACTACAATTTTCTTTTCAATGGCGATTATGAAACGAAAAATTGCAACGATAGAAAGAATCACATTCAGCTGAAAAATACTAATTTGGAATTGGAGGCGAAAGGAAAAGTACACTATGACTTGGAAAATTTATTCAATGGGAATAAAGCAAAATGTAAGTATACTAATTAGTTGATAAATCTTTATTCTTCCATTAATATAACAGTTTAAAGATGTTGTGATCCAGCAGAGAGATAATATCGGCTGAAATATTTTTATTTAAACAGTTGTTGGTTAGCCAATTATAAATAAATAAATAAAACGCTCACAACACTGTCATGTTTTCTAGATTGTATATAAGGTCCCATGAAAAAAGCATAATACACTTACAAGAAAAAAAAAATACCTTACGAAAATACCACTATTGTACATAAAGTTTAAATAAATAAATAAAAATGTTGGCAATTTATTGTTTTAGGTCAGAATAAAAATCAGTGTTTTTTTTTGCTGGGATATCTTTTGCTAGACGTACTGGACGCTGTGTTAAAATCTGTCCATCTATTATAATAGGACCTTATATACTTTTTCAACACATTTGCTCAAAAAATACGCACCATACGGAACGTGCGGTAAAATAGGTTACTCTCATCTAAGTACCTATTTTACTGCACTCCTCGTTGTATGGCACCGTGCATTCCTTTGCGGTTTCTTTTTTTCACCAAGGAGTTTCACATTACTAAATTAAATAAGCTAAATGAAAGAACCCTCTTAGAAGCGCTTTTGCTCAATACGTTTGTCTCACTTTAATACTAAAGAGAACATAAGACGAAAGATGTAGTTCTAATTTTCTCCGCGCGCACGTGGCGCCATTTGCCAATTGCCGCTATTTCTTAAGGAACGTCAAGAATTGTTGCGACTTTCCGACTGATATCTAAAAACAAAAAGTTTGTTTCATTATCTATTGTAGTTTCCTCGACTTCGTCTCGGGCTTGCATTCGTCTACTCATTTGTAAAAACCAACTTACCGTACTAGTAAAGTAGTAAATAACTATTTTCAGCTACACTAAGTTTAATAATTTTTGAACATGTCTATTTGTTCTCAGCTGAAGCAGTACTCAAGTTTGCCAATGAAAATTGGCAGTATGTTGACAAACTTATTCGTCAACCAGGAATGGATGCTTTCATGAAAAAATATATCGATAACGTTAATGCGTACTTAAGAAAATTTACTTATGAAGAATTGTTTAATGAATAATACACCCGTCCGTTGTCTGCAATAAAAACGTGAATTACATAAGTTCTGTTTTTTATTTACAAACTTACATTTTTTTTTCTGGTTTGATATCGTAAGTGTAATACAGAATTTTCACTAAACTAAAAACTCTATTTATATACCTTTTATACCTCGAACCTTGCGTAGTGACATTCTATCAACAAATTATGGGATTGACAAACGCTGTAGAAATGTCACGTGATCAATCCCTCATGTTTTAGCACTTCGGCAATCGTATTAGCTTAAAGAATGCCAATATGTCAAGAGCCTGATAATTTTCTCTGGCACTTGCGATAGTGTGGCTTTGTATCAGTGAAATAATCGTCAAAATCGGATTAGAATTAGGTACTGCGAATTAGGCAGTGCGTAATCGCTCGTAATCTCTATTACGAGCGATTACGCACTGCATCCGATCCGAATCCGTGAAAATATGAATTAAAAAAACTCAGGCCTAATTCGGATATTGATTATATCGCACTACATCCGATTCCAATTCGTTTAAATACGATAAACAATATTTAATCCGTATTGAACATGGATTTAGAGACTAAAAACCTCGGACCGAATTCGGATATTGCTTACACACTAATCCGATTTATAATCCAAGCTATTCGGGGGCCATCTTTGGATATGACCGATTTGAATCCGAGGTAATGCGAAAGCGTTCATATAAACAGTACCTAATACGGCTACTTCGGTCCGTCAATATTTCTTCCGAATTGGAGCCTCACGGATGACGGAGAGAAATTGGATAACGGAAGTCGGATCTATTGCGTAAATTACCAAACGAATAGTTCTATGACTACGTCGGAACGTATTTTCACGGATTCAAATCGGATGCAATGCGGAACCGCTCTACCTCATAGAAACATTATGATCGAAAACGCAATTTCACATTTTTTTTTCTTAGTCTAGATATTGTTTGAGGGCGGGGAACAACGCCTGCTACAAAATAAAAGCAATCGTAACATCGAGAAACATTATTTTATTCAATAAATATTATACATATTATATCAATAAATTTTACCTTATGATTAGTTGTTTTGCTTCTGCATCATTTTTCAGAATAAAATATATTTTGGATTGGCACAATAGCCAAGTAGGCGTTTTTGTTACTGATATGTTTGTTCATAAACGCTTCCATAACTGGTTGTAGAGTCATTTTGACCACAGATTCCCAATTCTCATTTGCGTATTTTTGAAGAGCGTCAGCTGAAAATGGTTAAAAAATGTTAAAGCAACAGTATAATATCAAGTATTCATCTCAATTAAGTAACAGTTGGCGAGTTTATGGCTTTCTTAGTCATGTCAGTCACGTTGAATAAGAATTTCCCGGGAATTGAATCTAGAACTCATCGTGTATATTATCAAGAGGCTCTAGAACTAGACAACATGATATTTACAAGCGATGACGCTTACTGTAAAAGTCAAAATGTATGACAATGGCCTTTAGTCTTAGAACGATCAAAACCAGTGGATCACCAAATATAAATCATATCGGCCGAAAAACGTCCACTGCTAGGCATAGGCCTCCCCCAAAGAGGGCGTTTTCCATAATCGCCACACTTTGCAGGCGGGTTGGCGATCGCAGAGTTGTTATGCATATAGAATGCTTGCTCCCCATACTCTAGTGAGTCCCTTAATCGCCTCCTACAACACCCACGGGAAGAAAAGGAATGGTGCTACTTTTGTCCGACACCATACAGAACACAACAGCAATAGTCATTAGTAACTCACATTTCTCTTTATCATCTATGAAAAAGTTCTTGTAATGATAGCGCACTTTTCCTTTAACCTTTAATTCTAGTTCATGTGATTTTAATTTGAGGTGCATTTTTCCTTCCTTGCCTTCGATGATAGCGAAATCACCATGAAAGAGGAGGTGATATACATCTAAAAAAAAAGTATTGAAAGAGATGAACATTTTGTAATGAAATGAAAATTTTGTATGAAAAAAAATATCAAATCCATCCTATATAAATATCCAAAAATATTTTTTTAAAAATCGGACTATTTTAGAGTCAATTCGTCAAATAGTTTTTTGTTTGAAGAATCGACCACATGTCATAAATGCCCATGCTGTGACTTTCCCAGTTAAATTATGTAATTACAGTTTATTACAAAACTTTGGCTTTAAATTTTTTCTTACGTAAATCAATCCTGGAGGTGCCTTTTCCTTCTACGATTTTAGTGCCCGTTTCAGCTTTCAATTCATAGCCGGACTCTAAAACAAGATGTGGGCATCCAACGTGATAGTCATATTTTTGGTCCTTTGTATTGATCCTGGAAATTAATAATTGTCAAAAAGTGACATAAATATCGAAACTCATATTGCACAAAAATAAGTTTACACACAGTCCCGTGTAGGTAAAGTTATCTTTTACAAAGAATTAGGAATTTGGGCTGCAAAGCACAATAAGATTGAGGAACTTTATCTAATGAAACACATTTATTACGACGTAACAAACATTGATCTTAATTCTAGTAGCAAGGTTTTTTGTCATCCAAAATGACTTACTTCACCAGATCCACTTGGCACCTCTTCATTCCAGAGAGATAACCATCGATAATTGTATAGTTCACTGATGGAATTTCTGCTTCAATCAAATCTTCATATAAAGGATCGGAAGGCTCTACCCCTGGTATACCAGAAACGATCTGTACAAACACCCGCCTGGTAGCTTCCGTCAAACATTTGGTATCTTCAAAGTCACATGCTTTCTTTTCACCTGCAATCTATACTAATATTATAAAGAGGAAAGATTTTTATTTTTGTATGTAAAGAAAAATTACTGGACCGATTTGAAAAATTCTTTCAGCAATGGATAGCTACATTATCCGCAAGTAACATAGGCTATATTTTATCCCCGTACTCCCACGGAAACGGGAACTACGCGGGTGAAACCGCGTGACGTCAGCTAGTGGCAAATAATTTGCTGGTTAGTAGTAACAAACCACACGCACAATCTATATATTTATATTTAATAAAAAGTACCTATATTATTATAAGGGAAAATCTACTGTCTTTCACTTAGATAGAGAAAGACAGTAGATTTTCCCGAATTGTACGTGTATCGACCGTTAGCATGGCCAATCTGATTAAAAAATGCTCAATTCCCTATTTATTCACTATAATAAACACACAACACTTATCACACACTTTCTACCACTGTCTACTGCTTCACAAAGTAAATCCTGGGATATCCTCAGGTCTAGCTTTATCAGAGCCATGCAATGTTTTTTTGATAAATCACATAAGAAAAGCGATGAGAGTCAGGACACACACAAACTTACTTACAACACAGCTGATGCAGAATACACCAATAGTCAATAGTGATCGTAGTGCGAACATATTCGATAAGCACTGATTATGTTATGCTAGTGTGTCCTTACTTATAGCGTATTTATAGCTCAAGACTAACTACTAAAACTAGCCAAGTGCAAGTTGAATTCGTACCCTGGGTTCCGTACCTTAAAAATAAACTGGTTTTCATTTTCAATGTTACATTTTTGTCGTTTTTTGCAATTTAGGTGGACTAAGAATCAATCAAATTAATCTGCCTAGCCATTTCCAAACTATATATATTGGGGTCGATTTCCAGTGATACCGGATATGTAATTAACTATCTAATTTCTAACATAAGCAGAAATGACAAACTGACAGATTGACGGTCGAAGTTGCACTTTACTGGTTTCATTATTGCTATCGGTACGGAATTCTAATATTTGATTTTGGTGGTTCTGCTAGGAATATTAGCAAATATGAATGGCATTGATGACTTCAGATGAAGCAATAAAGATTTATCGATATTACTTTCAAATTTGGTTGTAACAAATTTTTTTTTTTAAAAGCTAGATGATTTTGCAGTTTCGTAGCTGACTGCCATTACTTAGTTATAAAAAGGCTTCTAATGATATCATGATGTTTAAAGTCCAGATATTTTTTAAAATAATTTCTTATACTAATAGGATCAGAGCTTGCTAATTGATCTGAGATTTCGTTTTGGAGGAATTGCTAGTGTCTTGAAGCATTTGTCAGTTTTCGTGAAGATTAACTGAGCTCAAACCCGATAGACGTTTTTAAACGGCTTTATTTTTCTGCTAATAAACCAGCTAAGGATATAAAACAGGCCAAATGCGAGTCGTATTCTCATACGAAGGGTTCCGTACCATAAACCGAAAAAAAATCACGTTTCTTGTATGAAAGCCCCCTTCAATTATTAATTTAATTTTTATAACTTGTGAATTTCTATTGCTATATCAGCAATAGAAATTCACACTCTGTGAAAATTCCAACTGTCTACCTATAACGGTTCTTGAGTTACAGCCCGCTGACAGACAGACCGATGGATGGACGGACGGACAACGTAGGCTTAGTAATAGGATTCCGTTGGTTACCCTTTGGGGTGCGGAACCCTAAACACTGACATCATCATCTTCCTGCCCTTAACCCATGTTACTTGGGGTCGGCGCAACACGTTTTTTTCTTCCATTCTGTCCTGTCAACCGTCACGCTATCACTAACTCCCTTTTCTTTCATATCACTCCTAATAAAATCCATCCATCTTTTCTTTGGCCTCCCTCTCCCTGTCCATCCATCCACATTTATATTCATAACTCTTTTAGTTACGTGCATTTCATCCCTCCTCTTCACATGACCATACCAAGATAAGCGGTTTCCTTTCAATCTTTCCGTTATTGGCGCCACTTTTAAGCTACCTCTAATGAACTCATTCCTCACTTTATCCATTCTCGATACTCCACACATCCATCTCAACATTCTCATCTCCGCTACATGCAATCTTTTCTCATCCGTCTTTTTCACAGCCCAACATTCTGATCCATACAGTACGACAGGTCTTATCACGGACTTATAGATTTTCCCCTTTAACTTGAGGGGCATCCGTGGGTCGCAAGTTGTTCCAGTGACCTGTCGCCATTTCATCCATCCTGCGTTGATCCGGTGCGTTACGTCTCGGTCTATATCGCCGTCCCCCTGGACAAGCGACCCGAGGTACCGAAAGTCGGAGCAGATCGGTATAGGCGTTCCGATGAGAGCTACAGGTATAGGACTGGAGAGACCGCCGAAATCGCAGAACAGGTATTCTGTTTTTGTTCTGCTCAATTTCAGGCCAACACTCTCCAGTCTTTGCCACCACGTCTCCAATCTGCTCTGGACCTCTAGGCCGCTTTCGGCAACTAGCACAATGTCGTCAGCAAACAGCTTGCACCAGGGAGCCTCTTCCTGAATGTCCGACGTCAGAGCGTCCATTATCATCAGGAAGAGGTAAGGGCTAAGGGCCGACCCTTGGTGCAAACCGACTGCCACACTGAAGCTGTCAGTGGTGCCCACTACAGACCGAACTTGGGTACTGCATCGACTGTACAGTGTACATCGCTCCGATCAACTGCACATACTTCCCAGGCACACCTTTCTCCTTAAGGGCCCACCACAAAACCTCACGAGGCACCCGGTCATATGCCTTTTCAAGGTCAACGAATACCATGTGCAAGTTTTTATGCACAGCACAGCTGACGGATAGCGAAAATGGCATCCGTTGTACCCCGACCAGGCATAAAACCGAACTGGTTCTGTGAGATTTCACTCTCTTCTCGCAGCCGCCTTTCAATAACTTTTTCCCATGCTTTCATACTATGTGACATTAGCTTTATTCCTCTTTAGTTGTTGCATTCCAGCACATCGCCTTTGTTTTTAAAGATGGGGACCAACGAACTGTTGCACCATTCATCAGGTATGGCTTCTTCCAGCAACAACTTATTGAAGAATAAAGCTAACCACGTCCACCCATCTAACCTGTATTAAGTCTGTCTGGACCAATTGCCTTACCATTCTTCATTCCATTCACTGCTACTCTCACTTCATCCACACTGACCGCCCTCACTAACCCTTCATTCACTGGTTTACTCTCTAAAACACCACTCCAGATATTTTCCTCATTCATCAGTCTTTCAAAATATCCCTTCCATCTATCCTTAATCTTTTCATCCTCCGATAAAAGCATTCCAGCTTCATCCCTTACACATCTTATCCGACTAACATCCCTCGCCTTCCTCTCTCTGGCTCTAGTAAGCCGGTACAGGTCTTTTTGGCCAGCTGGACTGTCCAGTGTGTCAATCAATTTGTCCTGAGCTTTGCTCTCGCTATTGCCACGGCTTTCTTAGCTTTTTTCTTTAAAACATCAATATCTCTCTTTTTTTCAGCTTTCCAACTAACGCTTTCCAGCTCTACACTCTGCCATTCCTTGAATTTCTTCTTTTTTTCCTTCAACACTTTCTGTATTTTTGTCGACCACCACCATGTATCCCTCTATATTGTGCCCCTTCCTTTTGTCTCTCCTTAAATATCCTTCGCTGCTTGTCTAACACACCCAGCTATCTCATTCCAGCTTTGATTCACACTTCGATCCTTCATGTCTCCCATTTCTATCATTTTGTCTACTACTCGGTCTCTAAATTCCTTCGCACAATCATTCTTCTCTAGCATATGCCATTTTATTCTCCTAAACCCTAAACACTGACACAAAACGGAATTAATAAACTAAAGGTATGTTTACTTATAACCTGTCTATAAATGCATTAGCAATGACTGTGGCATTCGCGGAGGTTGCACTGTGTGCGCGTCCAATATACAGAAAGTTGACCCTGTCCCCTAAACTAGGCGGAAACTTTTATCTCAGATAATTCTGTTCACCCATTAACTTTAACTTTATGAAAACAGTTTCTAATAACCATATTTTAATTCGTAATTCGAGAATATTATCTAATGGAACAAAAATATCTGTGTCTTACTAGATACTATCGATTGACTGGCCTGTTGGTCGAGTGGTTAGTGACCCTGACTGCCAAACCGGAGGTCGTGGGTTCGATTCCCACCCAGGACAAATCTTTGTGTGATGAGCATGATCATTTGTTCTGTGTCTGGGTGTAATTTATCTATAATATGTATGTATTTAGAAATATATAAGTATGTTTATCAGTTGTCTGGTTGCCATAGCACAGGCTCTGCCTAGTTTGGGATCGGATGACCGTGTGTGAGTTGTCCCAAGATATTATATTATTATATTATCTACATAACTCCCAAAAAAAAATGTTGTGAAGTGGAAATTCGTCAGTATCGTGATTTTAACCCTGAATAATGGGGTGTTTTTTTTTTGGGGCATTATGTATGGGCTGGCCTACCCTTACTGTAGCCTACTGCACGCCCATGCTAGATAGGTACAAAAACGGTTCTTAAAATCGATTTAAAACACACGAAACTAAAGTCGACACTTGAGTTGATGGCCTCGCATAAAACTTTACGTCAGTATATGCTTATTAGATTGCCAGCTCTTTCCAGTAATCGAATAGTCCTCATGATCCCTAAATCATGATGACTATTCATATACTATACAGAACCTTTTTTTTTCTAAGGATGGGAAATCATCAAATGACTTCTTCCACTCTGGGTGGAGCGGAAGGGCGTGTCAGACTCTTACTGACTAAAACCCATCCGTGTTCCTTCTAAAGCCCTTTGCGTTCCAGGGCCGCGGTGACTCTTTCGAACAAATTCCGCAACCCCGGCAGCACTATACAGAACCTACCATTAGATATCAAACTTTCAAGTTTACTCTACTGTCGCAATATTAGCAGCAAAATTTAAAGTAAAGGTAAACACAAACGAAACTGGAAAGTGTGAAATGTTACATTATTAAAATAACTTTCTTGAAGAAATAAAACTATTAATTTATTTGTATAAATTAAGTTTGAAGTGATGACTTCAAAAATGATTAACACAAGCTATGAATATTGCATTTTCTTTATTCGGAAATATTATTCAGGTCATTAATATTTGCTTTTCATGATTTGTTCTTACTTTTCATAAGAAAACAATTCTTCAACAGGCGTGAGGTCTAGGTAAGCGTTGACATGGTCTATGTAGGTGTCAGTAAACGCCTTCATTGTATCCAAGCGGGACGATTCGTCTACAGGTTTCCAGTTTGTATTTACGTATTTGTGAGCTTCGTCAGCTGAAAATACACAAACATATAAAAAACATATCAGACAGCAAAAGTAGGAGGTGAGTAAAGAATCAGATTTCGCGAATTATGTTAAGGTTGCGATCAAATTAAACAGGCACAACTTTAGATTCCCGGCCCCTTCTAAGAATTTTTCTTACCGAAAAATCAAAACAAAATTGTGGTTCAAGTGGTAGACAGAGAACAGACAGAGAATTTCCATTAGAAAAAACATAATGTTGGGATGATTACAACTACCCTCGGTTTCTCTTAGAGCTTTTTAACCGACTCAAAAAGTCAAAAAGTCAAAAAGTCAAAGCATTTATTTCAAATAAACCATTATCAGGTACTTTTGAATTGTCAAAGTCAGTCCGTCAAAAACATGAAGCTATTTGCACGTTCGCAAGCGTAGATCTCTATGGAGAAGAACGTGCAAGAAACTCCACGGACACTCTTTTAAATCATTTTATGTTTACAAAAATCCTGGTTACATAAACCTTGTTGCTTCTATATATGAGAACAATGTAAAGAAAGAAAAAAAACAATTTATAGTATGAAATATTAAAATGAGGCAGTGGCAACCAAGGGATGACCAGTCTCCACTGACGGCGCCCGTTCACGAACATGACGCGTGCATCAGCACCATTCAGCTCAACCATTTTGAAGGGAACTGAATGATCCGATACACGCGCCACCATCAGCGAGACATTGGAGTGAGCATGACACACCCTCAACTGCCCCTGCTATTTCATGTCAAACAAGGAAACTATCTATTAACATAATGGTCCAGGGTTCTCACATTTACAGAACTTGAAATAAAAATTGCTTCTAAATTATATAAAACTATGAATATCAATCTGAAAATACAGAAAAAGAAAAGTTTATTCCAAACATAATATAAGATTATGCGGAATAGTATTATTATTAGACATAAAAGAGGGTGAGCATCTCTTCCAAATATAAAACCTAACTAGTGGAACCAAGCGGCTGAGGCTGTGGAGCAGGACCGGCATTTAGCCAAGCATTTTTATCAAGGATATAATCTTCCAGTTTATAATATGCCTGTCTACATAGAGTGCGTTTTATGCATGTTTTAAATTTTTTCTCATTCAGTTCGAGAATCTCACGTGGTATTTTATTATAAAACTTAATACAATATCCCATAAAAGAAGTGTGTACTTTAGCCAATCTGAATCGGGGTTGATCTAATTTATTCCTATTTCTAGTATTAAAATTATGCCTATCACTAATCTTATTAAAAAGATGAATATTTTTCCGAACATACATAATGTTTTCGTATATGTATTGACAAGGTACCGTCATGATGTTAATATCCTTAAACAGTTCCCTTAGGGAATCGCGCCGACCAAGATGGTATATGGCTCTGATGGCTCTTTTCTGCAGAATAAATATAGACTCGATGTCTGCAGCTCGTCCCCATAATAAGATACCGTAAGACATTATACTATGAAAGTAACTAAAATAAACCAGCCTCGCGGTATCTATATCAGTAAATTGACGGATTTTTCTGACAGCATATGCTGCTGAACTTAGCCGTCCTGCAAGAGATGTTAAATGAGGACCCCATTGTAGCTTTGAGTCAAGCGTGATCCCTAGGAAAACCGTGTCTTCGACGAATTCAAGTTTCTCTTTGTCCAATACTATGTCGCAAGTATTACTTTTGACATTCGGTAAAGCAAATCTGATGCACTTAGTTTTTTTCCCATTTAATACTAAATTATTCGCAGTGAACCAATTTTGGACCTGCTGTAGCGCATTATTTACGTCGTCAAGACTTGTAGAACGTCTATCTATCTTAAAAATTAAGGACGTATCGTCAGCAAATAACACCATCTTTGGTTGGTTTTTTAAAAGATGGAGTAAATCATTAATATACACTAAAAAGAGGAAAGGACCCAATATTGAGCCTTGTGGTACCCCCATTTTGACTTTTAAACCCCTTGAATTAACACCGTTTATTTGAACTTGCTGCTGTCTGTCATTTAAGTACGACTTCACTAAACTGAGAGCAAGATTACCTAGTCCGTAATGTTTTAGTTTTAGGAGCAAGGTTTCGTGATTTACGCAATCAAATGCCTTGGAGAGGTCACAAAAGATTCCTATGGCATCTTGCGCCTCTTCCCACGCTGTATATATGTGTTTTAACATTGTGACACCAGCGTCAGTCGTACAACGACCTTTGGTAAACCCATACTGTTGATCGTGTAAGATTTTATTGATGTTAAAATGAATGAGCATTTGATTGAGCATCACTTTTTCAAATACCTTGCTGAAAACCGGCAATACGGATACAGGTCTATAATTATTGGCATCTTTACTGTCACCGGATTTAAAAAGTGGTATAACCTTACTATATTTCATTATATCCGGAAAGACTCCTTGGTCTACACATAAATTGAATATTAAAGCCAAGTATGGTGCTATGGTCTCAATTATGGACGTGCACACTTTGACAGACATTCCCCATAAGTCTTCGGTCAATTTGATTTTGATTTGCCGGAAAGCTTTTATAACCGTCATAGGGTTGATATGTTTGAATTGGAATTCAACCGTACAACCTGGAACGTTTGCTCTTAATAAATTAAATGATACCTCGGGTGAAGAATTTAAAGCTTCAGTAGTTCTTGATGGTATTTCGGTGAAAAAATTTACAAATTCTTGAGCTACTTCTAAATTAGAGCTTATGGCACCATGTGCAGTCTCCAGTAAAAAATCAGTGTTTCGTACTTTATTCCTACTAGTTTCATTATTGATAACTTTCCAAACTGTCTTAATTTTATTATCTGCCGATTTGATCTTATTGCTAATGTACAGGGCTTTAGCTACTTTGCAAGTATTTCTGAAAACTTTAGAATATTTGTTTACATACATACTAAAGGTTTCTGTGTTAATGAAAGGCTTAAGGCCATATAACTCACTCCGACCGACTCCTTTGAACGTTAACTATTACACACGTTAAGTATTTGAAGGTGAATTAAAAAACTATATCAGGCTGAATTCCTGTCATGCTAAAAACTTCTAAAGTTAAATTAAGAAAACAAGCAGAATCCTTACATTTTTGCTTATCACCATTGAAGAGATTCTTGAAGTCATAAACCACCTTTCCATTAACCACTATCTCTAGTTCGTGTGTTTTCAAATTGATGTGCCTCTTTCCTTCCTTGCCAGCCTTGGCAGAGTAATCACCATGGAAATGGAAGTTATAGTCATCTGAAACAAGAAAATGTACGTAATGTTTAAAAATCACAACGCTACCCCAGGAAATCAGGATGATCCGATTAGCCTTCAAAGTTAAAGTTCGCGAACATATTCGTGAGAAGTTGGCAGTAGTATCATCACATCGCTAATGTTTTCCAATTACCTATTTGTTATAATTGTTTAAGTATTTCGTGTACTTATTTATCATGTTATTTATTATATATTTATATTGTATGTATAGTTTATATATTCGTTTTATTTATTTAAATGTTTGAATGTATTAATTAAATATCAATTGCTTTTTATTCACCATATTGCACCTACCACCATTCTCTGCATCACCCAAAGGTTGACTGGTAGATAATGTCTATGCATTAAGTCCACTTCTGTACATTTGTGTGCGGTAAGTATTAATAAATAAATAAATAAAAATCCATTGAATCGAAGATCAGAATGTGACTGTTAAGACCAGAACATTGACACCGGTTCTAAAAATGAAATAGATGTTTGTTTTAACAATAACCCAAAAAGGCTTGCGCATCCAATACAACATCCGGGTGTTGTTGGGGCTGCCGCGTTTTTGCAGCGCGTCCGGTATGTTAGCCGACGCAAATGTTGACAGCTTTTCGACCGTCATGCGCAAGAGATGCGCATCATTATTATATCGGTTTCGCGCCAGCCCCAACACTATCCTGAGGACGTTGGCAGACCGCTGGGACTCTCCGATTCTAGGACGCTGGATACGACTCCATGCAGTGAAGTAGATTGGGATGGGAGAGTCTCCAGCGGGTGTACTTAGTTTAAAATTTATAAAATTACCCGTTAAATTAGTTTATTTACTAACACTAGATATAAGGCATTTTATACTGGTACTAACAAATTATGGAACTAAATTCTGAAATAAATGTTTTATTATTATTATTAAGTCAATGAATCGTCGACCCTGACCAATAATGACGAGTAAGTGTTCTGGCATAAGTTCTGGCTGACAGAAATACTCGAAAAAATTCAAGATTTAATTTATTATAGCCTGATCCATCTTTAGTCTTTACCTACTCCGATCCCCTGTTGAAAACCTTATTTTTTTTTGTTATACGCTATTTTTACACTATTACTTATCGCATTATATTATAGCAAAATAATTTTAAGCGTATATTTCCCTAGAGATAGACAGAGTTGGGGTAAATTGCGTACTTTATTGTAAATATTAGAGTTCACAAGTCATGATACGAACCAGGGATCGAACCGAGGTTCAAAGACCCACGTGCTAATCAGAAATAATGAAAAGTATCTAGTTTATTTTCGACTGTGCAGTCAGCTTTTGCAGCTTAATATGTATGATAATAAATTATAATTGCAGCCATACTTACAAAAATCAACTTTGCAGTCGCCCTTTCCTTCAAGATGTTGTGGGCCGATATCACCATTTAGTTCATATCCTGCCTCCATAGTGAGGTGAGAGCAATCAACGTGATAGTCGTATTTAAGATCCTTGGCAGAGATCCTGGATTTGAACAAAATTATGTATTGTTTAGTCTAAAAAATACCCTAAAATTATAAGCAAGGGTGGTCAACCAATTTCGATGAAGGTAGCCAGTAAGTCGACAATATGTGATAAAATATACTCGCCAAACAAACAAAAGATGCAAACTATTTTGAGTTGCTTTTCAAACATATTATTATAAAGGTAGAACTTGTCGACGAGAGAAGACATTTTTTTAGAGGGTTGCAGAAAACAGTGCGTCTTGCTCCAAAATGACTTACTTCACCAGGCCCACTTTGCAATTTTTCATTCCATAGAGTTTGGCGTCAAAGAATTTATACGACAATGTAGGCAAATTAGATTCAATATATTTCCGGTACAAAGGGTCGGAAGGCTCCACGCCTGGTACGCCCGCTATGAACTGCTGAAACGTCAGTCCTGCTGTATCCGTCAAACATTTGCTGTCTTCGAAGTCACATACTACCTTCTCACCTGAAATTAAAATTATTTGTTAATTAGTAATACTTATGTCAACGTCACACGTATAATAGTGGTGAGAATACAGGTAAGTTGTCAAGTTTAGAATAAGCATCGTTTATGTTTTTTTTTTATTCCTCCACTAAATGCTATCCATGTTCTACAATATCAGCTTAGTTTTGTACTTAATTAGTCCTTTAAAAAAAAAAGTCATGAATTTTTATTAACCGACTTCCAAATATTAACGACTCAAAAAGTTATTTGTACCGTTCGGAATATTGGAAATTAGAAACCTTAGGTATTCTGTCATTTAAAACGATTTTCAACAAGTTCAAAACGCATAGACTTGATAAGCAATACCAAAAAGTGGGTCAATCCCTAATTTTATGGACTTTTGACTACATTATCAGGTTGTTACTGATAGAATGTCACATTGTCTAGAGCTCAAGATAAGAGATATAAACACTTTATGAATAAGGACACACTTACTTATGACACAGCTAAAACAGAATATGCCAATAATCGCTAATGACCGTGTTGCGAACATTTTCGATTAGCACTGATTAGGTAATGCTAGTTTGTCTAAACTTGGAGCGAATATATAGCTCAAAGTTACCAAAAAAAGTGCAAACAGCAAAAAATATTAAATGTAAATGGCATTGATGCGTTAGGAGATTAATAATGAAGGTTTTTTACGCTTTAAGTTAACCACTAAGTTTTTGCTTCAAATGCACTATTTAGGAAGGATAATACTCACATAAAGCAGCTCCCGTTTAAGAAAATTTCCTTGAAATTATTGAATTATTGATGAAAATGGGTTGGCTTGGCTTATCTATTTACTACATTCAAAAGCCGAATTCTAAAAGAAAAAGTTTATAAAATAAAAATCATGATAACACTGTTTAATGTTAAGAACATTAATTTGATCGTGGTTTCCATAATTTTTTTTCTAAAAATATTCGAAACAAAACATGCCATTCCTCTCCTAATTGCACCTATAACTTAATAGTATAAAATCCGGTAGCTTTAGAAAAACGAACATAATCTGTATTTAAATTAGAGTGCCAAACACCTGTGCTAAAAAATTGTGATTAAAATCAAAACATGTTTTTAGCTTTTTGCAACCATTAAACAACGATAGAAGTCATGTTTTTGCGTTAAACACCATCCCAGCTCAGGCGAAAGAAATCTAATCGTTGATACAAGATAAAACAACAGTCAAGGATAGCCACGGTGACCAATGCTGTAGACCAGAGGGCCAATCCCATAAGTTTTTAAACAATGTTCGCATTTGACCTCAGGTGCAATCGGTGAAAAAGTCTTAATTTTCATACATTTTTGACAGATTGCGACTGTCATGCGAATGTGAACGTTGCTAAAAAATAAGTAGAATTGGCTCTGTTGTGTACTGCCCACATCTGAATACCTTTTCCAAGTCTACGGCACATCTTGAGAGAAATCTCCATGTAATTATCTAAGACCTCTATAACTCTAAGATCCTAAGTATCTGAATCAGCGTAATTTGCGTAAAACGTCCGAAATTTAAATATTAAATATATTTTATCGAAAAAGAAAATGTTCCACAAGGATTGATGCTTGGGCCTTGGGCCACAAATAAGTATGTCTACAAGAAAGTCCACAAATGATAACCAGTAAGTATAATTAATTTAATTTCTGTTTATATTTGAACAATAATAATAACTAAACTTAATAAATCCACTAAACTTACAACAAGCTAAAATATAGTATCAAAAAATTCGTCCTCAAGCGTTTCAAAATTGCTTTTAAAAGGCTGTGAGCACAAAGCCCCACAGTCTTCGGGCCGCTCGAAAATATAGTTACCTGTCGGTAACTATTTTTTCGCCACTTGAGGTTTTCCGGAGCCGCAGCGGCAGCGCCAGCACAATACGATGAACTAGGAAGATGGGATGGTGCAAGAGTATCGACACAGGATGCGTCCCACACTCAAGACTAAACAAAAACATGCCGTCCGGTCTTTTGCCATCGTCACGTGCCAAGCCATTGGGTTTTAATATGGCTGGAACGCCAACGGTGACGAGCTCAACGGCCCGCACTACGGCTACAAGAAAGGCCGTGGTGCCCGAGGCTGTAAATAACTTCACCACAGTGACCGCGATTAGGAGAACAACATGGGGCGCATAAACGTAAAAAGCAGCGAAGCGGAAACTGGTGTCGTCGAACCAAGTGCTTAAGTTCGACGACGGTAGTGCATGAAGCCAAAGACCCGACTCTCATTTTCCCACAGCCAGCAGGTACCCACGGTCAACAGTATTAGCAGACGTGGTCAGTAATTTGTTCTGAACTACTCTGCAGAGCGGCTCGTCCCACCGACCCTGGGTAGATAGTTTGTCAGGTAGGTCAGTATTCGGTCTAGCGAGTTTCCGGGCATCGGGAAAGGCCAGTTGTGACGCTGTGACTGTACGCAACTTTTGTTTAGTCAGTCTTAGGGCTTGTTTCGTGAATCGGCCATCAATAGAGGGAAGTGCCTCTTTGGCCTGCCTATACTCACCATCATGGTCAGCCAATAGCTTGTGATGTTTGTCTTTGGTGCTTTTCCTTACCAGATTGCCTAGATAACCGAAATGGAGTGGCACGATGGGTTCAGGTCCCATCGTTGCTATACTCGAACCCCTTCTGGCGAGTTCGTCCGCTGCATCGTTGCCTCGAGATTCCAGGTGCTATTGCGTAAAATTTTGAAAGTATCAGTTGTCTGTCAATATGGTCCGCTAATATTATTCACATTTTGAATGGAGTCCATTTTTTAAGAAACTTAGGTCATCTAAAACAGATTCTACTTCGCCTCCCAAGTTTCCGTCAAGATACCAAACGTTAAATTTAGAATTTAGCCTATTTTACTTTTTCCCAGAATTAAGGTCAACAAAGCTTGTACAGCAGCCTCACAGCCTCCTTTGGAGCCGTAAACTAGCTGCAGTGTCTGATATTTTTCCGAAACCAAGTTTTTAAAATAATTTTTACATAACCATATTCAAAATATTTAAGTCATTTAATGTAAGACTATGCTATAATTTTAATCACTAGGTTGGGAATTAACGATAACTATTTTTAACCACTGCGCTGTGGAATCCCCTCAACTTTTTCACTGCTTTTTGTGTAGTTAATTAAGATAACTTAAGTTCAGACTAGACTTAAAATACCATTAACAGGTAGAAACATCTATAGTAAAAATCAATCTAAACGGTTTTTTTATCATTATCGATTTTATTTTTTACTACTTTGAATTTTAATGATATCGTTAATATTTAGGTATCTGGTTAATATTTACAAGCACATAAAATAATGAACTTGGCAGATATATATTGATTTTCAAAAATAATTGTTTTTTTGTTACTTATTTTTTAACCAAAATCATTACAGACGAGATTGCTGTAATCTCGTCTGTAATGATTTTGGTAAAAAAATAAGTAAAATGGTTGCAAGTGACACGGAAAAATAATTCCTGGAAGGACTTGAGAGAAGCCTTTTCCCAGTAGTGGGACAAAATAAAATATCGTACCGTTAAAGTCACATTGATTTAATCAGAGACAAATAAAAATTAAAGTGGTTGAATAAACTTTTAGCAGTCCAGTTGGTCAGGGAAAAATACCTCTATAATTAAATTGAGATACCCATTTCTTATTTATTTTGCCACTAATTGATAGTGGATATCCTTAATGGGGACTATTTTCAAAAAAGAATTTAGTTTTTTGATGTATTTTTGCAGAAACTTGTACATGATGGGTTTTCGAATGTGAATCTCCAACTGTTTTAGTTTTTCTTCCAATGCGCCATCTATACCTGAAAATAAGTAACGCTGGAATTAATTTTAGGAGCCAAGAAGTATGTACACCTACTAGGAGTATGTTAATCAAATTGTCTCCCACGTATAGACACACTTTTTATAGAAAAATGAACATTCTGCAATCAAGAGATATTGTTTCGGTATTACCACGTTTGACAGACAGATAAGTAATCAAGAGGGTCCTCTTGACAAAGTGACATTCAGCAGAAGTTCACGTGATAACAATTGTTGAAAAGTCAATATTGTGCTTGACAACGAGACATTTCGCTTGCACTTCATTATGCACTTTTCTGTTTGTCTTTCCATTGAATTTTACCCACCATGTTTTGTCCTTTTTTTAAGGATAGGAAATCATCAAAATATGACTCCTTCCGCTCTGGGCGGCGCGGAAGGGAGTGACAGACTCTTACTGACTAAAACCCACCCGTGTTCCTCCAAATGCCCGTTGCGTTCTAGGGCCGCGGTGATTCTTTAGAACAAATTCCGCGACCCTGAGTCGACCGGTAGAAAATGCCAAAGACATTAAGTAAAAAATAGTAGTATATTGAGTATAAAGTAGTTGTGCATAAAGTATTAATAGCCAAACGGAAGCAAAGAAAAAATCTAATGAAATAGCTAATTCTTACTTTTCTGTCCTCCGAAACAAAGACCTGTGACGTTTTGTTTAACTTCTTCAGCGCGAAGTTGAATATCAAAGTTAGTGACTTGAGTGTGGAGATCTCCTGCTTCATCGTTATATTTGTCGTAATAACCCTTTAGCCAGATGTCATAGTTATCTAAAAAAGAAATAAAATAATTAAGATAAATGTGATCATTTCTGACAGAAGAGAGAGAATCTACTGGCTTAATGGCACAAAAATAGGTATCAAAAGAATATTTTTACTGTTTGGGACGCTTTATAGACAAAATTTCCATTTATGCTTTACCAGCACATCCATACGAACATTAATTTATGCTTTTTCCAATGGGGTGGTCAGGAACTACAGAACGATATCTGCTTCGATTATTATTTACTCGGTTTACTTCGTCTACGTTTACACCTGCCTTGCGTCACATAGCAATTTTAATTTCATACTTTATTGTCGGTAATTGCTATGTCAAAATTTCTTACAATATTGAACTGTTATATTCACTCACTGAATGTTACTTGTCTTGTTCCTTTTCCCTCAAAAGATATTGCTTCAAACTCTCCATTGGCGACATAAGTAGACGCAATTGAGATACTCGGACACCAAATCTGGTAAATGAAATACGCTTTTGCTGAGGTTACCCTGGAAACAAAAAAAAGGTAAATCCTTGCATCATTATTACCATTATCATCCTTTTGATCTGATTCATCTATGTTTTTTTGTGATCACCTGTTTCTTTCCTCATAAATGCCCAACAAGTCGTAATAATCATAAAAAATGAATTTAAAAGCGTAGTTTTAAATCTACCAATTAGCGAGATATTGTAGTTTATACTACTAATACCTATTACCGTAAAGGAATTCAAGTTAAAGTGATAGGTAATGTGTATGTATGCATTTCAGTTCTGTGACAATTAGCACTTTTTCTTTCTTTTATTTATCGTCTATCGATTGACTTACAACACATCCTTAACCGTACAACACTACAATCCTGTCATCTTGGCTTTTGATAGAACAAATTTAAAATTTGACTCTTCTATGAAAATTTCATCCAAATGTAAAGGATCTGATGCTTCAACTTCTCCTGGTCTGCCTGCCACAATGATTGGGTAAATAGCTTTTGTTGACACGGATAGACATTGTTCATCATCATAACTACACAGGACTTTCTTTAAATCTGCAAAAAGGTAACAAGTGCCACGTTAGTTGATTAGTTTTAAACTTATTTATCTTAGAAACAAGTTCTGATTTGCTTTTATGACAAAAAAGGTTTGGTCTAGATAATTATGAAAACATGTTTCGGTGTTTAAAATCTACACCTTTTTTCTCTTTATTTAGGTATCTATTATTTTAAATTTGGAAACGCATGTTTTAGGAGCATACATGTAAAAATGATCTTGAACAGCACTGTGAATAAATCGGGAAAGATGTGCTATGTTCATAAATAATATTTTTTAATTTGTTTCCAACTTACTTGCACTTAGTACAGTGAACGAGGAACAGTATAAACTAAAGATAATTAAAATGTAACACAACATTGTAAATGAAAATTGTATTAATTATATTATCTACTTAGTAACAAAGGTAACACAAGTTTACCTTTAAGCTTTTTTTCTTTAAATAGATCCTGTTTTATATGACGGAGTGTGAGAAAAATTTGCACATCAAACCTGTTCTAGCTTACAAATAAAAGAACATTTTGAGGTTCTTTGTTTCATTTTTTGGTCAAAATTTGTCAGCTCCCACAAAAACTGAATTATAAGTGCATACAGCCATTTTTTTTACACATGTTTTACAATACATATAATAATTTGATTATATTTTTGAGAGCATTAATTTAAAAGGCTTATGTTTAACTGATCACCTGATTTAGTAAAATATCACAGGCAAAAATTGAATGATCACCAGAATATAAAACCGCATTTTAATTTAAAACTATAACCAAAGTTTGTACATCTTGCTATCCTATTAAAGCAAATGACTCCAAAAAAATCATGGTTGACCCAAAAATAGTAAATGATCACCAAAATTAAAACCACAGTTTAATATGAAATTATAACCAAACCTACTAAAAAAAATCTCTTTTTTCTATTAATGCAAGTCGTTTCTGGAGGAGGTCACAGTTTTAACCTTTTTTTTTTTTTATTATTTCGGTGGGAAATCCTCATGGAAATCTTCCACCCTGGGGGGGTCTGTCAGACTCTTACTGACTAAAACCACCCCGGTGTTCCATCTCTCACCTACGCCGGGGATTCGGGAACGTATGTGACTTCCGCAATCCCCGGTTGGTGCCGGCCCGCCTCTGCGGGCCACCTCGCGTCTTCGAGGGGAGTGAGGTGTTTAACTCCCCTCGCTACGTCAAAGAGGGGCGCACGGAAACACCACGCGCTGCCAGCTCGGGTCCGGATAAATGGGGGGCGACGGACATCCCCAAGTCCGCCGCCCCTGGACCCAGTTAGGGGGGCCGGAAGAGGGCAGCGTATGCCCTCCTCCGACGCCCGATGCGCCTGCTGCGGGCTGGGAGAGCGGTTGAGATTTCCCTCTCCCTTTCCGCAGCCTCCTTCTGCGCGATAACTGTCTCGCAGAAGGAGACCACCGCGTCCCAGGACTCCTCACCGCCGACCATAGCATGGACTACGGCCGGCAGCGAGAGGTCACCGCCTACAACAGAGATGAGGGCACGGCGCGGCTCCTCCCAAGCTGCACACTCTGCCAGCGTATGCCGTGCCGTGTCCTCCCGACAGTCGACGCAGTAGTACAGTTTTAACCTAACCTAACCTACACATTTTGTTTAAAGAAGAAATTAACCTAATCTAAATAGTTGAGTTCCGGGTAACCTATGCTCGCAAAAATTTGGTGATCATTTACAATATTTGGTTGGAACTATTATTTTTTTAGGCTTAATTTTTTTTGTGTTAAGTATATATTTTTGGTAAAAGAATCGTTGGTCCCGGCTTTTGTAGATCTTTGGCAGTTGTTACGGATTGTCAGAAGCCAGTAAATCTGACTCCAGTCATGCCAAGAAGTACCGTATTACCCAGTTAATGGGTTGTGGAGGGTAGGCAGCCGCTCCACGTAATATACTGGTATTCAGCTGAATCCGGTTTGACTGGAAGCCGACCCCAATATAGTTGGGAAAAGGCTTGACACATTAGGTAATTATGACACGTAGATAAAATCGAAGAGAAAATTCAAAAGAGTAAAATTCAAAATCTTAAAACCAATAAATATCAAGTAGCCAATACATTTTCTCTAGCAAACAGTATAATGAGATACTTCCCAAAAACTCCCACTTCGAAAGTTAAAAGCAAACCTAATTTCGTTAGATTAAAACAGAAGAAGGACGTTCCCTTATCATCAGTGAACACCGACTTGAAAGATTGAATATAAAATAGAATTTAGCGAAGTTTTCATTCAGCGATAAACGTATACAAATTTTGGGCGTTACGGTCCATCCTCCGTGTGGCCAGATAAAAGGAAAGTTTTGAAACGAATCGAGTCTGAGTTTTATCAGATTCGAGCAGAATCTGCCTCAACGAAACATTTTAAGGGGTATCTTTTTGCACGAACTTTTCTCTTTGTGTGAAGGTTTTAATTAAATTAAGGTGTAGGATTAACCCTTGACATTCACACGTTGCTTTCCGGGACCAGAGATTTCATTAGAGTAATTTGTGTTACAGGTTTATGTTGTCTATGTGTTTGTTTTAATCATGATTTTATTAGCAGTAGAGTTCCTTGAGTAATGTGTTTTGCTATCTAACAAGTAGCTTCAGTATGACTCATTGCGTTTCTGAACGATTATGGTATGGCATTCTAATTTCTATGATGTCCATAGCTACTACGTTTGGTTGCTTAAAATCCAACAACTACCACCACCGCCACCACCACCACCACCACTCAACAACCACAACAACAACAACAACACAACAACAACAACAACCACAACAACAAACAACAACAACAACTACTTTCTCCTTCATTTGTGTAGAGCTATCATTGTCAACAGCAGCCTATAGCAACTTGCTCTATTTTATGTCATACTCAACGAAAAACAACCTACATAAAAAATTACAAGCAACACGTCAAAAGTATTCTGTCCATTGAACGTGAAAACGTTCACCTGAGGGAAATATTCTAACATAACCATCGTATACCAAGTCATAATCCGGCTAGATTGCTTAGCCATCGTAGTCAACGAGGCGACAAATAATCCCGCCTTTACGCTGCACGAATCCGCGGTAACTTGGCTGCAAAGATGCTTGGGAACAGAAGAAGGTATGGGACCCGTCTTGTTAATTTTGTATTTGCAGCTTCAGATTGAATCTTTAGCAGTGCTCGTTCCGAATTGAGCAATGATTCAAGAGAGACGGAATATCGATTTACGCAGAATTCCTTTTTCACAGTGGGGGCAAATCTCAAATTAAAATTAAATTTACTATGCCAAAAATAATAAAGATTACAGATGTTAGATGTTAGATTACTTAATGTCTCTTGCATTAGACTTTTGGTGGCTCATTTCTACATGATGAACAATAATTCTACTTTTTATTTTTTTTCTTCTCGGTAATCTTCAATCTATATAATAAAAATGAATCGCTAAATGTGTTGCTAAGCGCAAAACTCGAGAACGGCTGGACCAATTTCGATAATTCTTTTTTTGTTGTGTTTGTTATTGTCAGGAGAAGGTTCTGATGAAAGAAAATTTTGAAAAAACATTAAAATCCGAGCGAAGCCAGGTCGGTCCACTAGTAATAAAATAAAAATAGTATGACACTATTTTTATTAAACTAATGCTATTGTATTTTTATTTATAAAATATACTCATTCGCTGTTTAATTTACTCAACAGTTTTCTCTGTCGCCATTTTAATGCGCTCCATTTGCGCTGTTAGCTTTATGACTATCTTCTATGAACGGTTTAATATGGTTTCGTGTGGCATTTAAAAGTCGAAAACAATTTATATTACTTCACTACCATATTAAAATGATGGAAACGATGGATTAATAAAATAATTCTTTACGGTAGCTTGGGATTCTATTGTTGTGATAAAATCTTTACATCTTTTTTACCTTTAAATATAAATGATATTTTTACACATAGCTACAAAATAAAAGAGCTACATTATAATCATATATTTTTTACAAATAGACGTCATTTAAACGGAAATATTTAATTTTCATTGTTCTACAAGACCTTTAATAAATAAAATACAAGATAAGAATCACCATGCTACAAAAAACGTGACTTTGTCTAAAAAGCAAAAAGGTTTTCGTTATAAAACGCAATAAGAAAAGAAAATGTCGTAGTAGGTATAGGTAAACGTTAAAATGTAGGACAGCGCCATCTATGTTGGCTACACGGAAGCGCTTACCGCGAAAGCCTACATTGTTGCAAATTGTTGCCGAACTGAAACTACGGAGGGAATCAATAGTTTGGTTCAGAGAAAACACATAGGCGCTTGCTATGTAGATATTCTATTGAAAGTACGCTGGTAGATAAACATTTTGGCTTTTTAGTCCAGTATTTTCATAACTTAATACATTCAGGAGTGATGTCTACGTGTGATTAATTAATTAATAAGAAAAATACCATCTTCTACCTTCTACCATTGTGTGAGTTTACGACAGTTGAAATTTATGAAAGAGGGCAGCAGCGTCGATGTTAGAAGTTCATAAAAAGAAGTAAAATTGGAATTAACGTCAAACAACTGGGTAAAATTACAATAACTATGGTTGAATAATTTTTTCTTTACAGTGTATATATTCTAATTAAGAATTAGTTTTTATTTTATTTCACTTTTATTTTTTCATGTTACTTTATATTTTATTATTGTGGTTTAACTACTGGCTCTACCCTTACCTTATATTTTTTTAAGTAGTTTAAACTACGATTATAATATTATTAAAAGAGGTAAACATTATTGATTGTTTAACATTTACTAGATTTTAATTCAAGAAATGTTTCACTGTTAAAAGCACACTATTGTTGATATCCTATGGCTAGTTTATATTTCGTAAAATAATGCATGGTTCTTATGGGATATGCATAGCTCCTAGAAAAAGCTAGTGTTTATTTATATCAAAACGTTTTTGTACAATGTGATCACAGATTTAACTATATCGTCGATCTAGATGTGACTACCATTTTTTGGTAAACATTTGATTATTATGCAAAAGTTTCAAACAATAATTCTGGAGTTAACTCGTGCTCCTTAAATAGGAAAATGCTTCTTGGATTTGATATAATTTTTATTAATTTCACAGAAAAAATAATTGTAATTAATTAATTTCGTTAAGTATGTTTTCTTTTTAACTCTAATTTCATTATTTGTAATTTTATGTCGTAATTCCTTTTGTCAAGATTTTAATAGTTATTAATAATTAAGTGTTATTTTACTTACTTAGAATGTTGGTCGACCTTTTATGGGCGACTGTATAAGTCTGATGCTTTTGTTACCATTATTCTTATGTAATGCTGTATACAGATGCTGTTGGTTTGCCTTTTTTTAATAAATAAATAAATAAAACCTTAATTTGGTGTAACCTAGTAAGATATACTAGTCTAGTTAGATCTTACGAGGATACACCAGATAAAATTAATAAAAGATGTGAATTATACTACGACCTATAAAACCGAACAAGTACGAGTCGGACTCGCGAATGAACTGTTACGTGCCATTATCTATAAAAACGGCAAAAAAAACATGTCTGTTGTATGCGAGCTCCCTTAAATATTTTTTTTATCCTGTTTTTTAGTATTTGTTATAGTGGCAACAGAAATACATCACCTGTGAAAATTTCTACTGTCTAACTGTCACGGTTCATGAGATACAGCCTGGTGACAGACGGACAGACAGACAGACGGATGGACAGCGGAGTCTTAGTTATAGGGTCCCGTTTTACCCTTTGGTACGGAACCCTAAAAATCAGACATCTCACAAAAAATAAGCGTGATAAAATGTAATAGAGTAACGGCCAAGTGACTTATTCAATCTCCTCTAATCGGGCAAACACCGGAGCCTTTTTAAATCTATTTTTATATAATTTTCACCTGGTGTATGAAATTAAACTTACAATAATATTTATTTGAGAATCTTACAATAAAGTCCGGAATCCCATTAAATGTGACGCAAAAAGTTTGCTCGTTCGTTGCTATGATGTGTGGCCTGCGTCTACGCACATTGTTTGGTAATCCTTGTGGGCTTGCGCAAAAAATGTGGGAACTATAATGTTGCGCTTTAGTGATGTGGTTCGGTTGTCGATAAATCGATAAGTTTTGAATATTACTTATTATGACTTGATGCATTAGGTCCGCCCTTGTACCACTATTATACATATAGTATAAATAAATAAATATAAGTTAACCTCCCACCTGGGAATGCTCTGCCGTGGCCGACCTGGAAAATCCTAAATAGACTCCGTGGAGGTTCTCGGATGGCTCCGATCTTCAGTGTTTGTGTGGCGTCGCTCCGCAGTCTATGGCCCACCTCTTGTCTTGAGCCGCATGCTATGTCACCTATACATGTGAAGACCTTATGACTGCGTCAGCGAACGGTGTTGCCGTTGCTGAGTACTGGGCCAAGCATACAATTTGATACATGTATTTGCCACCGGCACGCTAAGAAGAAAAATAAAATAATAACGTGGTATTTCTGTGTTTTCCAAAAGCCAGAAAGAAGCTCCAGCATTTTTTTTTGCATCTTCGGAACTGGAAAGAAAGTAACATACCAGGCAATTTCTGAAAGACCGATACCAACACTTGAAGTCGACAGCGGCTTTAACCTTTTTTATTTTAAGTTCTTTTAGTTCATCCAAAGGTTGTCTGGTAAATATCAGCGGTAAGATTACAATTGTACCCATAAAATTAAGTTTGTGTAGAAGAAGAAGAAGAAAAATGATTATTTAGGACTCGCACAAGTCAAACAAAAAAGTAAAGTAAATTAAAAGTAACAGCAATAAAAAATAATTAACAAAAGCTAACAGCATGATTTTTGGTGTAGTGAGTTGTGACACTATTTTTAGCTTAGAATAAAACATATTCTATCTATCTAACGCTTTCACTATTGATGTGCAAGCGTTTGACCACTATCTCACCTGATGGTAACAGATTCATATTCACCAATAACTTTTGCTTCAGTTGAATTTGATTAAATACCAATGCACGTAACACTGGTCAGTAACCTGAAACATATACCTACTAACCGTTTGACATTTCGACTTGACCTACTCTCATTTTGACATCGCCCAAATATCGATACATAGCTCTTACATGCCAATCACTATCAACCCCAGTACACTCGTCTGACAGAATAATGACGTGCCTACCTCCGCCTTCCATTCACAAACCACGTGGACAATAGCTCGGCAAATAGCCATTATTATCGTTGCAAGGGCCCACTCTATTAATACCGTAGAGCCCGAACGAGGCGATTATTTAAGTTTTGTATCGATGCTGTCATAGAGCGGGGATGTTCTGCGGCAGTTTTCTTAGAAAGTCTTGGGCAATGTAATGTTTTGATAAAGGACATTTCTGTAAGACGTGAGTTTATAATTATGTAGCGGATTTGAGTATTCTTTTTCATTCGTGCGTTTTTAGTCAAGTAAATATATTCTAATGAAAGCGGCATCTTTGATGACCGCTAGGTGACGCATACAGCAATAACAGCTTGCAGTTGAAGCGTTTGATCCGTTCGTGCTGGATCTAATTGTTTGTGCATCCATGAGAGTACCTAGCATGCATTGACTTAACAGCGATTTACCTATAAAGTTTCTACGCAAGAATAATCTCTATTTGAAAGAAAGAGCTGTTATTTACTGTGAAGCTAACTCAAATTTTATTTTGAAAAAAAAGTATTTGGAAAAAGGTAAATGTACAATAACCGAACTAGCTACTTGAATACTGACAGTCCATTTTAAAAAGTAATTTTGCCTAGAGAACTTCATGTAAAGCCAAGCACTTGCACGCTATCAAACCGAGACCGTTTGTACCACACAATTGCTTCTATTCGACCACCGCTTTGCTAAACGCAGCAAAAAAATATCCCTACAATAAACGCCCATTATTTCTCCGTCAGAGGCTTCACAAAAACATTTTTTTCATACAATTGTGCAATGATCACAACAGACTATAAATAAAACACGCCCATTTTACACGACATTGTGTGGATCCGTATGTTCGAATTTCAATTCTGTTTTTATCAAAATTTTGCACGCAGAGACAAAAGCTATCGCTCTGATATAGAATTCGATGATGAAAGAGTTTGTTTTCTGTTGAAAAAAGGTTGGTTCGATTGTATTTTTTTTGCACAATGGTTTATAATTTGTCAGAAAAATGTACCTACGATGTATGTGGCGTGAGGTGGGTGGGACATGTTATGGCTATGTTACGTCATAGAGTACACAGGTAAGCTCATAACATTATCTTTTTGGATCATATAACTTTTGTAAGACAGGCTTATCAATTATAAATGCCCAAATGTCAGCCTCGAACCGCCCACAGCTTTCTTTCGTATGAAAGAAAAACGCACAGAATCAAGAAGTATTTCTTGATTCTGTGTGTTATTCTTCCAGGGGTTTCCACGTCTTTGATCTATTTTTTATATGGCGTTACTTTGACCAGCATTTGGACTTGTTCTTACTCCTGTCGCCATCTCCTAGTCTAGGTAGGTACGCGCGCCTAACTACAATTGATACACCCAGATCGGCCTGTCATTGTCTATTGTAAATTATTGTAAAGAGTTATTTTTTTCGATCACATTACGAAATATATTCTAAAAATAAGAACATCAATAACTTTATGAACATTATGGCTGAGTTCATTAGCGCACTATTTATCCGACTGCTTAGCAGAAAATACAGGGTTATGATTTCACCCTATAAATATGCACGGTTTCAATAGGACCGACCTCGCGGGAAAAGACTAGCACCGAATACATAGATAATAGTTTTATTATGGAACAAACAAGTGTCATCCCCTAGTTAATCCTCAGCCCAAAGACATCAGACAGCCTCCCAAAATCGACCAGCCGATTGAGCAAAAGACAAACAATATTCACAATAACAGCTTAACAATTCGTGCGAAATTGTTTTCGGCAGATTAAAGGACGGTCTATAATACCAACGACAATAGGCCCCGGGCAGGACTGTTTATATAAATACTCTGTCAACCGCACGATCCGCACAATAACAGTTCAACGTCTCCTTTTGACCAAAAATTGTATTTTCGAACACAATAACGTACTAAACAACGCATAGAAAGAAGATGTCATGTCTAAACGAATCATTCATATTTACTCTGATAATATTTTTTGTGGAATACCAATGTTGCTAAAATAACATAATTTATGAATTCGCTTTCTTGGAGACCTTGGAGGGTATTCCGATTTTTGCACGCTAAGACTTTCTTTGGTATCAAAAATAGCCGGTAAGACACTTGAGACTGAAGCGTATAAATACTTGAAATCCTCGAAAGGATGCGAGGAGCCTCTAAATCTTAGTCACAATGAACAATTAAGGCGAAGTCGAGAGTACTCTAATCCCTCACTGTATCAAAGGCATTTAGATAATCAAGGGCCGTAGTTGGACAACAAAAAGAACTGGCATGTAATGACATCGTGACGTAACCTTAAGGAATTTTATAACGCTCGCTAGGTTTTGGGTCATTATCGTGATTTTGATCAGCGATGCGTCAAAGGGCAGCCACACACGACGCCTTGCGTCCTTGTTAGCAATTAATCTGAGCATCTACGTGGCCGTAATGTTATTGTGTTTATGCATCGTTCTGAGAATAAATGGAGCGCACCTTGCTCATAGATGTGACAATTTTGATCACGCGTCTGAAAGATGTTTTAGTAGTTTTTGTTTCCATGTTTCATAAAAAAGTGTGATGGCATCCGTTTGATTTTATTATAAGTTAGAGAATAAATAACCACGATTTGTCTTTAAAAAGCCAAGTTCACCCAACATCGAATAAACAATTCCAACAATGTCTACAAGTAGCCATTATATTTAAATCGACTACAGCAAAAATAAACCAATTTGATATCCTTAGCATTCCTTCCATTGCCCATCCCTCTTATCTTATTGCTTATTGCGATACTCCCAAGAGTACTTAGTTACGAAATGGTATGTAACCGTTGCCACATAGTGATGTACTTAACCTCAGATGACACAGCGATAAGATCGCTACAAAAATGTAGCAAACAATTGACGACCACCGCTTGTCTGCAAAAATATAATACCCAGTCACAACACGTGCTCCCGACAAACACCAAGAGATGGCTGATAGCTTGATAACTTACTCAAAAAAACGTTTTTCTACCTCAAATGTGTTTATCGGCTTTCAATCTGGAATCTGTAAGGCACACATTGTAAGTCCTTGCGGCTCTTATCATCCGGATTAATCGAAGTATGAAAGCTTTGGGTCTCGACCGCCGGTTCAACTCGGCCCTCGAAAACCAACAGATGTTGGCATAATGAATTTATTCTTAGTTTGCGAAGATTCCTTTGACAAATTTCTACAAATCGGTTTGGCTACCTGCTTGGGATGAGGTTCTAAGACATGGGCGAAGAAAGGGATTGTTGAATATAATGTTTTTTCAGTAGATAGTTGAAAAGTTTGACAAGAATAACTATACTTAGTTATACCTAGTGCAGATTGTAAGAGATGATGCAAGGCTTTTTGTTGACTGAAGTTCTAGCAGTCTATGAGATTCTTGTAATTATAATGAGGATCTTCCCACTGTTGAAGATAACTTCAGAATTATAAGACTCATAGCTGTTGTACAGTACAAAAGAGACCTTACAAATTGTTAAAAAAACTACATCACCTTCGCCATTCACTTCTAACCTAACAAGAAACTAACAATTACCAATAAGTTCATAAAACCCAAATACTTTTTCTTCAATCGCCGTATCCTTATATTTTGATTTATTTTAATGTTTTCTTCCTTGTCAAACTTGATGTACAGTCAAAAAAGCTATTTGGTATGCAGGCAGCTAACTTGCAACTACTTTTAAACAACGTCCTCAGTAGACTATTACTGTACACCACACTCGTGAGTATATAAAGTTATAATGCACACATTAGAAATAAATATTGGCAGTGCAGTGGAAAAAATAATATTTTTCCTGTATACCAAATAGCTTTGTTGACTGTACCTACCTAGATAATAAAATTATGTGGTTGCCTATAATTATTATTATTTAATAAAAGGAAAAGCAAACTTATACTAGTCCCTGTTTTTAACCATGCATGTGATTGTGCAGCCTCCGTTGGCGATCCAATAAATAAATAAATAACAGGCTACAATTTCACTAAAACCATAACGGATAAGTAACTTTAATATTAATTGATTTGTCACAGGCCACTGGCCGATCTTTGGCTGGACTTAACGGGTTGGTGATTGCTCTCATTAGGAGCGTGTATAAATCAATTAAACTGAGCTGATGTAAAGTTGTAGTGACAATTATTGCGAAATTTCGATTAAGTTTGCTTAGCGCAATATGGCTTTGAATATTTTTGATATAAATGCTGTTTAATAGTAAAGTATCCTTCTATTCCAGTAGGAATATGTATAAATTAGTAAATTTATACATGATTAAATTTGACTCATGGATAGATTATATAACCCTGGTTTGGGATGTAGAATAGGTACTGTTTAATGTCATATCTTCGTAGTAGGTACTACTTTTAAAGCGAGCGAAGCGATTGGCAGAAGATAGTCAATATATATAAGGTGGAGACGACGATACGACACTAAATCAAATCACTGGCAATACTAGTTCATACGCATATTTTGTCTTTTATCACAGATTTGATGTCACTAAATACAACAGACTGCTTGGAATATTTGATCAGAATAGTACCTTGTCACTATCCTTGACTAGTTTGAGTTTTTTTGACGTTTTATGCAATTGAGAAGCTTATTTTTAATTTCGGTGACAGGATTTATAATAGTTCCAAAATATTCCCATGAACCAGTCGGTCGATTCTGTAAACATGTCGAAGTGAAGGCTTGGGTGAAGTGATCACGAGGTGAGCAGGTCTTTCCATCTTGATATATGGATTGACAGCTCACCTCGTGATCACTTCACCCAAGCCTTCGCTTCGACATGTTTACAGAATCGACCGGCTGTATTGTCAGTGTTTTCATTTATTAGGAATAGTACGAGACCTAGAGAAAGGAACTAACGTAAAATTAAGCATGAATAGTTAATGTCCTAAATAAAGTCTGATGGAGTGGTCTCGTTGGTTCATTCACGAGTTACCTTAGAAGATTGCATCAAGGTGCCATACTAAAAGTCTATTTTTTTATATTAATTAAAACTGCAGTAATGACAAGAACAATGACAAATGGGGCAATACATATAGACGGCACGGTTGACGGATTGGTTGAGCGATTGACTGCTGTGCTGCGTGTCGCGGGTTCGATTCCCGCACGGAGCAAATATTTATATGGCCTACAGATAGTTTTTTCCGGGTTCTAGCTGTTTGTGTATGTGACTTTGTATTCGTTGAAAAAAATCGTTTAAACATGTGTTTAAATGAAAATCACCTCTGAAATCAAAAATTTTGAATAGAATTTGGAAAAGAAAAAGTAAATATTACTCGGAATTTTCCGTTGTTAGCAGTAGGGGATCTAAATGAACCTTATCAAGTTGTAGTTAAATAAAGTATTTGGTTTTTACGTTTACTTTTATTTATAGTTAACACTTGGTATGTGCAGTTTGCGTGACACAATGAATATAACCCTGGTAAACTGCCATAATTAGGTTGAAATATTGCGGTTATTTTTAACTTCACCAGTAGGTTTCCTTCCTGGTTATATTATTGGTAATCAGAACATTCCAATGCAGCAAGGAATTTTTTTGCTGTCTTCAAAACAAACGAAAAAATATTTTGTCGAAATAGTATTTTGCTAACCTTTAAATAGAAATCCTTCTTCTTACAATAATAGAGACCCCGGTCGTTATTTGATCCAGAAAATTCCGGGACTGTACTTTGTAATCCCGGGATTTTCGGGATTGCCACAAACATGTCTAGTTTGTATTCTGGGTTACCTAAGGTTATTTTTTTCATCTATTATTCTACCAGTGACAAGATTGTCCAGAATGCATCATTTAAAAGTTAATTTAATATATCAGGAAAATATATTTAAAATGGTGGGAGACTTTGTCATAATTATGTATAAAAGATAGTGACACATCGCGCGTTGTCGGTGAAGAGTTATTATTTAGTTGCGAACTTGCGAAAGACGGGAATAGTGCTAAAATGTGTCAGCGTTGCCCTGCCATTTTTAAGACTGAGGATGGATCGACTAAGGGATTTTAGCTGATGTTGTTGCAAGGACCTGGAAATCTGAACGAAACACCGCCGCCAGCTAAGTGAAAGTTTAAAGTAATTGGTGTACTGTGTTTTGCAATATTAATTATATTTTTTATTTAATTCACTTAGTGTTTTATGCATTTGAGCTCAATGGGGATTCACACGCAACGCTCAGCGCAGATGTCACCAACGGTGGGATGGCTGCTGTCAAATCGTTTTCGCTTTGTTTACACTTTGGTAATTGCTATTTTTTGTGTTGAAACCGTTCCAATATCGTTATTGATAACATTAATTGCATCTGGAACGTTAAAGAATTGAAAGACGAAGTAAAAAAAACGAATTTTGCGACGTACAGCCTTTTCCCACTTCTTTTTTAGCGTTGTGTCTTTGGTAAGTAAATATACACTGGGGGTACATCCTGGTACAGCACACAGGCATACTTCGTTTTTTTTATTCATATAGAAATGTATGGAATTGACAGTTTTCAATGGCCATGCTGACAATGCGTCACCTATCGTGAAAACCGAATAGTCTAATACCGGGATAGCCCCGGGATCCCGGGATTACAAAAAATCCCGTTATCGGACTTAAACGGAATTAAAAAAACATGCTCGGGATTGTATTCCCTATGCACCGGACACTTAACTCTGTGTTAGTTTCTTACACGAGGTTAAATAACAAATAAGATACATAAAGTGGGTCCATATTAGCATCCTGGTACAGCACACAGGCATACTTCGTTTTTTTTTTATTCATATAGAAATGTATGGAATTGACAGTTTTCAATGGCCATGCTGACAATGCGTCACCTATCGTGAAAACAGAATAGTCTAATACCGGGATAGCCCCGGGATCCCGGGATTACAAAAAATCCCGTTATCGGACTTAAACGGAATTAAAAAAACATGCTCGGGATTGTATTCCCTATGCACCGGACACTTAACTCTGTGTTAGTTTCTTACACGAGGTTAAATAACAAATAAGATACATAAAGTGGGTCCATATTAGCATCCTGGTACAGCACACAGGCATACTTCGTTTTTTTTTTATTCATATAGAAATGTATGGAATTGACAGTTTTCAATGGCCATGCTGACAATGCGTCACCTATCGTGAAAACAGAATAGTCTAATACCGGGATAGCCCCGGGATCCCGGGATTACAAAAAATCCCGTTATCGGACTTAAACGGAATTAAAAAAACATGCTCGGGATTGTATTCCCTATGCACCGGACACTTAACTCTGTGTTAGTTTCTTACACGAGGTTTAATAACAAATAAGATACACAAAGTGGGTCCATATTAGCATTTGGAGTTAATATGATAACTCTGGCTGGTGTAAGCGGCCTTTAGTTTGCCACTTTGATATTTTAAACTACGCAAAGAATTCATCTGTATATTGTAGCCTGCAGTCCTGTAACTCGTTTTCCCCGAAATTCTAATAAAAGTCGGAGAAAGCTCACTCTAGCTATCTATATAAAGGCATCTATAGACAGACTGCATGTAGCGGTCAACGGTCCACGGCGTTATCTTTTAATTTATTTACGTTTCACGCGACAAAACACATAAACATTCATTCTATTCACTCCACGAGGCGCCACTAAACAAAACACGCTTGAAAACAATAAAAAACAACGTTATAAAACCACCCTTAACGACTGTAGTGAAAACTTTAAATTATTGTGTGAATATTATTCCCATGAAATCATTAATGTTCCTATTTACAGTTTGAAAATATGAAGCTAAATTATTACCACTGAAAAATTGAAACGGAAACTTTCATAAGCGTATTTGTTTATAACTGAATAATAACGTTTACGATATTTTTTTAATGAGTCTCAAATAAAACTTAGTTTATGATCCCTTATACGGTATGGTTTGACCCAGATTTGAAAGCAGCAGTGACCGCGATTTAATTACTATAGCTACTGCCGCGTTTCTGAAGGGTATAATCATAACGTATTTTTAATTATAAAGTAGACTAATTGTAATAGACTTTTTACAGGTTAATAGTAACTTCTTTCAAAGGGTCTAACGTCGTTTAAAAAATGCATCATATGACTTGTGATATGTGTTAACGTATCACCACAGTATACATATTGTGTTATTACTGATGATGTGATGGTGATATCCAAATTATACACCGTGTAACAGAATAAACGCAATTCCTGAAAAGGGGTCATTGGACTCTTCACTATGAAAAAATTTTACTATAGGATCAACCTCAAAATCGCGAAATCGCTATTTTGTCGAGTTATGCGCATATAAATGGGTGGGCCAGTTGATTTTTTGTTTCGCGATTCTTGTGTTGGTCCCATGGTAAAAGTTGTTCATTATGATGAATACAATTACCCCTTTCAGGTATTGCGTTTATTCTGTTACACTTTGTATACATACTAATTTTTACCCGCTGCTTCGCTCCGGTGAACAATAATTTAGGAACCGTACATTTATCGGGGATGAAAGTTGACACTCATTTATAGCACTCAGCTATAGTATGACATTCTACCTGTGAAAAATGTCGTAATCAAATTAGTACTTCTAGAGATCCTACAAACAATGTAAATTATCATAATAGTAAGCCGAAGCCCGAAGAATCACGAAATATAAGTGGCAGTGGGCAAGACACGTAGCTCGTAGAACGGATGGTTGATGAGGCCGAAAGGTTCTGAAGTGATGATTGCGTACCGGAAGACACTGCTGTGAAAATCCTCCCACAAGATGGATCGATGATTTGAAGAAGGTCGCGGGTGTCGCCTAAATGCGAGATGTACAGCCGGTCGATTCTGTATACATGTCGAAGTGAAGGCTTGGGTGAAGTATCCACGAAGTGAGATGTCAATCCATATAGTCAAGATGTCATGTGATCACGAAGTGAGCTGTCATTGCATCTTGATTATATAGATTGACAGCTCACCTCGTGATCACTTCACCCAAGCCTTCACTCCGACATGTTTACAGAATCGACCGGCAAGACAGGTCGCTGTGGTAATGTTTGTGGAAGACCTGCGTCCAACATTGGGTGTCTCAATCAAGAATTAATCTGCCCAGCTTTTAACCAACTATGATGGAGTCGGCTTCCAGTCTAACTATATGCAGCATTTGACATCTGTTAGCTGAAATGATAATAATATGAATTTCTTCTGCATTTACTACACACCTTCACAAATTCAGTCACCAGTATACACAAAGAGAAATTTGCCTTTAAACATCAAACTCCGGTTGTAAACCAAACAGAAACGCACCTACATTAGGTCGGACAATGAGGGCATCCCATACTGAATATTGATTCCTAATATATTGACTGTATAGGTGATATACGTTGACAATTAATTAACTTACTGAATGGCACACAGCAATTGTACTCTCTAATGAACCGGCCAGTCGCAACTCGAATTAATTGTCATACGTGCTTGGAGTGTCAACGTGACCAGCCTTAGCTGAAGCATTGCAACGCGCTTTGCATCCCCTTTGACATCCGTTTTTGGGGGAAAACGGGGAACAGAGGAGTTGTTAAGTTATACTGGTCGATTGCTAATAATGCTCGCTTATGATAGCAGTTGTGCATAGGATTTGAATGTGCATTTGGGTTGGGTAAATTACGTTAACACGAAAAATTATGAAAAAAGAATTCAATAAAATTTAAAGGATAGGCAAACCTTAGGGAACATCTCAATTGGACTCGTGTTGCTTTTAAACAGGACTAGAGAATCCCAGTTTTGTTTGTACGCATGTTTTGATAAAACTACTAGACTATACATTTACAAAACATGAAGTTTAAGCACCTTTGCAAATCAGATGAGCAAACCTGCACAAAACAATATTGTTGTTATTTTGACCTGAGTAATTTATATCAGATTTTTCTTAAAAATGTTTGTAAGTAATTCTATTTATTCCCATTAATAAAATTATAAAATGCACACAAAAAATGCATACCTCAGCGTGTCATCCCGCCAAATTTCCACGAAGTACATCTTCGTAATTATAGTTTTAAAAATGATCTCTGTACCTAGTTTTTAGTAGTTGTTATCTTAATTTTAAGTTTTTTTTGCATGCTGAAAATGAGTAAGCAAAATAAGTGGAACGATTTTAACTTCAGAGCTTTATGTACCATATTTTACGCAAAAATAAATATTCTATTCTATTCTTCATTATGTGTTTACCTACGTGAAAAATTAAAAAAAATGTTCCAATATTTTTTGGTTATCTAACTGACGAGCCAAACAGATTTTATTTTTCGGGAATACCCTATACCGTGTTAAAATTTTACAAACAGTAAATAATCTACCAATAGAGAAACTCACAGTTATAATGGGAACAAACACTGTCATAGTGATGTCCAATGACACGTTCGAGTTGATTAGTTTACGCAGCGCAGGACTATCGACTGTTTGGTTTAATTTATCGGAATCAATATAATTGATAATTTAATTGAATGATGGCGTTGCATTTCCAATTGAATTGAACGAGTTGAAGGGAATGGGAATGGAAATGATAAGGGTGATTTGTAGTGTCGTTTATTTTTAAGTGATGAAAAGGGTTTTTGGTAATTGTGTAGATTGTATGAATTACGTTATTTGTGGGTCAGATAATGGTAGCGTTTTATTATACCATTATTAAGGGTTTTTTTTGGTTTCGAATTATTAATGCTGCTGTCCCCTGAAATCTTATTAAGTTGTCATTCGGCTAATTCACATCTATTTCAGTGTATCATTTCTACTTAATGCTGGTGGTTTAGTTCTTAGCTAGGAACTAGGCCACCAGCATTAAGAAAACCAGCGTCAGACAGCATCAGTCTGTCTGACATATCGCTGAAATGGACCTTTTTAGTGCAGCCGTGAGATACACACTTAGTTTTTGGCATAACTACCTTTTTCTTGTTATTTTGACCGTGCGTGTTTCATGTACCTGTGCTAAATAAATTTTATTCTTTCTTTCTTTAAGTAAGTAAGTAAAAAACGTTCGTCACTCGCTCTGTTTTTTGCTGTTCTTTGCTCTTACAAAATTCTTGTGAAGAACTTTTGAAAAATGAATAAACATTCTTGCTTTCCAGTAATCTGTCGAATCTTGAATCAAAGGTCAATAAACCTCACCTTATATATAACTGACGATTTCTTCTGTTATTGGAGAAGTTATGATTGGTTTCATCGTAATCAGATCTAAATGTTTAACTCAGGGGAGATTGGGGAAAACTCTCTCATTGGTTTCGATCCTCGATGAACATTGATTCTTTTTGCGAATTGCGCATTTTTTTTATTATTTTTATTTTTTCCTATTTTTTTTTCGATAGGCATAAATGTCTAGGCATAATTGATGGTTACTAGATCTACGAAGTGCACAATAAACATGATGATCCATAAAAAGATTGCAATCAACAAAATCTACGATCCAGAACTTGAAAAGTCGGCCTCGAAAACGGACAACTGATCACAATGCTTAGCAATAATTATTTTTCACTTAATGTGCATCATTGACATTTGTCTTCACCTTCCGAAAGTGATGTCCAGAAACTATCACGCTACTTACTTACCAGATTCAAAGCCAAACTTCCTGCTCGAGAAGCCAGCCCGTCATGCTCACGCGTCATCCTACCGCATTTAACTCTCAAAAATTCCTCCAAAGACAATACCGAGAACACAAAAAATAAGCCACGAATTAATGTAATCTTATTAAGTGTTACCTGCAAGAGTTCCCATCACAGCGATGATCTGTCTATGTAGATCCCATTGTGAGTTTGTGAACCAGTTTGAAAGCGCGACCCGAATATTGTCACAATGAACTCCAGTGCCTGAGGGACAAAGAGCTCGGTATAATTAATGACTGAGACCACGAAATGTCGCTGTCTTGCGTCGGGCTGGATAGAGAGATGAATGGAGAGGGATGTGCAGCATTCTTTGGTAAAACATTGAGCGCTTGTGGTGATTGCAAATGTTTAAAAAGGGTAGAAAAGTCGGCAGGAAATTCTAATAGTAAAAAATAATCTATCTATACTAATCACACTGATATTATGAAGGCGAAAGTTTGTGAGTGTGTATGTTTGTTAAATTTGGTATAGAGATTGTTTGAATCCCGGGAAAGGACATAGGATAGACATTTTTATCCCGGGATTATTTTCCCTTGGGATAATTTTCGACAATCACTCGGGCAGAGACGCGGGCGGCAACTAGTATTACCTATATAGGTAAATGAGAAAGTAGTGATGTTTGTTACTCAATCACGTCAGAACGGCTGAACGGATCTAGATGAAATTTGGAACAGAGGTAGATAATAGTCCGGAATAACACATACGACATTTTTTTGTGTATTATTTACATGGGATAATTTTCGACATTCACGCAGGCGGAGCCGCGAGTGGCAGCTAGTGTAAAATAATACACAAATAAACTTACATAAAGTTAATTAATTATAGTCAGTTAGTATTTTTTTACTGACGATGTTTGAACGTAAATCTTAACTAAAATACTTAATTAATTTTAATTTAAAAAGCTAGCATTATTCCAGTAACAACACTATATTGCAACAATTTAAACTAGTGCTGGATTGCAATTGAAATCATTTAAACAGATACCGAAATAATGGAAAATGTTAGAAAGAACTAAGTACAGTTACTGGATTGGTGATCTATTAGCACAACTAGAATCTTGTAGTCTGTAGATAACCAATCCAATGCCATTTCAGTGCTTTTTGAAGCATTTTCTTAATTCCTTTCTTCGTGAAATCAAACTTTTTAAAAAGATTCTAAATTACTGGAATAACGTGGACGATATCCTCAAGTCCAATGCAGTGTTGGATGGACTCACTGGATTACTGGAATGTATTAATGTGAACCGAGCATTATTATCAGTCACACTTCGTCACAAAATAAACAAATGGCGTCTCCACAGCTTCATTGTCCATCGTCATCCCACACCGAGGCTCATATCGTTAGATTAAGATAAAACTAAAACAATAATCCTTTTCATTTCTACAGTCCTTTATTTCAACCATTCTGAATGGGCTAGGCAATGTCTTCATATCTGTGGATGACGAAAAAAATCTGTGTGGGATGCACTTTACTACCATCTTTATACCCTTTGTTATACTTTGTATCGCCATTAAAGCAAGAATAAACTCATGTGAGATCAGCTTTAGACGTTTGCTCTCATTAGCCCAGTATCTGACAATGGTATTACTTTTATTGCGGTCAGCATAAACGAAGGAGTATTTACGATGACCCTTACATGATTTTATGCTCTTTCTTGTTTATTATTTGATTTACAACCTCGAGATTTTTTATCTCTTAAAAACAGTATTGAAGTGTATAATTTTGTAGGATGAGCCAAAACTTTAAAAAAATAAACTGAATAATACATATTTTAACGTAACGATACATTGTTTCAGAATATTATATTGTAGTAAATATTTAAGCCCAAATATTTTGCGTGCAGGATTATTTCAATTGTCGACGACTGCACTCCTTTGTAACGAGGATTTGAGAGACTACATTTATATTTTAAAATAATAATTAAAATTAATGATCCATTTCGATTGTGCATTTATTATTTGCTTTAAAACAGACATTGCTGTACGTTACTTATTTAAGCCTCGTTTCTTCAGACAAAAATTCTGCTGCTAGTCGTTTCTATATTCCTGCAACCTCTAGCCAAAAACATTCCTAAAGCCAAATCAAGGAGCAAGAACCGCAGACATCGTCTCAAGGAACATCCTTTTAAGTATACAGAATTGCATGGAAGCCTTTTGATTCGCTATTTACCCGAGTACTCGGTGCGGCTTCTTAATAAAGCAAAGGTGTTTAATTGGCTGACAAACTGTTCGCGAAGTAATTACGTCTTGGCTGGCAACGGTTCAAACAACGCGTCAATCTGGTTGCGTAGGGATGGGATGAGTTGTGTGAGGTTTTAGAAGTTTACCTTTTATGTTCTTTGATATGGTGGATCTGTCGCCGGTTGCTAGTGTTTAAAATTCAAATTAATAACTGCTAAGAAATATTCGTTCTGCTGTAGACTTATTGCCAAAACACTTATGATTTTGGTGAAAAGTATGATTGCGATTGTTCACCCTATGGCTTTTCGCTTGGATAATTAGTTTCGGATGATTATCAGGAATAAAAACGGTTTACAGCAAGTATTCCGTTCAGACTGACATAAAAAACCAACAGGCGTAGAGGCAGTAAATGATTGCGTATTAATAATTGTGTTAAAGACCAATGAAAATCTACTAATATATTCCAACAAAAAACGCATGATTAAAGTGGATCGATTACTTGGGAGAGAGGTGCGGGAAACCGCTGAATATGACAAGCACAGAAGCGGTGGATGTGGCCACTCTTGGGAAGCATATGTATTATCTCAAGCAGTGGACTTCTTTCGGCTGAAAGAATGATGACAATGTTGCATGAACGAAACTTTTTAATTTTATCGATATCACTCCCTACAGTCCCTACTGTCAGGTAAATTTCGCGAACACTTCAAGTGTCAAAGAACGGGTTCGCGCGTGGTGCGGTTACCAGCTATTACACTGCGCGCCGTAAGCAATTGCTTCCCTGCAACGATGAGCCTTTCTGCATCAATTACTTTTTGCATCGGAAACGTTTTAATTTTGAACTCATTTACAAAGGCAACAAAGTTTTGCGGAAATTTAGGATGCCCTAATTTCTCAAAATTTGGTGCAAAGACCACAGTTTTGATTAAGACATGCAGAATTGTGGTTGGTGAGCTGAGTGAAGTTATGCTTTGATGTTGCAGGTGGAAATTATGCACCAATCAGGTAGCACGATTCGGTGACGGCGTCAACGGTATTAATGACGGCGCCTACGGTATTGGTGCAGAGGCGTGTCGTGCTGCGGCCACCAACATGTTAATCTGTCGAAGCAGACATAACTACTGATTAGGCTAAGCCAATGCAACATTCTATCAGCAATTTACAAGTGAACAAACGTCAAAATGAACGTATATTGTTCTATCGTAAAATTTTATCATTTTATAATGTGGCCGGTCAATTCTTGAAATGTCTGGCCAGGATTTGAAGGAATCTATCTGAATGGTATGACGAGAGCTAGGAGCCTAACGGGGTGCTCTAAGTTCCCTCAAACCTTACCTAAACTAAACTCGGCCACATCATGAAATAGCCAATTTTACGATATGGCCACGACATGTACATGTCAGGTGGTAAGTCTGACTTGAAGTTGAAATTATATTTTTCCTACTCCTCCGTTGTTCTTTTCTCATTAATTTCGTTGCGGGATCCAAGACAGTTGAATATTTTCTCCGGGACTCGACAAGCTGGTGGTCGCCACTGTTGATTCTGGCTTTCAGGAGGTGCAGTGGTTGGGAATAGTGTGGCGGGCTGGTCCCAAAATATCATTCGTTAGCGCATGACAACAAAGTACATAATCACTATCGACACGCTATCGCTGACAGCAGGTCACTTGTCAAGAGTCTCATTTCATAAAATATAATTCTGTACCTACAAACATCTGTATGGTGTCGGACGGAACACCATCCCATCACTTCCCGTGGGTGTCGTAAGAGGCGACTAAGGGACTTACCAGAGAATGGGCAGCAGCATTCTCTGTACATTGCAACACTGCGATCGCCAACCCGCCTGCCAAGCGTAGCGATTATCCAAACCCGCCCCCCTCCCCTTTGGCGGAGGCCTATGTCCAGCAGTGGACGTCTTTCGGCTGATATGATGATGATGATGATGACCAATAAATATTGCACTTGCGTAGAAGACGGTTATATTAATGACGAGGTCATCAGCATCGGTCAAGTTTCACAACGAAACCCTATTTCTATTTATTACAGAAAACAGCTCTAAAACCCCCAATTTTTGCCTCCATAACAAGAACATTGGCCGTCTTATTACCAACGTCTCGCCTTACCCCCTGGCTGTTTTACGGGGCACTTGTCAACACATATTGGTAGCATAAGGGCACACATTACAACGCATTGGAGCGTGATATGAGAGTAACGGTGTAGGACGGGTCATGTACAAGCATTACAAGCACGAATTAACTGTTTCATTAAAGTTGCACGTTTAACTAACGTGGGTTAAGGCAGCGTATGTATAAGGGGTGTTTCGTATGATAATTATAAAGTGGGATCAAATTTTCGGTCGAGTTTCCTACGTGTTTCTATGCTGATTTTGGAGCTCGGTAATTATAGGAACTTGTTCAGCCTTCTGCGTAATTGGTATTAGAAAGGCCTGATAATTTATAACTTGGGCAGTGCTGGGGAAATGGGCTCACAGGCTTTTGTTGTAATCTATGAACATGACTCATTTCTGTACATGATATTATAAAGAAAATTCAACTGTCTTTTTATTCCATGAAAATGATTTTAGATAATTGAAATTTGACTTAGCTACGAATGCCTTTTTTTTAAGGGTGGGTATCATCAAATGACTTTTTCCGCTCTGCGTGGAGCGGAAGAGCGTGTCAGACTCTTACTGACTAAAACCTACGAATGCCTTGTTGGTGTCGTGTGATCTTAGGTATATCAAAATAATGAGTACGAAATTATCAATAAAAACCTATTGTCAATTCGTAATTTGAACCCACAATCGATTACGTTTGCGGTTCCAAGGGTGTGATAATAAAAGACTGATTCGATTTTCAAATGTCAAAATAAAACTAACCTCTCTTTTCTTTTTTTTTTATATTTTTTAAGACACCTGGTGGTAGAAGCTGTTTTAAACACCTGCAACTCCGGATGTTGCGTTACCTTGTAACCTTTTTTCACGCTTTTTTGGTCCTACCGTGGAAGAACTTTGGTGGTCTAGACAAAAAAAGAAACTGAGAGGACACGGCAGCTTCAATTAAGAAAGGGTTGATTAGGTTATGATCTTGCAAGGAGGTTTCTTTGAAGTGACTAAGTTTTCATCCTTGTAAAATATACCTAATGCTTTTTCCCACGCCGACATTTTTGCCAGAATTATTAGTTGTAGTTCCGAAAACGTATAATTATTTATAACTTATAATTATTATATTAATAGATATATTAACCCGGGTGCTGATTTTCAGCAACTACAGCAGCAGAATCTAAACAAAGAGGAATGGCATCGTCGCCACTGCAGAATATTTTTATATGAAGGTCGGTATTCGTGAACCCGACCTTATGACCTTCCATAATGTTTTTTTTTATGCAATACCTTAATCTAATCCCGCAATTTTCAGGATCGTTGCCCGAATGGACTGTCTGGTCGAAAAGTGACAAGGTCGGCCTTCTAATTTGAGTTCCAGAATCAAAACCTGCGAAAAAAACTCAAGGTAGGTGTTTGAATACGGTCAATTTAAAAAGGGATAAGCTACATGGTAAATTATTCGGATTTGTTTTCACCTTTTTCTCGGATTAGGGACGAATTATTATTTAATATTAAAGGGATTTTCGAATAAAGCTGTGAAGTTCATGAAACCCAACACGGTACGGATTTGTTTAAAGGGCACACCGTTTACCAAAATACGTTGTACGCTAGCTTTTGGTCATGGCTCTGCCGCATAGAATTTGGCAAACCTCAGACTATTTTTGGCACATGTATTTTAATGTAATCAGAAATGCGTCTTTCTTCGAACTCCACGATCTCATCCCACCGGCCCCCTTCTACCATCGGACATCTAGACGCACTGCAAGTTACCATCCCTACCTTGTTGCTATTCCACCAATTCGCACTAAACGTTTCCAAACGTCTTTTATAATGCGCACAGCAAAGGAGTGGAACTCTCTGCCTGCGTCTGTGTTTCCGAACGCATACAACCCTAATCTCTTCAAAATTAGAGTGAACAGGCTTCTTCTGGGTAAGCTCGCTCCATCGTCGACTTTGTCTCTGTCATCTATGACCTAGACTAGAGTCAAGAGCAAACCCAT
>NDFZ01005428.1:114313-169612 GCA_002192655.3 Mamestra configurata
AAAAAAAAAAAAAAAGCAAGTGTAAGTTTGGCGTTATTATTTCGTTTAAAAGCCGCATTTGCTATATTTTAAAATTTTATTAGTGTGAAATTACGACTCTCCAAAATACCTTCAACGAATACAATACATACTTGGGTAAACATCGTATGTTTACCCAAGTATGTATTGGCATAGCCCGTCTTTCGTTAAGGTGTGGGATCCGCATCTGCTTACACAGATTACGCCTGTACTAAATCCCTTAATTAATTATGAACGAACCTGCGTCACATGATAACGGAAATGGTGGTTAGTTCCCCATAAGATTTTATTACAACCGTAAAAAGGATTTAATTATATTTTAAGGGTTTGGGGCGGGGGTCCAAGATAGGTAAATGTAAATTTACCTTTATGATGTTGTGTTAATAGTACTGAACTGGGCTTGGTTCCGCAGGGTGCGTTTTATGGATAGATAGAGGGAGAAGAATGGCTTTGATAAAGTTTAGGGCGATTTGATTGGTGAGGTGGGCAGTTTTTATCTACCTTTGAGTGAGATAATAACTGGCGTCAATGCTGCTTCATTTGGGTGAAGGCCATCAAGAGATTAGAAGACATTACACCCTTGCCTATCATTACAGTTTAAGTGCTTGACAAAACATTATTTGAGCAATTTTATCCAAGACATGTGATCTTAAACAGGGTCGGGTGTATTCACCTGTCCTTGAGAAGTCTTAGCATACAAGCGACCAAGAATCGTTTTAGATCGAATACCTTAGTGCAAATGGTAAAACGCCGTGCAGTTCATCAGCTTCACGACAGTTAATAAATGGTCCAGCCAGTACAAATGACCCAAATCTACGTACGTTATTGAATCTAGGGCGAACATTTTCGATTTTTTTACTTTTGTGCCATAAATTAAAAGCTTTGCAATTTTCGGGAATATTTTTACGAATCTTCTTCTTTATTGCCTAAAGTTATTTGCACTGTAATTTTTACTTTACAGTGATTTAAGAGACGCAGTTTATGGGCTTAGGATTCCCGAAAACCATTTCAATGAATTTATTGAAGGATTACGTTAGTTTGGAAGTTATTTTACGAGACTTGGTTAACCTCTACAAAGGATTAACGTACTGTGATATATTTATAAATAAAATTTCGTAAGTACAAAATCTCGTCAATAAAAATCTGCTTGGTCACCAACCGACTGCCGAAGACGTTCAGATAACCGATCCCAAAGTTAAAGAAACTTCCCATCCAATGATTGGAATAATATAGTTTGTAAGAGTGTTAAACCTACATAACTGGTATCTCCTTCGAAGCGATGACTTATGCTTTGTCCGCCCGGTTAGCGACCTAGACATCTCTGACCAGGTATAGAATTCATCAATTTAGTGAAGGAAGCAGAAGCTACTTCGCTCTTGAGCACTTTTTCATTCAAATAACTTTTCGTAACAATAACGCTTACTGCAAGAAATGAAGTGCGATTCCAATGTATTGCGAAAAATGCCCGTGTAGCATCGTAAACTATTGTGTTTATCCCTTAGGAAAGGTTTCCATAAACACCAATAAAGTCAACTATCGGATGCGTGGTGCTAACAAGCCAATATGGTCGAGATTAGTGAACGGACCGCGCTAAGGTGTGTGCCACATGATCGGTCGATTGTTCGCATCAGCGTTGGTATGAACATTGAGGAAAAAATCAGCTTTGAAAATGTAGCTCACCATCAAGTTTCAAGCCTCTTAAATGCATCATTTTACTTCTCGTGTAACATGATGCAACATTTGATGAGTTTAGGAAATGAATCGTTTAAGCCATCTCTAAGGTTCTGATACAGCCTGTCTTTGTCTCATTCTACTTGCGTTTGGCTCAAAATTCTTCTTCTAATCTCTTCTGTAAGTAAGTATCATTTATTGTAATTTCAATTATATCATCGCACATATTTCATATAATAATATCTCCATCAAAGTACATACTTAATTTCATCATAAATTGAGTTTCTGCTCTTCAAAGACAAATTGAATGTCTAGTAATGTATGTTGATACAAAATCATTAGCAGTACTCCAATATCTAGAAATCCATAATTAAATACAACTTTAATAAAGTTGCAAATATTTTATCTCGTTTGTGTATTTGCGCCTTTACAGGTCGGTCATAATGAGGTGCGACGTTGGACGACGGCAAAGTGACATATATCACAGTAATGTGACTTACTGTTATGATCTCAACGGGTCATAAAAGTATGTTTGTTACTTGTTTTGCGCTGTTTATATATTTTATGTTAGCTTTAAGTTTCGTAAAGCAGCTTGATGGTATAATCGGAATTTTTAGTTCGTTTTTTATCGATAGATGTTTTATTTGTAGAGCTCAAGAATATTTCAGCTGCAATAATTTTGTCAGCTGCGCATTGAATATATTCAGTTAATGATAATTTTATGTAGATAAACTTTTTGTGGAATATATGCATAAAGGTATATATTTAAATTTTAAATTACGATATCTATATCTGTCCTTGGCTTAATTCATATTCAACACAAATATCTAACGCAATTGAATTTATTTTTGCACTCATTTCAATACGCTGCATTTTTTGTTTGCGATTTATTTATTTCATCTGAATAGGATTTAGGCAACAATGACAAAAACCGAACGCATAAATCGAATTTAAACTTTATCCCAACTATCGAAGTAGCAAAATCCTTTATAAATAAACAGGGTCCTGCCGAAGCAAATACCGACCAAATAAACACTCTCCTAAACTAACACAAAATTAAACTCTCAGCAATCGATGAACGATATAAATGACAAAGCAAATTAATACGCGATGAAGTTTATGGAACGCTGGAACGTTTCCTGTAGGTAGCAGATGTAGGAGATGTCAATAATAAGAGCAAACTTCCGAAAGAGTTGGGAAGTAATATTGTGCTCCCGCGAGTACTGAGTCAATAATAAACAAAGGGGGCGTCTGATACACTTGTAAACTAATAACCCAACCCCTAGACGTTCGTGACTGTATATTAATAAACAATAGGTCGTGACAAATATGCTACTGCTGGTAACAATCTGATATTGTGACGGAGGGTGATTTAATTGAATTTTTTGTTGCCCGTAATGTATTTTGGAATTCAGTAAGAGCGATTGTCATAACAGACAGTAAGATAATAGGTCTACCGAGCAAAGAAACAACTAAATATTTAACTAATCCTGAAAACAAAAAAAGTTACATAGTTATATGTCGCAGTAAATAACACGTACAAAAAATAATAAGAGATTTTTCTCGGCGTAAATCCGTTGGTTTTTACTTATTTAAGTGTAGTGTCAGCATTCTTTGGAACCAACGGATTTACGCTGAGTTAAATCACTTATTATTCATAATTGATTTAAAACTTCTGAGTGTATTAACACGTTATAAATCAATTAAAAAAAAAAAAACAATAAAATCAACTTATCCTTAAACATTATAAGTCCATAAGTAGTAAAGCAAAGCAGAGCAGACTGGCAATAAGTTGAAAATGCGCCTGGATGTAAAAAACAGGAAATCTTGCTATCTGTCTACCAAAGTACGAACGATATTAAACAATTAATTTCTTCACAGCCGACTCCTCCAGCTTGTATCAAATAAGCTACCCATACTTTGTTTTGTTTTCGTCCTCATGGGCATTATTCTTGTCGTTTAAATTAAATGTTGACGATTGGATTGAAATGCTAATTGCTTCTTTATTTGATTCCCTATTTGCAAAGGCTGTATTGAAATCTGAAATTTGCGCATTTTTTCTAGCTTCTTTATCTTTGATGTCTACTTCATGTAAAATGCTTTTAACAAAACTATGATATTTCATAGTATTCTCAATAATGGTGATAACTTTTTTTTTTTTTTTTTAAGGATTGTCAAATGGAATGGAATCATCAAATGACTTCTTCCGCTCTGGGTGGAGCGAAAGGGCGTGTCAGACTCTTACTGACTAAAACCCATCCGTGTTCCTTCTAAAGCCCTTTGCTTTCCAGGGCCGCGGTGACTCTTTCGAACAAATTCCGCAACATAATGGTGATACCTAACTTATTAATTTATGAGTGATGAGTACTGATGAGTGATAAGTTAGTTATTGTTAAGTTGATCAGCCAAAATTAATTTTAAGGTTATGTTTTTTAATAATTTGAAATTATTATAATTACTTAGCTAGCTAATTTCTCATGTTAGCGAATACTATTGTAATCAATATATCTAAAACTCTTCCGTTACTGGTGTCTGAGTAACTTACAGATAACGCACACCCGAATCCACTGGTCGTAGAAAGCTGAAATTGGGCATGTAGCTTTCCTACACTCAGTTGCACTAAGAAAGGATTTCTCGAAATTCCTGCGGGAACGGGAAAAAACGGCATATGCGCTTACGAAGTCGCGGGCAAAAGTTAGTACCATATAATAAGAAATAAAGATTTGTCATGAACCAACAAATAGGGGATCAAAATATTATATACTAAACTTGGCTCACCTATTCTTCCCGCGAATCTTCAATTTATGATGGAATTAGAAACATTGGAACCCTAAACCTCTTGTATGAAATTCTTGGCAATAAGCACTGAATTGAGATAAACTTTGAAGTCAACTAATAGGATCATATTAGTTTCTCCCAGTTATTGTGAATTTCAAGAAACTGTTGTTGTTGTTACAATAATTCGTTGGAATTGTTTTTTAGTTAAGCCTGTAAGATTAAACATTATAAAAGGCATACAAATCCTTAGAACGACCAGCATAATTATTATGTTCGTGGTCATGAGGAAATGTAAATTATGTAAATAAAGTCTCTGTAATGATAAAATAATGTCTCCATGTTTAAAGAATTGCAGTTAATCAAATTGTAATTTTAATATATTTCGCGTCAAATACGAAAATTTTCCCAAGGGAACATACTCCCAGAATGAAAAGCCTATCCAATGTTCTATTCCAGAACATCATCGTCTACCCATGTCACAACCAAGTTTCATCCGTTCAGACATTAAAATGTGAAGAGGTCACTTTCGCCTATAATGGATTCAATAAACATGGTATATATTTTTCAATCCGCGGTGATGACTTAAACTTGAATAGCTGTATGCCTTATCAGATTTACTAAATATCGGAAATCACGATATACTTTTAATAGCGCAATCTGCTGCATATCTTTTTAAAGGAAGACGTATTTTTTTTCCAAAATTTCTTGCGTCAAAAAACAAACAATGGCGGCGACGCTATAGGTGCGGCTGAATGAGCTAATTATTTACAATCCGACACGCAACCAGCACTTTGTTCCAAAAAACTGTTACGTGAAATCTCATTTCCTAAGTTTGCTTTGTCCTGACTAAAAAAAAACAAAAGGGTTCCCCTGTGTGTTCTTCAGACTGATTGATAAACTATGCTTACTCAGTCGTTACATGCTTTTTTATTTTAACTCAAAGTGTCAACGGCCTGTACCGTGCGATCGAATATTCGAAATAATTATTTTTAAATCGATACGGTCGCACAAAGCTAGCAGTCGACGTATTCGATAATGATATAAAATAAATAATTTTAAAAAGCGCGCGTAGTGTTGTACCCCGGTCAATGCGTTCTGTCGCGTGATCGGCTCGCGTGTCTCATGCCAGCCTCAAATTAAAACCCAACCGATAAGACACCATGCACCTCACGACTGTCGCACGACGCGTCTCTTTTAATTACGCACCCCACACAAAACTTATCTACCCCTTTTACAATTTACATTTTAAACGCCATTACTCGGACAATTTGTTTCGAAAACATTTTCTAAAAATGTTTGGAGTCTTTAATTAGGGATGTTAATAGTGTATTCAAATTGTATGTTTAGTAAAATGTGGAGCAGTCAGGAGTGTTGGGAGTGACTTGTGTTTTGATCATTCGTTTGTGGATTTGTGGATGGTCTCGGCAGATTCTGTTCATTAAAATGCTGGTGAATATTTTCTGAGCAAACAACATCCGACAGAATAAAATTAATGGTATCGATTAGCTGGCGTCGTTGCTGAGATCGCGTGCGAGTGATGCGAACGGCGACACCTTCTGGGAGCTGTCTGTGTCAATTTTAATTGGGCCAGTTGTTTTGCTCTTGTTGCGATGCGAAACGTGATTGCCCTGCCTTATTTATGTGGGGTCACGGAATTTAATAAAATAGTTTTTGTGCACTTATAATGAGTTGTGAATTTTTGTGGGAAAGTATTTAATCAATATTATTTACGGTACCCCTATAATATTTTGTTTGTTGTCCAGTCATGGGTGCAAATATTCGGTCGGCTTAAATGGAACCAATACCGCACATTTTTGGGTCTCCTGATATTTTTTCTTTCACGAAATAATAATTTTATATTATTGGTGAAATTTATTACATCATGTTGCATTGGGGTAATTTTTATCCAATTAGAACTTATTAAAGAGGCCTCAGACTTATCAAATAAGCTTAGTTTTCCAAATCTAGAACAAACTAATTCTTCAAACAAATACTAAATAACTAATTAATGGATATAAACGTAGGCTGTCTTAATTGAGGTTTAACAAACTGAATTATTGATGAAACAGTACCTTAATAAGTCTGACTAGCGCTAGGCACCGAATTTTATATAGAGTTTGGAATCTTATAAAGTTCACCTTCTTCATTTAAACTTTTATATGACCTGACCAGCCTGACCTTTTTCAATGCGTCTGAAGGACGTCCATAAGTAAAAAAACCGGCCAAGTGCGTGTTGGGCCACGCACAGTGAAGGGTTCCGTAAGCCATGACAAAAATAGCAAATTTTATTATAACATTATAAAGTTATAAATATAGTTTACACTTAGTTTTAAGTCATTTTCCATGACCCTTATTTAGAAATTTTAACCTAATAATCAGTTACATTTTATAAATTGGTCAACTATTACTCGTTAACTTGTTAAGCCTACTTAGCTGTGATAATTTTCCTTTTAACTTCAAAGATTTCATCACGCCGACAAAGTCAAAAAATTCAATATTTTATTTCATCACTTTGTCGGCGTGATTCATATGTATATCCACCATATCAAATTCCAAATTTCTAGTACTAAGCTTTTCTGAGCTAAACCGCGGACAGACAGACAGACAGACGGACATGGTGAAACTATGAGGGTTCCTTGTTTACTACGGAACCCTAAAAACTAGAAAAATACTTTTTATTATCAGCAATCATTTTACTTTCATAGAATTATTGAAACGTGTTCGCGTCCAATTCGGCTTTGTAAGTTTTACAATTCAAAATATTGAATCCTGTTATTAGTGCTCCATTGTCGATATTTGTGTTCGGCATAAATTAGCAAGTCAAAAAGTGTGATTATGTATGCTGGGCCATTATCAGGGCGTACATAAAAAATGGAGGGATTATACCCGAAGGTCGAATAAAACTTTCGCTTTTCTACCTTTTGTTTGAAATGCTTGATTCTGAGTGTAATTCGAATCACTTTACATAAAGTGTCATTGCTAGAATTTGTGACATTTTCTTTTTTATAGATTTCACAAAAGGCTTCATTAAGGTGACATCTGTCTATTACACAAATATGTCGCAAGGCCTGGCTTTCCTTTGTAGGTTACAGCCATCTTCTATTATACTGGGATGAATGTTTAAAGTGTGAGTGGATGGCCAAATCCTAAACTATGATGATTAGCGAAAAACACTGAAAGGAGTCTCAAGCCCGATTTTGATGAAACTAAAACAGCATCATTGGATTTTTGGTAAATCGTTACTGCTAGCCTGGAATCGAAACGGTTGATTTTGAAAAAAAAAAACAGCCTGTTTATTACACAATCCAAAAGTGTCGCTAATAAGGAACAAATTCTGGGAAGTATTAACACATGGAAAACTAAAGAAAAGCTCTCATTTTAAAAATTAATATTTTATATCTGACTAAACCTACCCAAAACGGAAAATAAAATTTAAAAAAAAGATTGTTTTTAATGTTGCAGTTTTAGATTCTCGGGTCCGATGTTGATATAATATTTTTACAAAAAATACAACCGACTTCCAAATAAAAAAAAGAAGGTTCCTACGAATTGAGAACCTCTTCCTTCTTGAAGTCGGTTAAAAATTGCATCATAGATTTTTATTATTATATTATTAATCTCCCGGGAGTATGTTCCCTTGGGATAATTTCCGACATTCACGCGAGCGGAGCCGCAGGCAGAATCTAGTTCCAAATAAAACAAATAAAATTTTATTCGCAAAATAAAAGACAGACACACAAACCCAGAGTACCAAGATACCATAACAACGTAGGAGATGTTACTCTTAATATCCTTCCACCTTATTCCATGCGACACACACAGGTAATACAAAAACATTACATTTTAAATAAAGCGGCACGATGATCTAATTTCATGGCGCATGGTCCATTCAACGCTCGATTACGGAGAAGCAAATTGGACCATCTATTGCCGCGGCTCAGGACTGAGGCTCCTATTGTCTAAATGAGTATGTTACCCTAGTACTCGGAATGTTCGTTGGAGCTTAGTTTTATTAAGTTTGTTTTGAGTATCTATTGTTATTGGATTATTATGTACTTATTTGTAGGTGTTTAATGTGGGGGAATTCATTTGTAATGATAATGACGGCAGGAATTAGGTTAATATTTGTTACAGTATGGGGCCTGGACTACAGTTACTGCTTAGGCTGTTTTCAGTAGGTGATATGCCATAGTGCAGTGCCTATATAAATTTCCTAGTTTTAAATTATTTTCCCTGTTCGTTAATGACATTTCTGTTATTCACTTAAAATTAGCTCTAGGTATGTGGCAACCATATTGATCTGTATATGTCACCGGAAAATTGCAAACGCCGTGAGATTGTAAAATATCGCGTGAAATTGTAAACTGTTTTTTTCTTAATAAGACGAAGAGAGATATATTGGAAACTATTGAATTTGGATGGGATTTATTGCACACAAAACGAATTTTTCATAACATATCGAGAAATCATAATCTTATAAAGATTTATTACAATCTAACGGAGTCTACGACTAGAATAACCGGAAAATTGAATATCCGTGCCTTATTAAGAAAAAATAGTTTACAACTTCACGCGATATTTTACAATCTTACGGCGATTGCAATTTTCCGGTGACATACATCAATGGGTTTAAGTAACAGACAGTCATTGATTTAAAATATTACTTTTTTTCATTATTGGAAGATCCATTCAGCTAGACCGATCAAAAAGTATGAAAACTATCTAAAATTAATCGTTTCAAAAAAGGCTATCTGAACGTGCTGATCATAATGACATCACGATATCAATCGTCCCACTTTGAAATACGATCCTACTAAAATTAAATGAGTTTTCAACGACAAAAGGCTGTGGAATCCATCGATTCATTCTAATTTCAGCTGTTGGCTCAATGCAACATTCATTTCAGAAAGTGGCGTAGGAATCGAGCTTGAAGCCACTCGGGGGATTCATACAATCGACTTTCATAGTTGTAAATTTTAGTTTTCTTTCACCTCGAACAGAATGTCTCTGCGGTTGCTATAAAATTCTTCAACATTGAATTCAATTCTTTTATTTTCACCGTCGGTCATTCTTGAATTTTATTTCTTTGTCTCTTGGTTCTAGGTTAGGACATTAAGTAAGTGGGTTCTTTTTAAGTCTTGTTTAATAAACGATTGGTAAACCTAGGTAAGGGAGACCGATATATTAGCGAATAAAAAGATGTCGACTTAATTTTTTCACCAACTGTGCGATTAATATCAATTTCTAACATAAAGCTGGGCACGGGCCGTTATGTAACATTCACAGCGAGCATGTTATGTTACGGCGTGTCCTAAAATCCGAGTAAAACAAAACACATACGCACATGTTCGTTTTTCTTTCCACGTACTGACTGCACGAATGCTCGCTTTGTAACATGTTACATTACGCCCCGTAACACCGGTCAATACCCAGCTTTATGTACCTTACCTGTATAGTAATAAATTTGTTTTTTTTTATGTTAAGTTTTATCGTCGTAACCAAGTCTGGCCATGTTCCAGACTTGGTTACTGCGTAAAACTTTAGAACAATATGTCTGTCAGAACAGATCAAAAACCATATTTGACTGAGAGTTTACTGATTTTGGATATATCTGCTGATGATAACGACATTATTTCTTCAAAATAAAATAAAAATAATCTATATCTATACTAATAATAATAAAGCTGAAGAGTTTGTTTGTTTGTTTGCTTCCAATTGAATTTGGAAAATTATTTTTGTATGTGATAGCCACATTCATGAGGAAGGCTATAGGCTACATGGGAACGAGAAATTCCTACGGGATAAAAATGAAGCCACAGAGTGAAGAGATGATCAAAACAGCGGCTTCAAACATAACAGGATATCATTCAAACAACACTATAAACATAAAAAAAAAACACTTTACAAACAAAATAAACGCCTGAATTATTTATAATAGCTATAAAATTCTATATCACATAATATGGCGATGAACACATACGCTGCCATTGATATTATTATTTAGGAGTAATAAGAGCATGACATGCAATAGAGTTTGTTTACAAAATACTTTCTAAACGGGTTCTCCTATGTTTATGATGGTTTATTGAAACGGCAACTTGACTCTTACTTCATTCTTGAGGAGCTTATACATTTATATCAAAAGATAAACATACATTTTCCATTTTTTTAATATCTGTTTTTTATTTTGTCTTGCTTGCGTGCGTTTCGGGCAGGGCCATCAGCTGTGAGTAAACTCTTGAACTTTTATGGCAATTCAAAAATCACCAGTAGGTGGTTTTTTTTTGACACACATTATTGAGTAAACTTTACTCAATTGTGTGTTTTTGATTTTGTATTACACAAATCTGTCAGAAACACGTCAACGAGAGACTACTAGTGATTCGCTTGTAAATTACCATCGTTAAGGGCCAAGGTGAAATTGAAACCCTTCATGGTTTGTACCCCTGCATGTGCGTGGAAAAATAAACAACTGACGCTCGAGTGTCAAAAGTTCCCACGAAAGTGGGTGAATTTGAACTACAAATTTATCCTATTATTGGAACAATTTTAGTTTTGATCGTTAATATGGGAGGGATGTAGGTATAAAATTAATGTTTCTTCCCACAGACCTTCCAAATATGAAGCCCAGGCTAAGAGTTCATGTAAGAATTGTTCACCCAATTGTATAACTTTGTGAATAGGTAATATACATTGACAAACTTTTTTGTACCTCCTAGGTTGAATTACGAGACACAAAAATTCAAAAAACAAAGTTTTTGGTGTATCATTATTATTTACTTTTTATTTACGTGTTTTTCTTTACTTCGACATTAAATTATTTTAGTTATATTTTTCCTAATTTTACCTACGGAGTACACATGGATGAAAGCTCAAGTTATGGTATACATAAAGTATATTTAACTCAAAAGTTAGTGCGTTAGAATGCTCCTACAAACCATAAAAGTTGTCAGTATAATAAAAAATTTATATTAAATTAAAGTTTTTTTTTTAAACAAGCTCATTAAGAACTAGAAAGTACCGAGTGTAAAATTACTTGTTAACTCGTATACAATGAGCCCAAATACGATGGTGTTATCTTTTTTGTTGAAGAGCCTGAGAGACCCTGTTGAGAGGTTACCTTTATCATCATTCTTATCATCATCAGCTATCTCATTAGACCAGCTCTATAGTACCATATTATTGCATTGGACCGAAAGTTACATAAATTCGCCAAGTTTAAATTTAATCGGCTCTTAAGTAAAGGAACTGTATGCTTGAAAAATGGATTACTAAAATCCAACCTGTCACACATGTGTACGAAAGCAAGTTTAAATGAAGCATGTTAAAATAGGTGTGATATTAACTCTTTTCGTGAGCAAACTGCAAATAAATAATATTAAAAGTCTAGTTAATAAGATATAAGTAATTTTATGACCATGAGCAATTTAGCAGAGGCAAATATAGCACAGAATTATTTAATTTTTATGCTGTTTATTGGTAAGGCTAGTATGAGCCTTTGAAAAAATACCGTTCTATAAATGATAGAAGGAAAACAAACAAAAAAATAAGGATGAAAATATTTTAATTTAAATGTAGACATCTATCAGGTGAAGTACAATGGACAAAATTTACAAACTGTTTTATTTAAAAAAATTAAAAGGTTTCACTTTTTTTTAACACATACAACCATAAAACTCAAAAATTACCGCTGTGCTAAATAATTTGCCAAATTAATTACAGATTTAGTTATAATAAATAGTTTCACGAAATTTAATGTAAAAGTCTCTTAAACAGTAATTAAGAACACACATTTAAAGCTAATAAAGTTATATGGTTGTAAACAAACCATCAGCGGAAGAGTCCTTTAAAAGTGTTCATAATTATAACATTCCATCTGGACCCCTCCTAATTGGATGGTTTCAAATCGATCGTAAAAGTTGTTCTAAGTTCACATAGTAAACAAATTAAAAAGTCTGGAGTAACTGCTTCAATGTTTACTTGTCGAAACTAAGCATTATAAAGTTTTGGTTGCTCCATAGGACCTCATAGTGAGTTTCACCATGACATGGCAAGTTCTGCAAAAATAAATTCAACTGTCATCCTTCTTTCCCTAATCCGGAAAGGATCAAGGTTTTTGCACCATGACGTCACAAGAATGCAAGATCGTCTGATCATCTGGACACCATACGTTACAATTGATTTTTACCCTTGAATGTCACAACATGAAAGGAAAACCTACTTTCCAAACTTGTAAAACAATACATGCTCATGAAAATTCTTTCCTTTTAACCCTACAATCACTGTGTAAGTATAATTTTAAAACATTGTACTTAAATACCTCTTCACGTACCGACAATTTGTTTCACGAAATACGCTAAAGTGTATTTTCATGTATTTCGTGCGTAACAAATGAAGTGGAAACACAAAATATAGTTGTATCGTTCGTTGAACAAAAAATGGCTGAACAAATAGAATAGCCGTAACATAAGCGTTAAAAATGGATGGCAAACGTATGGAGAATGCAATAAAAACTGATATAGTTGATTGTAAACAAAGTATGTTTGGTTTTAGTGAACTGGCTGAATCAACTCAACTGCGTGAAAAAGTTTTAATTTTCAGGGATGAATAGTATAGATATTCAATGACCGTTTCTGAATCATTCTGGATACCAACAAAAGTTTATGAGTTGGAAAAAATACGAAATAAACATTCACTTTCTCATTCACGTTCAAATAAATGTAAAAAAAATATTTTCAGCTTATTGATGTTGCGTAACTTTATTTATTCGTAGATTTAACTAAAAGAGTTATGAATATAAATGTGGATGGATGGACAGGGAGAAGGAGGCTAAAGAAAAGATGGGTGAATTGTGTTAGAAGTGATATGAAAGAAAAGGGAGTTAGTGATAGCGTGACGGCTGACAGGATAGAATGGAAGAAAAAAACGTGTTGCGCCGACCCCAAGTAATATGGAATAAGGGCAGGAAGATGATGATGAGATTCGAACTAAGTACTTACTCGTTCTTCTTAGCCCTGCGACAACAATTGATGATAATGAACAGAGGCGATTAAACAACATAGTGTGTACGTTTACATATCGTATTACTTTCGTCGTTTTGGAAAACGTATTGTTCAATACCTTTTCAACTGACTTCAAAAAAAGGAGGAAAACACGGAAGTCAGTTTCAAAACAAAGAAAAAAAAAACCAGAAACCAACATCTGAAATTAAAGTTATTTTGCACTTAGAAGTGTTTATTTTTTATTTTTTTGTAAAAAGAGTTTTATGTTAACTTGTTCCATAAATAATAATCAACCGGAACGAATTACTAGGTGAAGTATACTATAATAAAGAAGAAGCTTTACTAATAACATATTTACAACTTCCAGCCACACTTAATACACAAATTGATTCGTACTTTCTATAGTGTCGAAAGGACGGAAACATTAATCATAAAACAGGAAACTCAGTACCTACTATAGCCGTTTAGACTCATCTAGTTAGGGTTGCTAGATACATTTTGTTGGGTTGCTAGATCAGAAATTTTGAAGGGAAAGGTAGTCTAGCGAAAGTGATGAGTTCATTCATTTGTTAAAAGAATGAAGATAAGAATAGTTGCCTCTGAAGCCAACTAGCAAAGTAGTCGGTATTATGGCCGACTACGCAGGAGTCGCTGTGAATAGTCGCCTAAATGATAATAATATATCCTGGGACAACTCACACACGGTCATCTGATCCCAAACTAGGCAGAGCCTGTACTATGGCAACCAGACAACTGATAAACATACTTATATATTTCTAAATACATACATATTATACACAAATTACACCAAGACACAGAACAAATGATCATGCTCATAACACAAAGATTTGTCCTGGGTGGGAATCGAACCCACGACCTCCGGTTAAGCAGTCAGGGTCACTAACCACTCGACCAACAGGCCAGTCAAAGTGTCGTCATTTATACAACGTGTAACAGAATAAACGCAATACCTCTTAAGAGTGAACAACTGTCACTACGGGACCACCATTGAACTTGCAAAAAAAAAAATTGGACTGCCCCATACATTTATGTGCGCATAACTCGACAAAATGTACTGAATGTTTATTTTTTTGCGATTTCGGTGTTGGTCCCATAGTAAAAGTTGTTCATAATGATGAGTACACTGACCCCTTAAGAGGTAGATATTGCGTTCTGTTACACGTTTTAGAGAGACTATAATGTAGGTATGGGTATAATATCCTGGTGATAAACTTTAGGTCCAAAATCCTTTATATGTTAGAGCTGACTTAATGGTAAAAATCCCAAATAAGAAGAATAAAAATCTCTTAAATCAATAAGAAACCTAAAATCCCTTCTATATAAAATTGCACTGCCATCAAGCAATTAGGCAAGACTTATACTATACTAACGTGACACTGCCATTTTGTCATGTTAGCATGTAGTTAACCTGACGGCTGTGTAAAAAAGTTTCAAATCGTCCCCAGGTGTTGCATACGACAAAAAACAGCCCAGATTCCGGTCAATCCAGCCACGTATTTTTAGCAATGTCGCAAAACAGGCCGAATGTGTCCCACTAAAGTTTGGCAGCCCTATTCTCAGGAATTATGCTGAGAATGTCATTAAGGGACGCCCTTCACCGTACCTACAGCGATGCTTGTCACTCCGTACTGTCTTTCAACGCAGCTTTTTTGGTGCGTATAAAAATATAAAATGTTCATTAGTGTGACATCAGCACTGTGGACGATTTATTTTGCTTACAACGGTATTAATGGACGGTTAAGGTGAACGCTTTGTTAAGTAATCTTGGGAATGAAAATGGAAGGTGAGAAGATTTTTTTGGAGTTGGAAAGTTATGATTTGGTCTAGAATTTGCCTGTGATTCTGTTTTTAACTAAGAAATGAGGAATTTCTAAAATCACTCTCCTTTTTCTATTTGATTAGATGGTTTCCTTTAAATAGTTTAAGCCAAGTAGGTGGCCACGTATTTTCGAAAGAGTTACCGCGACTCGGAACGCAAAGGGCTTTCGGAGGAACACGGCTGGGTTTTAGTCAGTAAGAGTCTGACACGCCCTTCCGCTCCACCCAGAGCGAAAGAAGTCATTTGATGATTTCCGCCATGTTAATCTGTAATTAGAAGTATTAGGTCCTCAATAGTGCAGGTATAAGGGCAATTGGGGCACTCGAACAAGTGGGTCCTATTTTGGACGGAGTGTCGATCTTGTCAGTAAAACTCCATTTTGCCGAGCTGTATTTGCAGCGACCTACATACACAACCGATTGAGTATAGGCCATATGGGCCAATGCAGTTCACGGAGTATTAAGCAGCTTCTAAACTAAGGCTTTAGACAAAGTGTTTTCAATCAGCTATAGTGATTTTCCCAAAATTCCAAAGTTTGGGATTAATCAAGTAAGGCAAATTGCTCGCAGAACGGATGGTCCATGGGGCTGTTAAGTTCTGGAATGGCGACCGCTTACCGGAAGACGTAGCTTTGGAAGGCCTCCCACAAGGTGGACCGATGACCTGGTGAGCTGTCGCGGGTAGCCGATGGATGCGAGACACACAGGGCTGGTTGTTGTGGCGACACTTGGGGGAGGCCTATGTCTAGCAGTGGACGTCTTTCGGCCGATAGTAGTAGTAGTAGTTCTAGAGACTTTCATTTAAAAACAACACACATAATATAACATGAGGCCTCTCACAGGGAGAAGAAGAGGTCCTACATATCAAAATCAAAAACAAAAAGTGAGACTAAAATGTCGCAAATATGAAAATCCACGTGATATTGTGGAGTTTGAGTGGTCATGTCACCAAATGACTCTGTGGCGATGCAACATGACTTAGATCAAATAGTAGATTGGTGCAATACAAATGGCATGACCTTGAACTCTAAAAAATGCTTTCGTATTAAATTTTCAAGAAAGAAAAAAGCTAGCGTAACATCTTACAAAATTAATAACGTAACACTTACCAGGGTCAGTGAAATCCGGGACCTCGGAGTGATAATGGATGAGGGATGAACTTTTAGGCAACATATAGATAGTTGTGTTAAAAAATCTGCCCAGCTATTAGGTTTTCTAAAAAGGAATACTCAAGGATTTAGATCTGTAAAATCTAAAATCGTTCTGTATAATGCGCTAGTGCGCAGCAAGTTGGAATACGCCAGCGTTGTTTGGAATCCGTTTTATGCTATACATTCCCAGCGTCTAGAGACCATACAGCGGGCTTTCACCAAACACCTTGCTTTTATGGCCCCAGGCATATCTCATAGGTACCCATACCAACAACGTCTGACATTCTTCAATATAACTTCACTATATCAACGAAGAGTTATGCATAGCCTTTTGTTCCTCTACAAGTTAGTCAACGGCCATATTGATTGTTGTGAACTACTATCGCGCATTTATTGAGTGTTCCGCACAACATTCCACGGTATACCCTTACCAGATTGTTCCAACGCCCTTCTACCCGTACCAACATAGGTCGCAATTCCCCACTAGCGAAGATGTGTGACAACCTGAATTCACTTATTAAGTCCATTCCTGAGACAGATATATTTGGTGACTCTAAGGCGAAATTTAAATCGAGAATCCTGGCTTCCCTACGTGCTATCAAGTCTCCTGATCAAATCAGTTGTCCAAAAAGTTAACTTCGTTTTATCTGGGTTCCCTGGTCTACTACTGTAATGTTCTCCGTTTTATTGTATGTATTGTATGTTATTGTTTTTATATCGTGTCTCTTTGTAGTAGGGTATAAATAATCTGGCGTGTTTTTGTCAATGTTGTGTTTGCCCGTAATTGGCATATATATTAGAATATTACCATAAGACTCAATGTATCTATGTCCATATATGTGCTGTGGGTGAACCTTATAAATAAATAAATAAATAAAGGTACATATCACCTGTCATGTTAAAAATCCCAAGCATTTGCTTTCATAATTCAAACAATTTTTCAATTGAACTATAATTTGCTCTATACAGCTATTTCGATACAATTTTCAAGATCATAACGACATGGCATTCCAGAATCCACACACATACATAGACCAAGCACAAAACGTAAAACCATTATGTTTACTACGATTCCCGGGTACAGTCGAACGCAGTCCGCGAACAACAAATTAGGCCGACTACACGCTACGTGACTCCACGGACGTGATTACAGCACGTGCTACAAACGTGATGTCGATGTCCGTGACAGTACAACTGCGTAACAACTGATAAGCAGGATTGAGCTGGAGATTTTGTGACGTCATCGTTAGTTGGTGGAATAGTGAGTTCGAAATTTGAACTCAGAATATCGTGGTATAACTTTCACAGTGGGTTCATGCCATAAAGAGTTTTTAGTGAAGTCAGTGTGGAAGAACCATGCTATTGGCAGTACAGAAATTTCCTTTTTTTTAAAGATATGATTAATGGAGAATGAGCTACAGAAAGCTGCTTTAATTTTTTGTGTTATTTTTTTTCTTCGAATCTGTAATGGCCATTTGGCCATTCAAAGAATGGTTTTCATGTCTAGAAGGCTTTTTAAATTGCCAATCATCTTCGTCTTTAGAACATAAGACTTGTAGTTTCTTTTGGGTTCCTTGATAAGACTGTGATTTTCACTTAGTTACCTTTTTTCAATTTCATGATTGCTTGATCACGTATTTCCAAAAAACCGTTTTAATTCTAACTAAGCTTCGTTTAGCTAAAGCACCGGTAAAATCAGCTCGTTTACAACATTCGAATAAACAGATAAAAAAATAATTGGTTTAAAACCACTATACTGTTCTAATGAATGCAGATTTTTCGATTCACGAAACGAATCAGTTCTAAGAACTGAGAACAATTTCGAGGGCGTTGAACTTGAGAAAAAATATAGCACCTTAATAGTTCAACCTGAAGTACTAATTGCCTCTTTATTGCGAAAGCATGTAATTGCACCTAAAATCCAAATAAAACAATATGTCAACAAAAGATTATGTCACAGTCACAACTTTATTCGGTCAGAATCCCTTTTGACTGCACAAATCAGACTTAACAATTTTTTTGGGTTAAATGTATTTAAAGAAAAACATATTCTTAAAAAGTCTGTTAGGTTTTTGGTACATACAAAAATATATTTTCAAGTGATTCTAAATATTTAAAGTAGCTAATATTATATGTCATAGTAAAATAAAAGAAGGCTTATTCTCGTGCTTAAACCGCGTTCAAATTCAAATCGCAATATCATCTCAGCGACCATTAATGTAAAAAAAAAATCAAAACGTAAAATTACGAAAACTGCCCCTAAAGTTTTTAAAAATAAACGGTTTTGACTGAAAGCAGTAAAAACTCTCTTTGACGGATTTGCAGTTTTGACTATAACATATACAATTATACACATTACAGACGAACAGTTAAGCCACAAAAATTCAATTAGAATGAAATGTCAACACGGACTCACGGAGGTCGAAAGCGATGGGTGTGCGATAAGGACTGTGTGGCGACGTGACCATGATCATGGCTTTTGACTAGCTTGCAGTTATTTGTTGACATACCTTCCAAGTGCTGGGTGGAACATTCCTGAATATGACGTGCTGTTTATTGAATATATGACTGCTTTTTTCAAACATTGAGTGGATAAGTTACTTTGGTCAGGCATGTGATCGCATTATCGCTTACCATCAGGTGAAAACGCAAGATTGAGAAAAACAAAAAGACTCAACTACTTATCCTTAAGTGATATATATTCTTTTTTATCGTGCTTGTTAGTGATCCTAAGTTTTCTACTACTTTTCCTGTTTTTAACCGTGAGACAATTGCAATTGTATATACACAATTGTTATCCATCTGTTATAGCTGTTGGTTCTCCTACGATTAAATAAATAAATAAAATCAACAAAAATATTGGTTTGAATAACTTTCGTTTTCGATTTGTTAACGTTATTTATTGCATTAGCGCAAGTTTTTCTAACGTACGCGATCACATTAACGTTAACATCAATTTGCTCTAAAACAGAATTAAAAGGCATTAGCACCAAAAAGCTTAAACGATAACCAATATTCCTCCTAAATTTTCAATTAACTTAGTACCTAGACCTAAATTTTTTACAGCACAATACATATTTATGTCGTAAACATCATAATTAAGCTGAAAAATCTTTGAATTTGCCACCTCTGAAAGCTTAAAATTACACATTGACACCCAGATTGAAGAGTTGCCATTGCCAAAAACAAATACCCATATTTAATTTCTGGAAAATACGACATTTTTATACTGGTTCCTCTCGTATCTTTAGCATTATCGTTTTGCATGATGATGCAAACAGATGACAATAAAAGTGAACGGAAAACCTCTTTTTCTCATAAAATTTGAAATAACCGTAAATTTGAATAATAACAAAGATCTAAATCATATTCACAATCGAAAACATCGTATCAAGTAGAAAAGTCAATTGCATCTCGGACACCTAAAATTATGGATCCAATTTATCTTGTCTTGACTCTGAACACCTAGACGTAACGTGAAACAAATAAATCCTTCAAATACTGACTTATCACAAAATTGTTATTCCAACGTCTGTGTTTGAAGTTATTTTTATTTAAAGTTCAAGAGCATGAAGGAAGCTTCAAAAGAAGAGTTCATTTTTAAAACAACCCTCATCTTTAGAAGAGTTTCGTCAGAGAACGACTTAATGACCTGTTCAATACAATGGATACTTCAGGGTACAACGCAGGGTATTGACAAATTTCCCCACCATGCCTCTTAAAGGGGGGAAAAGGCAAAAAATGATTCAATTAATCAAATAGTCACGGCGTGACTTTGAAGATCTTCCCGATGTGAATTGACGACATTATTAGTCTTCCCTCGTAACGAGTCATCGGAGGGCGTATTTCAATTTCGTCTAATGCAAATTTAATACGCTCCCCACGACCCCTGAAGGGTTCTAAATCGAGTTTCTTTGTTTTCCTCTACATGTTTCGCCCTTAGGAGAAAAAGTAAGGACGCGATTGTGTCTGTCTTTCTTTGCTTAACTTAATTGTTATTCCTTAGGGTCCTAGTGTTAAAGTGTAAGCTATTAATCTTGATTAATTAATGTTTTTCGAAGGGGACGTCGTTGGGCTTAATTTAAATAAACATGGTGTCGGTGTTAGTTTGTCTAATTTGATTACAATAGGAGCGAGACGAATGTGTCACAAAAACAATAAAAAAATATTTAAAAAATCGAGCTCTTATAAAACGACAGGCGGCATAACTGACTAAACAGAAACATACAACTAAAGCAAGAGAATTATCAAGTTTATTTATTTTTATTAAATCTGTAGTAAAATTTAATGCTAAAATTGATTAACGTATTACACCTTATAGAAGCATTTGTCATGCTACGTATATTAACCTTCTTTGGCAACACTTGTTCATTATGAGAAAAATCTTAATAACCAAAAGTCGGAACCTGTTACTCGTAAATCTGGAAATCTTCAATTTCTTTACTCAACAATTATCGTCAACAGGCAATTAGTTCAAAGGGCACCTAAATCTTTCATTACAACTTGGCCCAAATTAGGCAGAAGAAAAAAAATCCAAAAAGGTCCCGATCTCATTAAAAGGCCTTAGAGATATTACAAGAAAAGCGGAAAGGTAAGTGGATGAGCCAAAAAGTTCTTGGCTTTCACCCCTAGATAAATGTAGGGTGTATTCAAGGAGGCTAAGGAATCAAGGAAGCCATTCATACTAAATAATACGGTAGACAGCTTGGCTTTGGTACACGATTAATTTTATATAAAAGTTGGATGCTACGGTCTTGTCTGAAACATTTCCTTCAGCTCCCTGTTTACGCAAGTACATAATGTTTTTCATGAATACGAAAGCGAAAAGAAACTGAATAATTTTTCGTGTGAAACTGACGAATTAATGCCGTAACATTAGATTGCTTCGTTTAATATGTTTAGGTCGAGGACTTTTATATAGAAATATGAAGCAATTAAGGGTCTAATTATCGCTGGGTTTATTAACTCTGGTTGGAAATTAAGTGTTGATAGCAATCTGGTTTCAAATTAAAACTAAATTGAATGAGTTTTCGATCGTTTTTGACGATCAAAATATGGGGAAAAGCTTACTCGTAAAACAATATTTGTATTGGGATCGCGCGTTATAGCTGCAGAATTTTGCGTCAGATTTTTAAATCTGTGTTAGAAAAATAACGCGTAGTTAGCACACGTTTTTTATGGGTATAAAAAAATAAAAAATCCGGTGAGCTAACATTCAGATAAATCAAATAACATCAAACTCATGTCGGACCAGACAATCCGTATCCATAAGTTTCGTACCTACCTATTTTGTACCATTTTTATTGAAAGGTTATTTTTTTTTATTCAATATATATATTTTTTTTTTCAATAACTACAAAGGATATCGAAGTATTGAATGTAGACAAAATAAATACAATTATTTATTGCAAGATCTCTCATCTATTGGTCCACCTTCGTGAGTATTGAACTATTGACTGTATGTGTCAATAGTAAGAAGATATAACTAATACAATAGGAATTTAAAAAAATCTAATTAGTTCGTCCGATACATTTCCAAAAAATATTGGACACGTATTTTTATTTTGTCACGGAAACAAAAAATGAAGACGATACAGTGCATTGAAAACTCGTATGATGTCACTTATCAGTACACTTTTTACTGAAAAGTGACGTTACCTACAGCTATGTGTTTTATCTCCGTATTTTTTTATGATTTGATAAAATAAAAATACGTATCCAAAATTTTTCGATAATCTAACTGACGGACTAAGAATCATATTTTTTTAACCCAAGCAATATCCCCATTGTAAGATATATAAATATTTACATACATACACAAACAAACAAGATTATCTCCTTCATTAAACGTACTGAAATCGATTTCTCAGTAATAATATTCCAGCATAATTCATAAACTTCCTTTTGCCCTCAGATCATTTACTTTGACCACCTTTACACAAGCCGGAAATATTTTCTTAGGACATTTAACGTCTTCATTACAAACATTACTTTATACAAAAGTTTGTTTCTCGTGCATTTAAATGGTATTTTCCTAGATACACGAGTGAACATCAAACGTAACTTTTAAGAGGAGGGAAGTCTTGAGATATATTTCTTTGTGGAAGCCAATGGTTTGTGCTTATGCATGTTGGCTGAAATATTGGAGCGACGTGTGTGGCCTGTTGAGACCTGGAGTATACGGGAGGCGTATTTTATTTCGCACCTCTAGAAACGGAATATTTTATACCTGTTTCTGCTGCCAAACAGAATTGCTGTGTTCTAGATTTTCAACACAATGGGATGATCTTGCCAATTGTGTGTGATTTATAAATTGTGATCATACTAATTATTTTTATTGGAAAACCTGATTATATAATAGTCAGGCTTTTCCATAAAAATACTAGCTTCTGGCAGAGGCTTCACTCGCGTGATAATAGAAAATTATCTATTATAATTCCGGGATGAAAAGCATTCAACATGTCCTATTACCTATAGGGCATAGTCTACCCTTGTGCCAAGTTTATCCAAAGCCGTTAAGGGGGATCTGTAGTGGTAGCCTGCGAAATTTAAATTTTCTTGTGTTTTTTGCAATTTGCAGGTCAGTGTCAGGTTGTAACTTGATCAAAATGTGATACGTGACTATTACAAGTATGTTTTTACTTTTTTATTTTATTTTAGATAAGTTTGCTCTTGACTGCAGTCGATAGATGACAAAGTCGACGATGGAGCGGGCTTACCCATTTCACACACAAAATTTCGTGGCTTCCACTACGCAATCATCTTAAGATGTGAAGAGGTGACAGACAGACGGACAGAAAGACAAAGTTACTTTCGCTCTTATAATATTAAGTATAGACGAATATGAATAAAAAATAAAATAAAAGCATTGTTCGAGATTTTTTAAACAAAGAAAGAACGCATCCACATCAGAATAAGCAAACCTTGTTTCAACAATGACCAAAATGACTGCGCGATCGTCATTGTATGAAAAGGTTAAACAAACAAACCAAGTGCATCGGTACTTATTCATAAATAATCCTCGAAGCCACAAGACAGTCAGTATAAGCCACTCCAATCTAAGAGTTATTCAACACACAGTCAACAACCATAACACTAGCAAGGAACATAAAATTACATTTTATCCGGCACTCAGTAAAGTCGTTAATAGGAAAATGTTGGTATAATTCCCGTTGCTGAGGGTCTATAAATTTCTTGAGCAACTTAGTAAGTCACTACATTGTGTTGGAATCGTATCGTGGGGTGTATAGCGGAAGCTTGAGGGAAGACGGATGTGAAGTGCTTGTGTGATACGAAATATGCGGCGATGGATTTCGATTGTTGATACTTAGCTACCTAAGTTAGTTAGAATAATAGACGCACGGGTCGATCAAGGTTAAGCAACACTTGCCAAGGTTGATGGGTCACCATCTTAACATATCGAGTTTCCTCCGAGCCTCGGAAAGTACGTGAAGCCATTGGTCCCGGCTGTCATTTGTAGATCTTTGGCAGTCGTTACGGATTGTCAGAAGCCAGTAAATCTGATAGCAGTCTTGCCAAAAACTACCTTGTTACCCAGTTAATGGGTTGTGGAGTTCTGGTAGGCAGTCGCTCCACGTAAAAATACTGGTATTCAGCTGAATCCGGTTTGACTGGAAGCCGACCCCAATATAGTTGGGAAACGGCTAGGCATATGGTACTTAGGTAGAGACCCGGTTTTCTGAACTAATTTAAATTCAACTCAGTTTCAGAAAAAAAAGAAACAAGCAAACATTCGTTTTTTTTTTGTTTTTGCTGTTGATGGGCACTCGTTTGACCACTATCTCACCTGTTGGTAAGCGATGATCTGGTCGAAGATGGAGCACGCTTGTCTAGAAGTAACCTATTCACTATGAACTTAAAGACTCCCAGGTTGTAGCTATCAGGAAACACAGACTTAGGCAGGGAATTCCACTCCTTATATAATTATAGAATACTTTACGGATATAAATGTACAAAGGCGATCTTAATACCTCAGGCATTTTCTACCAATCAACTTTGAGTGATGCAGAGACAAAAAATGGCAGTAGTTTGATGTTATTTTCTATGTAGCTGGTTATTATAATAATTATCAACGAAATGACTTGCATATCCCAAAATTAATTCCAAACTTCCACTCTCTCTCATCTCTCCAGCCCTATCTCCAACATAAATTCAAGAATCCAAACACGTGTACTCCGAAACTAACAAACGAAGGTGCCCAAAGCCCACCCTCACTTAACCCTCAGAATGTATTCGAACACGGATCTTATCTGTACTGTGGCTCTTACTGCGGCCGTATAATGATGTCAACACATTACAGCCTTGTCCCGAGCACCGAAAAGCGGTACAATAGAAGCATGTATGTATTTAGACGTAGATGTGTTGGATACATCTTGGGGAGGCAGATTGAAGAATGTAGGGTTAAGATGACATATTTTTTCTATTTTATTTTTTATTTTGAGGAAAAGACCAGGGCAAGATGTTGATATACCCAAACAAGTTAATGATTACCTAAATATTATGTGTACAAAATAATGTTTAAAATTACAGCATGGTACAAGCCTTTGTCAAGCTGTTACAAATTTACTGAAAAAGTAGGTTTTACTCTTACATAGTCGGTTATTAAAATCAAGTTCAGTATAAGTTTTGGTTACAGATAGAAATCGGCCAAGTGCGAGTCGCACTCTCACACGAAGGGTTTCGTACCATAAAACGAAAAAAACACGTTTCTTGTATAAGGAGCTCCCTTTAATTTTTAATTTGTTTTTTTTTTATTTGTTTACTCTGTGAAAACTTCAACCTATTACGTTTCTTGAAATACAGCCCGCTGACAGAAAGACAGACGGACGGACGGACCGTTGGCGTTGTGTAGCTCTCAGTACTTCATATACCTCTAGCACAAGTACCCACATTTTCAAAATTCAGTGGTGTTTAAGTATTTTTCAAAAGAGAACCTTTGTGCATTATATGTTCTCAAGGAGTTTACGTTTAAAGCAAGTAAGATGTCCGAGTTGATTGAATTGAACATTGATTAGACGGACTTATTCAAAATCATATTGAATTAAACTGAGCCATTGTTTTTAATATTCCCGTTCCGTATCTGTGGCGTCTTTCAGAAATGTGCGTGCATGTTTTTGAATTAACAGTAAAAAAATTCCCTTTGTGGATCCATATAATATTAGTTTTCTAATTATGAAAGACGTTTGATGTGCTTTGTGTTACATTTATAAAATACTATGGAAACTTTAGTTACACACAATACAATGATTTAACAGTCATTTAAAAATAATAAACAGGGAATAAAAAGGGTCTGTCATTTAGCGGTCCATGAGTTTATTGTAAGCTAGACTAGAGAGAAGAAGGTTCTGATCGAAAATGTTAGAATTAATTTAAATAAAATTGTATAAGTAAGCTTCAATAAATTAGTAGCTATTGTAAGTGTACTTGTCATTCTACGTAATGATCGTACAATTTTATCAGAAACCAAAAATCCTAGATAACGATTGTTTGAAGAAACGCATTACAGAGCACCATTGCATTAAACCTTTACAAAACCTTTTCTTAGCACTACGTAACGCTCATAAAACCCACAGATAATGAATAAAGGATTAGAATATTCCCAGGGGTTGAGTCACCAGAAACTAGTAAATATTTTCTTAAAATATTCACAAAACAATAGACGTTCGAAGAAGTGCTAATGCAGGGTTAGATAAGCCGTCTACCTGGAGTGGCGTAACGCCGGATGTCATTAATAGAGGGTTAAAATGAACCATTTAACACAAGTCTTAGTTATAATGATAAATATTAGAATTATGCGGTTTTTAACAAGAATGGGTGTTAAAAAAACAATGGTGGTGATAGGGTTTTTGGAAGGCTGGGCTTTGAAAGTGAATAGAGTAATAAGTGTGAGAGTGAAATTAGAAAATCTTTATTATGCAATCCTGTGGTAGAGCCATTTTGTATCGTATCTCTTTGAGGTCTCTGACTCGCTGTGTTTGTACAGTAAGAATTAGTGTAGGTTCTCAAGATTGGGACGTGTTTAATAATGGTTTCGATTCCCACCCAGGACAAATCTTTGTGTGATGAGCATGATCATTTGTTCGTGTCTGAGTGTAATTTGTCTATAATATGTTTGTATTTAGAAATATATAAGTATGTTTGTCAGTTGTCTGGTTGCCATAGCACAGGCTCTGCCTAGTTTGGGATCGGATGACCGTGTGTAAGTTATCCCAAGATATTGTATTATTAATGATCCTCCCGTTTCTATGGAGATCTTTTCACACTGTTTCTAAAATGCAATAAATTCATCGAAGGTAATATAATTATATAACCATCTTCTTCGCACCTGCGGAATACAAACTTTAATGTTCTAAATTCAACAAATAAAATTAAAGCATTCAACCTTCCAGATGACCCAATTGCAAATGTTGATATCAACGTCCAATTTAACACATCCACGAAATTAGATCAATTGAAATAATTGCATCCAACATTTGCCAACGTTGCAGCAAACTTTTGAATGAGCTCCAGTAGTAATTCGCTTGTGGTCGTACATGTATAGGAGACGAGAAGACCGCCCGAATGATGTGGTCTGAGACGTAACGTTTCTGGTTTGCTAATGTTACGTTATCGCGTTTGCGCTTAGCATTGGGTGGGAATTGAATTAATTTTGGAGGGTAATTTTGTCATGTGTGTTTTGGAGGTGGTGAGAAAACTATTATATTAACGTTAAGTGGCCATAACAATTATTTCGAATCCCACCCCTGTTACTAAACTTGCTGTATTGCTGATTTCATAACATCAATTCATATTCATAACACACACAATCACTCACAGACAGACAAGGCTCTCAAAAACATTTTATTTTTATTTTTAATCGCATTATTTCTTATGGTTTTAAGAGTAGTTATAATGCTATTAAAGTAAACAACCAAATTGTAAGGAATCAACACGTAGCATATTATTATAATATAGTACACTTATGTAGGGAGGCACCTGTCTCTCCTTAATACAGGTTGTACAATCTAGCAAGGAGAACAGCAGGTCACCCAATAATTTGAAACATCTATGCATATTTTCTTAAATACCGTGTTCACTACAAATACCATTTTTAGCAATAAAGTTTTTATTATTATTTATTGTAATTATTATTTTCTCTGCCTCTGCTCGCAGAATGATAAAACGTTACGATTTTTAAAGCTCTTCTTTAAAAATATGGTGTACAAAATGTGTGTGTGTGGTGTATTTAATATTATAGTTTAGACTGACATGACAGAAGATAATTATTGTAAAAGTTATTATTTGCTTCTAAAACGAGCTGCTTTTGATATCAACATGAAAACTAGACGAAGGTACTGTGATAGTTATTCAGATCACCTTTTAAGCAGTGATATTACATGCTCAACGATCTTCATGTTATTTTATACTGTTGCATTTAAAGATTTTTCTGTGTATTTAAAATTATTTTTTTTGTATTATATTTGCAAATTATATGACAGGCCTATTAAGTTTCCAGCGAAAGACAATATTATTCGATCCTAGTGACGGACCACCACAGTACAAATATTTGACCACCTTCCAACTTTTTGCATCAACTTTACTTCTAACATACGTGAAACCAAACGGTACACAGTAAACCACATATAATTTTATTCGTGGTAACATGTTCAGACTTTCAAAGTATTTAAAGAGGAATTCACTTGTGGTCGCTTTGTGGTACAGACCGCCCACGTGGTTGTGGTCATAAAGTCCCATTTTCGTTCCATTTTTGAACCATTTTGTTTAATGGCGCCATAATGACGTCACAGTATGACACATTATAAGGAATGGGGATTCATTTTATGGATTTGTTCTGTTGTAATTAGTTAGTGATTAAGATACATTAGGTGTTGGAAGGTCAATTTTTATTTAGTGCTAGATGACCAGATGACTTTTGAACCACGTAAAATTGAATGTAACACTTCAAACTTGCAAGCAAAGTATAAAAAATCAAATTGGTCGAGTTATTGCGAGAAAAGCGTACTACAATTGATTTTTAAATATAAATTTACTTTATAAATAGCGGACAAAGTAGGTGCCTATATGCTTTTTTTTCCTCTGTGGCGGTCATCAGTTAAATCCTTTAGTGCAGAAAAATCACAAAGGCATTTGATTCTCAATAATAATAATCTATCTCGTTTGGAACCTCAACACGCACAAATCATATTTTTATGTTTGCAAAAATTAAGCTCTCTAAATTTGCCATTAAACACACATCATTTTACCTGCGTTCCGTAAAAATAAAACATTCCAATATATCCCTTGTCACCCATATTGACACGTTGAGCACCAATTCACAACCAACTCATATAAAAATATACATTAGTGGGAAACCTATAAAACGCGTTACGTAAATTATTTACCAAAATACAGCATATACTCTCGCATTCAACAAGACTTTTCCATTTTTCTCCCTCCTGTATCCGTCAGACATTGCTACAACAGCGATAAAAACATTAGGACACAATAAAACATTTCGTGAAATTTTCAAATTTTGTTATGAGTGTCGGTAAAAATTCGAAAGTGCCTCCATAATGGTTTTTATGAGCTTGCAAACGTGATTTACGCCAATGAATTTGTGTAGGGAAATTCTAAAGTCTATTAAATGTACGTAGATTGGGTGTTTTTGTGATTTACGCGGGCGTTACTTATCTTGGTGACGGTAGCGCCATCTAGCGGTAAATAGAGGTATTAAGATAAAATGCTTTGATTTGTTTTAGAGTCTCAAAAGATAAACAAACGGTTTTTGCTAGTTATGTTTAATGTTTTAAAGGTAGTTTTGTTCCACAGGTAGATAAGAACCAAAGTTTAACTTAGAATCGATTTTAAACTTTAGTATTTCAAATTAGTTAAGCATCCAACGAATATGGGAAAAACTGCAAAAGAGGCCATACAAACTTACCTTGTGCCAGCTCCAGAAAATTTATCTTTAAAAAAGGTTAAGAATGTAATTGTACAATATATCCACGTACCAAGCTCAAATATTGTACACAAGTTACCAGGTAACCCTCGTTCAACAATAGAAGCTTTTGTTATGACCGAAAAACAAGTTCGGACATAGGAACCTTTTTTGTCAGCTGAGTCTACTTAGTAGAATGCTTTATCAGCTCGGTCCTAGTCTTCATTCTTTTAATGTATTCCATTTAATTTGGATTTGCGCAGTGTGTTTTCTTCCATACATTTAAATTTGCCGTCATCATCAACAGTCACCTCTTTTCTAGTCATATAATTTTTCACACAATCCATAACTTTTTTGGTATTAGGTACCATTATTAGCAGCATTAGCTTCGCTCGCGTGAATGTCGACTATTATCCCAAGGGAACATAGGACATTCTCTACCCGTGTGCTAAGTTTCATCCAAATAGTTTTACATTATTTATAGTAATACAGATAGAGTTACATATTTTGCATTTATAATAATAGTATAGATATTATGGATTTCATCACCCACTAATTTTATACCCAAAACTTTGAACACGACGTTATTCCTATTATTAATAACTTAAAATGATGCTTTACATAGGAGTATGTGGCTAAATAGTAACAGCTTCACGGGTCGATCTTCGAGGATAAGCAGCGCTTGCTAAGTTAGTTCTCAGATGGGTGATCTTCCATTACATTCCGAGACTTAAATTTTCGTGCCGTGTACATCTTTGACATTCGCCAGAAGTTAGAAGATAGAAAATCTGACACCGCTCTTGCCAATGGATATCGTATCGCCTAGCTACTTGGTTGTGGTTGTCAGTTAGGCAGCCACGCCATATAAAATACTGGTAAATAGGTGCATTCGATTTGACTGGAAGCCGAACCTGCCTAGCCTTTTCTCAATTATATTGGGGTCGGCTCCCGCTCCCAGTCAAACCGGATTCAGCTGAATACCAGTACTTTATGTGGAGGTACTGCCTACCAGACCTCCATAACCCATTAACTGGGTAACACGGTAGTTCTTGGTAAGACTGGAGCCAGATTTTCTGGCTTCTGACAATCCGTAACGACTGCAAAAGATCTCCAAATGACAGCCGGGACCAACGGCTTAGCGTGCTTTCCAAGGCACGGAGGAGTCTCAGTATGTTAAGATGGTCACCCCTCCTCAGACCGACCTTAGCAAGCGTTGCTTAACCTTGAAGATCGACCCGTGCGGCTTTTTATTATTTAGCGTCGAGCTCCTCTTTAGTTGTGAAAAAAAAACCTAAATAAAAACTAAAATTCAAAAAGCTTAAAGTTAAAGAAAAAACCTAAAATGAGCGAAACTTTGTTACGTAAACCTAGTCATATAAATACATGTGCACATTCAAGAAGTTAGTATTTTTTCATGTGTGTTATTTATACCATTCACAACAATCAATAACAATAAAATCAGTTCAATATTGCTGCAAAAGACGAGTGAACATTATTTTTAATGTCGCTACTCACTACTAGATAGCGCTACTTGCTCTCACAAAACAAGCGAAGAGCTTATGAGGGACGCGGGGGACGGGGGAGACTAAGTTGCGCGCCCCACTGCTACTTGCACGAGTCAAGCGCTCCGCTTGACAGTCGCAACGCAACCGCGCCGCGGGAAGGTCGTGCTACACCTCGCGCCGGTCTATACTTCACGCAATAAATATTTAATACACAAACTGATCTCAAACGATAAACAACAATACATGAGTGAAAAATTCGTTCAACTTCAACTAACACGAACTATTACTATCAAGTACATTACGGACTACAGTGAAGTGAAATGCTAGGAAGTTTTTCTTCAGCGCTCAAGTGTACCACGTACTTTGTTTCGGAAATGGTGATATCGACCCACGGGGTGTGTTTATGAGACGTTTTGTGGTGAAATGAAAAATCTGTGATAATGTACGCTATTACGGCTGTACTCTGTGCGCTGGTGCACGTCGGTTCGACGGTCTTGCCCTACGGCTCGGACAAATGCGTCCGAGTTTTGGACCGCGGGTCGGACGGCGGCGTACTCTGCAGGATACGTACTCTCGATGGTGACGGAAGTAGCATCATCTCAGTGACTTCAGACACCAGTCGGCTGGCTATCGAGTGCAACCATTTACTACTCTTCGAAAGCTCTCTAAGAGCACACTACTTTAGCCCAATTTCGGCGCTCACCGACTTGTCAATAAACAACTGCAAATTGACACAGTTGCCAGACAATACTTTTCATGAACTCAAGAAATTAAAGAAGCTGAAGATACGTTCAAAGAATTTCGAGTGGAGTCCTACTAAGAATTTAGAATTATCTCTGAACGCTTTCAATGGATTGTCGGAACTACAGTCGTTGGATCTCGCTCAGAATAACATAAAATTTGTTCCTTCCGGCGTGTTCTGCTCTCTGGAAAACTTAAGCACATTGAATTTGACCCATAATAGAATAAGAACAGTGGGACAACTGGGATTTGGACAAGGCTGCGGATCGAATTTGCACGGCTTAGATTTGAGCCACAATGAAATTAAATCACTGCCAGAGGACTCGGAATTACTTAAATTGAGGAGCTTGCAACACTTATATCTGCAACACAACAATATCTCTGACATATCAAGTGAAGCTTTCAATGGACTTATATCAATGCGAGTCCTAAACATATCACACAACCAGCTACATACACTACCTGAAGGTCTATTTGCTAATGCTAGAGAGTTAAGAGAAATTTACCTTAATGATAATACTCTTTTTGAATTGGCTCGAGGAATATTTCATCGCTTAGAACAGTTAATTGTTTTAGACTTATCAAGCAATCAACTTACAAGTAGTCACATTGATGACGGAACATTTTTGGGATTAATACGCTTGATAGTTTTGAATTTATCCAACAATGCCTTGACAAGAGTCGACGGAAAGACATTCAAAGACTTATTTTTCCTTCAAATATTGAATCTCAAGAACAACTCCATTGGCTACATCGAAGATAATGCATTCCTGCCGCTGTATAATCTACATACGCTCAATCTAGCAGAGAACCGAATTCATACAATAGACGAGAACTTATTCAACGGTTTATTCGTTTTAAGCAAGTTGACTCTCAACAACAATTTGCTTGTAAACATAGACCGTAAAGCTTTCAAAAATTGTTCGGACTTGAAAGAGTTGGATTTGAGCTCCAATCAGCTTTTAGAGGTTCCCGACGCATTATGGGAGCTCTCTTTCCTCAAAACACTCGACCTTGGAGAGAATCAAATATCCGACTTCAAAAATGGTTCCTTCAAAAACCTAAACCAATTAACGGGACTGAGACTGATTGACAATCAAATTGGGAATCTTTCCGTCGGAATGTTTTGGGACTTACCGAGCTTACAAGTGCTTAACATTGCTAAGAACAAGATCCAGTCAATCGAGAGAGGGACTTTTAGCAGAAATATGCAACTGGAGGCCATCCGGCTTGACGGGAATTTCCTGTCTGACATCAACGGTGTCTTCTCGACGCTCGCGAGCCTTTTGTGGCTCAATTTATCGGAAAATCATCTAGTGTGGTTCGATTACGCGTTTGTGCCCAGCAATCTAAAGTGGTTAGACATTCACGGCAATTTCATTGAACACTTGGGAAACTACTACAAGTTGCAAGATGAAATCCGTATAAAGACATTGGACGTTAGCCATAATCGTATAGCAGAAATATCGCCAATGGCGATCCCTAATAGTGTAGAACTGTTGTTTATCAATAATAACTTTTTGAACAATATTCATGTGAATACGTTTTTCGATAAAAAGAACTTAACGCGAGTGGACATGTATGCTAATGAACTTGTGCATTTAGAACTAAATAGTATGCGTTTAGCTACAGTGCCGGGAAATAAAAGTTTACCTGAGTTTTATATCGGTGGCAACCCGTTTCAATGTGACTGTACTATGGAGTGGCTGCCGATCATAAACAATATGACCGCTATGAGACAATACCCACGTGTGATGGATTTAGAAAACGTTTTGTGTAAAATGACGAACACTCGAAGTGGAACTCATGTGCCCTTAACAAACTTAAAAACAACAGACTTTCTTTGTAAGTATGAGACTCATTGTTTTGCAATCTGTCATTGCTGTGACTATGATGCGTGTGACTGTGAAATGACATGCCCTCAAAACTGTACCTGTTACCACGATCCATTGTGGAACACGAACGTTGTGGACTGTTCCGGACAATCTTCAATAGAAATACCGCACAAAATACCTATGGATGCAACCGAGGTATTTTTAGATGGAAATAACATAAAAGAACTACAGGACCACGTTTTTATTGGACGGCAGAAAATGAGATCGCTGTACGTGAACAACAGCAACGTCGATAGCATACAAAATAGAACTTTTGCTGGCTTGAATGCTCTCCAAATACTCCACTTGGGCAACAATAAGCTCAAAGAACTGAAAGGCTACGAATTTCTACAATTGAGTAGTCTGAAAGAGTTATTCTTACAAAATAATCTCATTAGCCATATCGCCAACATATCATTTCTTGGTCTCAAATCTTTAGAAGTTTTACGCCTCGACGGCAACAGACTGGTCGATTTTGGAGTGTGGAGTTTTAACAACAATCCTAATTTGAAAGCCTTGTCACTGGGCAATAACCTGTGGTCTTGCAAATGTCGCTACTTACAAGAGTTAACTGCATATTTGGCTGAGAATGCGCAAAAAATCATCGACATTACTGACGTATGGTGTTGGAACGGCGACGCGAAGCCGCCACAGAAAAAAGAGCTCAATTTAAACGGTACAGCCTGCAGCGATTATTATGCTGATAATTCAGTCATCGGAAACATGCTTGTGTCCAACTATGTTCCCATGATGGTCTCGACGCTCACCGGCTTTATGTTAATTTTATTGGCCCTCGTCGTACTATTCCTTTTTAGAGATTCACTGAGAGTGTGGCTGTACACAAATTGTGGCATAAGAGTCTTCTCGTTTTCGGGCGCATTTGAGGAAAGCCAAAAGTTATACGACGCCTACGTTTGCTACAGTCCGAAAGATGAAGAATCTGTCGTTCAGTCGCTTGCGAATGAACTAGAAAACGGGAATCCATCATACCGACTCTGCCTCCATTATAGAGACATTCCACACCACGGCGCACAGTACATGCAATGCGCGCCGCCCGTCGTCGAGACCGCGGAAGCATCGAAACGGATAATCATCGTTCTAACGAGAAATTTCATGCAGACGGAATGGTCCCGATACGAATTCCGACAAGGGCTGCACGACGCATTGAAAGGGTGTATTTATAAACTAGTACTAATAGAAGAATACTCCGTTGTGGCGGATGCGATGTGCGACCCCGATTTGCGGCCCTATCTAAAAACAGGGTCGCGGTTACGATGGGGCGAGAAAAGGTTTTGGAAGCGCCTCAGGTACATGATGCCGGAATCACAGCCGAATCATAAGGCGCGGAGCCACAACTATAGAAAAAGTTTGAATACTTATACTTTAGATTCGTCGGTGCCTAATAGTGGGAACCGTACATTGCCTTTTCCTGAGCGATCACCTGTGTTGGGAGGAGTTCAAGGTGCTAGTGCCCCGCCAGAGTATAGTAGTGAAGTGCGGCAATCGCCATCAGCTGTGAGACAGACGCAGGCGGTAGCGTATGGGCCAGATGGGCGGCCGATCTCAGATCACATTTACTCCTCAATAGACTCTGATTACTCTTCGCTGGAGCATGGCATGGCCCCGGGTAGGCGGCGGGACATGCGCCAGTGGCCCCCGCCACCTCCTCTTGTTGATACGGGCAACGCTGTGCAAGCTTACCTAGTCTAAACGGGCAACCTTGCCCACCTTCCAGTCAGAATTGTAAATATTGTAGATTTAGTAGCGCGCTGTAAATATTGTAATTATTAGTACATAAGTGCTATACCAAATGTATGTAAGTGAACTATTATTGCCTATTCGTTATCATGTGTATAGATATTAAAATTTTAAAGACTGCTGTAGTATATGATTGTAAATAGCGAAAACAAGTGATCATTCTATATTATTATCAGTAATATGGTTATTTATACAAATAAAAATTAAAATGATGAAGATTTATAATTTTATATTTTATTTTAAATCCCTTGATGATACTCTATAAATACACACCATGATTAGCATAACACACAAAATGACTAAACATTATGTCAGAAAATCATAGTAGACAGCTCAAACATTTAAACACCATTTTTAAATTATGAAATGACAAAAGAAATCACAACACACAATCACATCAAGAGTTAATTAAGTGAATGGCCAAACAAAAGGAGTCAGAGTAATATTAATTTAACAAAAAGCTCAACACGTTTCAATCATGATATTGCAAAATGTAAACAGAATTAACATATTTATGAAAATTCGATCATTGTACTCATAAAACACGTTCACCATACCGCTGTCACGACAGCGTCAATAAATATCATTAAATTGTGTATGTTTTAAAATTCATAGAATATTTCCTATATAATTATTGACTTGAGGTGATTCTGTTTCATATACAATATCACACGCAAATTAATATTTTAATAGTTGGTTACCCTTATTGGATATTAAATGATTAATAGTCTGTATTTCGTTATAATTATGGTGAACATTACACAAAGTAATAATATCGTACAGTAAAATCTCTCATATTACATTTTATGTTGCACAAAATGCACACGATGTAAACAGTTAATCAACTGGAACCTTATCGTTTATTTTTCTTTGTTTGCCATAATTGGGACGATACAATTTTATGATTGAAGACATCACAAAACTGGCCTACATTGAATTAAGAAAGAGTTTCTTCAGTATACACACAACAGAAATTTCAATTTTGGAATCGCTAATCAGCATTTAAACTAACCATATGCTCAGATTTTCCTTATGAATAAGCATGTAAATCTACAATTATAAACACACAATACTCAACAATAGATACTCTATCAATACATAAGCTGTGTATTGTTTTCAAAGACACAAAACCGTTAAGACTGATACATTATCGCTCATGAGCGTCTATTATATTGATCCTAAGCTTTCTTCACACACAGTTACTTACAGTAAAGTCTGTCACCACACTATAGTTGACATCCGGGTCGTGATCGCTGTTTGCTGTTATGATCACATCAGCTGGTTAACCAAATGTTCTTAGACCACAAGTACATCAGCTGTTGAGTATATTGCCATGATCAGCAAGCTTGACAAACCTTTTAGTGTTACGATGAACAAGAAGATGGTGCAGGCAACTTCTTTGAAAAAATCATTGTATTGACTTTCGCTCGACAAAGTATAACAGAAATATTGCAATATCAGAAAAGGGGTTATTGTACTTATAATTATGAACGACTTTTGCTATGGGAAAAACAAATGTGTGAGTGTGAAATCGAGAAAAAATGTTATCTGCCACATACATTTATGTTTGAATAACTCGACGAAATGGATTGAACGGCTGATTTCAGCGATTTTAGGTTTGATCCCATAGTAAAGGTTATTCATAATGATGGCAGTACTACTTTTTTGCAGGTTTGCGTTATTTATGTTACACCCTGGCACAATAAATATTTTCTCTTTTCGTCTCACACTTTTTTATATTGTGTCATCAACATTCTCAAGATGATTAATTTTGTTATACTGAACCAGACGTTTAAATCATCATAAATTCAATGAAAATGTATAGTTCCATTATAGAATACATATTTCATAAAGTATTCCTTAATACAAATTGACATGTCCCTTCACAAAATTTCTTAAGTACAAGAACGTGTGAGAGAAAATACATAATGCCCCATTTCAACTCAATTTATATTATAAATGAGGTTTGTAATACAAAATTTATAATATAAATGGGTTTGAGTGGATACTCATGTTTTTCTCACATATTCAAATGAAGAAATTTTGTGGTAGCTAACATCAATTTTTACGAGACAGTCTATAATGTATACTTAATATACTTTTGCATACATTATTTTTGAGGGATTCTTTCTTGCGTAGGTGTAGGTACTTGACGGACAGCCTGTATTCTAATATATAAAACGATTCCGATAATGATGAGTGACTGACAGACAGCGCACAGCCGATATTACTGGTCGTAGAAAGCTGAAATTTGGCATGTAGGTTCCTTCGGGAACGTAGGGGAGCACTAAAAAAAGATTTCCCGAAATTCCTATGGGAACGGCAAAAAGCAAGTAATAAATATTATTGAGTGTATAGACAACAGTCTTTTGGACTTTTCAAGAGTTTTTCTACATTTAAACTACATTTCGTATTTTCAAATATGTACATCATAACCAATATATCCCGATTTTGGCAATAAAATCTCGTTAAATCAGCTTAAGAGTGAGTCTTAAGCTGATTTAATGAGATTTTATTCATCTCAAAGACAGATATCATTACAGAAAACTTTGATATACATAAAGGTGATTGTTTGTTTTATGTAAATATTTATATCATGATGAAATTGCTTAGGAGATATAAATGGATGATGATAGTACATACGATTTAATTTAATTATTAAATTATATAAATTAAGTATACAGCATTGTTCCTAATTTCTCTGGTCACTAATAAAAGGTAAAATAAAGACACTGCCGATCTAATTTAAACTTTACGCTTATAGGAAAACAGGTGAAAATTAAATCAAAGTTACTCAACTGATTCTGTTCCTTTGAAAGTTTAATGAGTGGAATTAATGTCACGGTTAGGTTGTGCACTGTAGGGGAATTTCACGCGTAGAATAAACATAACAATAGTATACTATAAAGCCCACACGTAGGTATAGGTAGGTACAACCTTTTTGATGGAGTCTATACTTTATCTACATACTTCCACACCTTTTATCTTCAACCTATAAACAAATCAGTCGATAATTTTTCCACTGCTGTGTTCCTGTTTCCTTTCTGTGAGCTAGAGTGGGCCGTAATCCATTACGCGTGCATCTTTTTTTAGAATTCTTCTGTGTCAAATTACCTTCAGGATAATTCTTAATGTATGAAAGGTAATTTGGGGATTTTGACCGTGAAAACTGAAACAGAGAGCGTTTGAAGTGACCTTGACTGCATGGATTGACAGCAGCTCCCTTCATGTTTTCTTCACCAAGTTTTCACGGAAATTTTCACAGAAAAGCACTTCTGATATGGAAAAGGCATGACAAACAGCTCCAGCGGTCATTGTGTCACCCTATGATGTTTTTTTCTGACACCTATATTTTGTACAAAATAATGAGTATTCGATTGCTTTCGATAAATATTCAGTCTTAGGCCTGCACTCTCGACATGGTAGCGATTTTGATAATTTCTACTGCTCGTTGGAAACTTACAAAAAAATTCGAAATTTGCAAAAGTTTATGACAAAGTTCAGTAATTTGACCTTTGCTAGCGATGACGTTTAATGGCTTTGAATGTTAAGACTACCAAATATTGATACCTATTTTCAAATCAATCGTTCAATCGTTAGGACTTATCAACCGCATTCGGTCGGCAACTATGTCGAGATTGCAGGTCCTGGCAAAGCAACGAACCTAAATCAATAAAATTGTGAAACAAATTCATAAACTAACAGAAAGCTATCAAAATTGAATCAACTGGCCCCAAATCTTGGCACACAACACACCAAAATAACATATGAACAAAGAGAAGTAAAGTGACGTATTTTATTGTCAGTGGTACATTATTTACCATAATCGGAAATTCACTTTGGCGTGTGGCCAGTAAGCTTCCTATATCACTTGGGTTGAACGAACAAGATTCGTGTTTTCATTCGGTACTGGGAGTTTAAGAAAAATAAAGCTGGATTGTATTGTGCCAGTTGTATCAGTCAAGAATTGGGCAATGTCGTTGCCAGTATAATTTTAAATTCGGATACAATGAAATACTTTGGGCGTACCGGGTGCTCAGTATATTCTACCTATCTCTAGAAGTAATTTCTATAGAAGTGTTTAGGATTATCACACAGAGTTTTCTAATAGACGTTTCGCTTAAGATTTTTTACGTAACCAAATAGGATTTTTTTGTTTGTTTTGGTATCACTTCAAAATTATTTTCATTCAATTTTCATATTTTACTGAAAAAATCTAATTAGTCCATCAAAGAGATTTTCAAAAAATATTGGACACGTATTTTTTCTTTTTTCACGTAAACAATAAATGAAGACGACACAGTGCGTCGAAAACACGCGTGACGTCACTATATTGGTACAATTTTTACCAGCGAAGTGACGTCACGCGTGTTGCCTATACAGGCTTTTGTTTTATCTACTGCTGAGTATAGGCCTTCCTTATTAGTGCCATGTGTTTGTTTAGCTTGATTCCTTGTCGTCCAAATTTTTGCTGACCGTCATTCAAATTTTGTTCTAATATCAGTCTCAACAGCTTACAAATAACCATTTGATTACCGATTAACTCAGAATCAGATCCCGTTAGCTCAAAGCATAAAGCTATAAATAAATACATTACCCACCATAATCGGTAATTCGGTCTGGCTGACGGCCAGTAAACTTCCCGTATCGCTCTGTATAACGCGATACAAGAATCGTATCCATTACGAATGAATAATTGTCTCGGACGCTACAATGCTTTGTGGACGCCTTGCTAATGGCTAGAAAAATTAGGGAAACGGGACCGTGGCAGCTTGCTATTGAATTATGTTTTAAGTGTTTGTTTTGGATCCTTCGTGGATTATGATTGTGGAAATTTTAGCTTAATGGACTGTTGAATTGTCATCGATGACTTCCGTCCGATCAATTTGATCCCCTGAACATCTCAATCAAATAACACTAGGCTCACATATGTCATTAAAACCTACAAAAAGTTAGAATTTTAGTAGTCGTCCTCAGTTAATTGACGAATTAATTTCATAAATAAGGCTGTTACAGGATTTGTGTAACCTGTGTGTGACTACACAGGTTAATTAAGAATCTGTCTTAGCAGCACTTACCTTTTCTTGGTTCGTTGGTCAGGTATAGTTGATGAAAGGTTGTCATGGCCATTTTTAGGGTTCCGTTGTCACCAAGGAACCCTTATAGTTTTGCCATGTCCGTCTGTCTGTCTGTTTAGCTCAGAGACGCTTAGCGCTAGAAAGTTGAAATTTGGTATGGGTCACGTCATCAAAGTGGTAAAATAAAATATTGAAATACATTTTTTTTAGGGTGACCTCTCATGTAAAGTGGCGATGTTTTTTTATCGTTTACCCCATGGTGTGGGGTGTCGTTGGATAGTTTGTTTAAAAATATTGAGGGTTCGCTAAATTTATTTGCCGTCCAAGGATCCGTTTGCGACATATTAAGCTTTAAAGTACTAATTTTTGTTAGAGTCAAGTGTCCCGTCCCCCCCTCTGTCAGGTAAACCGTTGTTTTTGGAGACGTAAAAAACATTATGGTAGTAGCATATATAGCAAATTCAAAAAGGATAACTATCGATAGTTATCCTTTTAAATTTGCTCGTTAAGCCTAAGCAGGCTTAACGAGTTAATGAGTAATAGTCGACCAATTTACAAAATGGAACTGAGTAAGTGAAAAATCCTAAAAATTCCATAGAAAATTACTTAAAACAAAGTGCATTTGTAATGTAATAATAATTAAGTAGTCTTTGCTATTTCTCTGGCATGGTTTGGGAGACGGGTAAGTACGGAGGCCTACACTGTGCGTCGACATGCACTTGGCCGGTTTTTCTATGATGAATCGACACAATATTCCTGAAAATATAATAGAATTAAATATTATGAATGCGAAGTAACTCTGTCTGTTTGTTACCTCTTTTTGTCGAATGGATTTGAATGTAACTTATCCCGGTAGCATGTTCCCTTGGGATAATATCTGACTTCCACGCGGGCGGCGCCGCTGGCAAGAGCTACTATAATAATATGCAAGAGTCTGATTCACATGGCGCTTAAAACCAACTTAAACCAGACACAGAGTTAAGTTTAGACGAGTAGCTGTCGTCATGTGGACGCTTGATTATGCCAATTATCTCTCATTGAGCTGATGTACTCAATAACAGAGGAATGTTTGGATTAACAAATTGGACTAATTAACACTGGAATACTCGAGTTCGTTCTGAAGATTTGCAGCTGTAATTTTGTTGTTTATTTTCGTTTTGATTTTAGGCACTGGTTTTACAATGTGATTCGATTACTTAAACATCAATAGGTTGATGAACTGTCATGTTAATGTGTCTGTATGATAATAAGTAATAATAATAAGTATCATTTATTCTCTCTTCACAAAGCTGACTTTAAGTTAATGTGTACAAAAATGTCTGAGTTTGATGTTGAATTTTATTTCATCAATGACTGGGTTCTCAGTAATTCGTCTGTGGCGACATAGCGAAGCATTTAAGGTTATTTCATATTGATTGTCGAACAACCAAAATTCATAAAAAAAAGGTTTCGTTAACAAATTCATAGCTGAAAACCAACACCCCTAATAGCTTCATCCAAGTTACGGTCATCCATTAATCATATTTACTAAGACTCTTATCCTTAAACTTGCCTTTAAAATCATCCATCGGCTATAAGTATTATTTTTTCTATAAGCCCGTGGCACCGGACGCCACATCCGTCGAGGATCGTGACCAGAGTCAACCTTTGTCAGTCGGCTTAACACAAGCTCCTGGGTTTGAATGTTTAATGCCATATTAGCTCATACCGCATCTGATTTGACTACGAATTATCGTGTTACATCCCGCTCTTCAATTGTTTTAAGTGTTTTGATGGCCAGTTCCTGGTGGATATGGTGTTGTAAATCTCCGGTGTTTAATGAAGTCCTGGTAGTAGTTTTGTTGATTTTTGGAACGGTAGTAATTTGTTTGGTTTTAGTACGTGAGATAGTCGTGTGACAGTCAGCAGGTTTTAGCATCCGGAACCAACGCTTGATGTCTTTCATAAATATAAATTGCTGTGTTTTTGCACTGTTTTATATACAGCTAGAATCCCGCAACCTATTCCATAGTTTTAAGTATTTTGACGGTTATGAGTAAGTGGGAAGCTACTACTAACAAGTCCAACTTATGATAGTAATAAGTAATAACCAATGATCTTCTAAAGAACCCTTTTTGTTGCAAATTATACGATCCGTTTAAAATCTACTATTCATTCCGAGCAGATCCTTTAACTTTACTGTCATGTTCTATTCTAAGGGCATTAATAAAGCGAATTTAATGTCGAAACCCTGTTAGAAGATTTAAATTAGGTTTAAAACTGAAACTGAGCTCGACACCGCGATTCAATTACGACCCCTCAACGACACTTTTTGTAATTAAAACCTGGATAGAACTAGATTAAAATAACTATGTTTTTAAGTTATGGCTAACTCCTCCATTTTTATTGAATATCGCTCGAATGTGGGTTTCGAACTTTAAAATCTGCTTCTTCTGATAAATGAAAAACGGTTTTAGTCAATTTGAAAATGGAATTCTTAGTGTGATTAAAACTATTTTTCTCTTCAACGAATGACACTGGCAGAAAAGAATTCGAAAAGTATTTTGAAATTAGCATTCTATGTAATTTAAAAAGAGGCCGCGGCTATCAAATAACACTCTAAATTGAAATACGCAGCCATTTCTGCGTGATCGAAAGTCTTTATTAGTAGTAACTATAAAAAATAATGTACAAATAATATTTTATCACTTCTCGTGTTCAAAGATACTTTGCAATTGGCTGTTATAAAATACAGACTACCACTGGCCGTTACGTAGATTGTTTATATGCAACTGGACACATGGTAACTAAAGCACTCAGAACTGTACAACTGAATTTCAACCTTAACGTTCAATATTTAGGGTTCAAAAGTGAGTTTGTGTAAGCTACATCAATATTTTTGAAACCGAACGTGTTACAATTGAACTTGATTTATAAAATAATTAAAAGTTATGTACTTGGATCATGTTGTGCTTTTCTTTTGAGTTGTTCGTAACGTTCGAATGTTTTATCATCGCTACCGGGTTATTGGAGTGCATTTGAATTGGAAGAAATAATAATTGCTTTTCGAAAAGTTTTTAAAGACAGTCTTTTAAACTGCTGTGAGTCTTTGCCCAGTTGAGGGACAAAAAGGCTAGATAGATAGATTGAAAGTTATACAGATGTATGAATATGTCACCGGAAAATTATAAACGCCGTAAGATTGCAAAATATCGCGTGAAACTGTAAACTATTTTTGCTTAATAAAATACGGATATATATACAAAACGATTTTTTCTTAACATGCCAAGAAACTAAAATCTAATAAAGATTTACAACAATCTTAGAAGTCTGCAATTTTGCGGTGACATTTACATACATACAATAATATGTAGTTTTAGTAAAAATCTCTTTTAATCTTATTCCTCCTGAAAAAACCATTGAATTATCCATAAAATTGAACTCATTCACAATAAGTATTTACAATCATTACAATTCAAATTTACTCACCTGTTGAGTAAAAACAAAACTCGGCGATCCCAAACAACGCATCTAATTTGAAGACACTACCTACCGTCATAAACTAATCAAATCAAATATAGGTCGCGACATTGAACAATAAAAATAAAAACCGTACGAAATCAAATAGCACCCCGGAGCCTTGTTCAAACAATTAATACCAAAACAATTCTTAACTGTTGATTGCCATAGCAAATCGCGAAGTTTCGACGCAAAGCAATTCCTTTACAAAATATTAATTTTCAAATAATTCACAAACCTTCAGAGTGGCGCCTTGATTGAAATTGATGACAATAAACAAAATTCACTTTACTTGTTTTACTTCTTAGTAATTTGTTAATCGCTCGCATTCTTGTACGAATTTCTCGGGAATTAGAATGTCGGTATTTAGTTTGTTCGCACTTTGTATCGGTTCTACTGGTTCTTGTAATTTTTATGGTGTGAAACTGTGAACCTTTAGCGAGGTAGTTTATATAATTATACTATGGGTGCTCACCTGAGAAAGGGTAGCAGCATTCTCTGTGCATTGCAACAGCTACACTGCGATCGCCAACTCGCCCTCCAAGCGTGGCGATTATGGCAAACCCACACTTGGGGGAGGCGTATGTCCAGTAGTGGACGTCTTTTGGCTGGTATGATGATGATGATAATGATGGGTGCTTAACAATTAAAGCTGGCAAAAGTTGAATGCCAGTTTATGTTTTTAGGATTGAAGGAATCTAGGCAAGGCGCTGGCTAGCATACCAATCCACTAGACTAAACAAGGCATTTTGGACCAGTACCTACTGTTGATCATGAAATGGAGTTTACAGGTAACCGTGACTTTTGATTCAGTGCCAATATTGCCAGTGCTAATGTGTAAACTTTTACTAACGGATGAACCGTAAAATATGAAAAGAAAATCAGCTGTTCAATACATATTCAAGTATTTTATGTACGGATAATTCAATGAAATACGAACAAATCTATTTTCGCAATATCAGTGTTGATCCTTTTGTGATCAATTAAAGATATTCAACATTTCACGATAACTTTCTTCCTCTAAAAGATTTAATTCATCCAAAGAAAATGATAAGGTAAGTAAATCAGAGAACATCATGAAGTCCAAAAATTGTGCAGTGACTTCAAATTCATTCTATTCTTTTATTCAGATTTTTTAACCGACACAAACCTCATTAAAGTCCACAAATCAGTCGCTAAACACTTTTGATGAATACAAAAGCAATGTACCGAATGCAGGTTGACTCAGCGAGTCATTAATTTTCGCTATGACAGTGCAATTTCAACTGTTTGATATAAATTAACAACGTTTATGTTTGACCAGTGGCTGGCGATAACATTTTAGTCTATTGTTCCTACTGGGGTATTTGTTTTTCATATTGCTATACGAATGTAGGACTCGTTCTGATTGCTTAAATATAATATTGGCAATACTTAATTCCCTCGTTGGACCAACTGTGTCTAGTTTTTGTAAAATGTCAACCTGATTTTTGCTATTCCCTTAACTTTAAAACTCCTTCGTGTTTTTTTTGCGTTGCGCATTAAGATCAATCTTTTAGGGTTTCAATTTCCTCTGTTATCATTAGGTATGTGCAAACAACAAGCTTCATCATCATCTGCCTAGCTTTTTCACAACTATATTGGGGTCGGCTTCCAGTCAAACCGGATTCAGCTGAATACCAGTATTTTACGTGGAGCGGCTGCCTACCAGACCTCTACAACCCATTAATTGGGTAACACGGTATTCCTTGGCAAGACTGGAGTCAGAATATCTAGCTTCTGACTATCCATAACGACTGCCAAAGATCTACAAATGACAGCCGGGACCAACGGCTTAACGTGCTTTCCGAGGCACGGAAGATGGTCACCCATCCACAGACCAACCTCGGCAAACCAAAAAAAACAACAAAAACGCCTCCGAACCTACTTATTTGTCTCGAACAAAGTCATGATGAACTTTTCACTTATTCTCAACACAGACGTGATCACTTTTACGATCCCATTAAACCTGAAGAAAATAATTTCTACTGAGCTGTTCACATAAAGTAAATTCATCACTCTACAGCATTTTTGTCAACTGTGCTTTTACCTGATACTTACTGCCAGTTTTACGACGAAAGTTGGCATCATTTCCTCTGTCGTTAAGACCTGTTTTTATGGACATTCTTCTTGCAAAACTCTTATTTTTTTAGTATGTAAAATAAAACATGTACCTACACTGACATACATATAAAATAACGTTACACCTGAAGTTCCCTGAAGTTTTAGGCAGAAATGAATCTATTGTACACCAATATTCACCAGATAAGTTCGAGACCCATGCAACAGAGAGCGAGCCTCTTGTCGTGTCACTAACGGAGCACAAATCTGGACTGCTAATGATAAATTGCTCAAAAATTCAATAACAGGTTGTTTGTATTAACGCTTGTTTTTTTTAATGATGGCACTCCACCCAGGGCGGAAGAAGTCCTTTGATTATTTCAAAGGACTTCTTCCGCCCTGGGTGGAGTGGAAGGGCGTGTCAGACTCTACTGACTAAAACCCATCCGTGTTCCTTTTAAAGCCCTTTGCGTTCTAGGGCCACGGTGACTCATTCGAACAAATTCCGCAACCCTGGCGAAATCCTGCGACCACAATACCAACGAGTAGATACTATGTTAGTAAAATTGTAACAAAAATATTTTGTTTTATTTTTCTGGCCAATAGCAATAACAACTAGCCAGGTTCGTTTTGCTTTTACACTGTAAAAAGATTGAAGCTGTCCTAGTTTTCGAAAGTTTGCCCGGTACCCTAGGAAATTGCTTTATCGACTTTTTTTTCATGGAACAACTCTACGTATGCTAAAGCTTCTACTGAGAGTAGTTTACCAATTTGTTTGAAATTATTTGGCTCAAGCAAAGTTTGGAGGAAGTGAGTTTTAGGAGAGGGAGAAGGAAATACATTAAGTACCAATTTATAATTAGGTACATATTTAGATCTAATTGGTTTATGGTATGGAAGCTGGCTACACTATCATAGATCATAATATCAACTCCATTTACGGAAGCAAAACAATCCATGCCATTATAAACTGTTTAACTTTTTCCATAATCATAATCACAAACAATAAAACATTAAAGACGCGTGCGAATGTTTTTCTACATTCAATCGTCATTCACATAAATGTTCTCAACACCATTCATTCATTCGCTCTAATGTCATTCACACATCATTTGCACCTGCCTTAAGAAACCGTTCACTATTTTGATCTAGACCAAACTCTCACTCTGTGGTTTTTGAAATTGGACCCATACGTTATTTTAAACGTTACTAAATCGGTTACGCTCCAGTAGGAGCATATTATGTCGTTACTTTCTCTCTATTCAATAAAATAGCGCTCATTACTGGACTTTCCATATTTTTTGGACTTTTTGCCCTTTGTGTGACTAAATTGATGTCACGCATTCATTTAAATATCGGGAGTTGAGGTAGAAAATGATGCATCATTTTGGTGCAATTGTATCTCTGCAGATGATGACAGACAATCACATTTTTTCCATAGGTATTATTACTAAACAAGTAGTTAGTGCATTTATTTTATAGTTCAACAAAATTGCATTAACTATTTCTAAACTTTGATTCTAAAACAAATTCGCGTGTTGATTGTTGGCATGAAAGCTAAACGTTTTATCATTCGATTCCGCCTGACAAACACCTAGTTTCATAAACCGGTTGTTTTACCTTAATCTGGTAAAATAATTGTATTGTGCAATTTAGTTGTTGGTACGGTACGCATTTAATCGATTTCGGCAAGAAATTGTTGAATGAACTTTCATTATTTTAATATTTGCATGAGTAGTTAACAACAGTTTTTAGACTTGGGTAGAAATATAATACACTCGGTGAGGATAATAAATTGATGACATAAAACACATCAAACCATAACTTAAAAAAAAATAGAACATTTTCAACGGAAGCATTACTTGATCTTTCATGTAAAATTCATTTGAAAAATGAAGTACCTACCTATTATGGAACATATATATATATCCAAAACATATCGCCTTTTCTACTCACTCTGGATGAGCATTTATTATTTTTATCATAAACAAAAGCATTTCTCCTGTACCGCCGCACGCCATAGGTACATCATAAAAAATACAACATAATAAAAAAACAAGACAGCCCAAATGTTTTGAAGCGTGATTTTAATGCACCTTTTATAGCATCGAATAAAGTGATTACCACTCGTCACATTATCGATACAAAAGGTTCATCTGAGCGTGAAACACGTTTCATTTTCAATACGAACAACACGCGCGTCGCACGGGGCTAAATCAACTTCACATCTGAGCAACCAGTCTTTTTGCCACGTCGACGTCTAAGTAAAACAATTGACCATAAAATTGTCCGTACGTGTCCCTCACAAAAAGAGAAAGCCTCGCCCGGGTCCATTCTAATGTCCCGTTTCTAAGAACATTATGTCTTATTTAAGAGATACGACAAAAAATAAAATAGCTCGCGAGACGTGAAAGAATAAGGCGAAATGGGCCATAAACGCTGCCCCGTCGTATCTAAAGACAAAAGTCGTAGAGCTACCGGCGCAGAAATATTTGGGATGTTGTAAAATGCGTTTCTAAGTTTATTGCGACATTGTTACACATAACATTTTTTCCCATTCAACGAGTTTTGACAGCGGAACAATGGTAATTTCAGCTTCTGTTTTATAATGAGGAGCTGAGCGACAAAAGCTTTACGATATTTTGGGATGCCCGCCGTTACGCTTTTGTTTTGACGACGCGACAAAGGTCTTATTATAATATTGTAAACACGAACTTCATTTCGAAGTTAAGCGGGTTCCATAAATTGCATAATATTCTTTATCATTTCTTTTCTTTTAATCGTTCCTAACTGTTATTCTGGTATGACTAAGTCTATTATGGGTCAGTGTTGCATTTAAATTCCCTATTTGATATTCCTTCCTCTTCGTCTGTCTATCAAACTCAAAAAATCACAGAATAGTAGCATCGAAACACGTTCAGAATTCGAATCAGTCGCAATTAAAATAACAATGAACTATAACTTTTTGCGTTATTAAACCCCATAACTTGTACACTAGTGCTATAAAACGTACTGGTATTAATTTTCCAGACTCAAAAGAAAGCGCCACAGATTATGCGACAAAAAAGTCGTAAGGGGTGGTTAAATCGGTTTTTTTACTGCTGTCGGCATTACACATGCGGAACCGACAGACCAGAACCGATGTTGAACCGATGTCATGCTTCAAGCCGACAGTGGCTTTGAAAAGAGCGGTTCGAAAATCAAGTTATGTGACATCAAGTAGTGTATGCCATGTTGTTTTCATTTCTGCCATGGATGAGATCGATATTTTAATTGAACAACAAACATAATGTATCAACGTCTGTCCAAAATTAGAATACTTTGAGTTTATTTAAGTCAAAATTGAGTAGGCAGACATACAAAATAATGTTGTTGGACTAGTTTAAGCAAGTTAAACATCAATATTTTACTGTCTGTGTTTTGTCTGCCAATGTTGACTTTTATTGCCTTTCTGGCCAAAGAAAATATGGCTGACAAATACAACGTTGACAATGACAGTCCTAAAAGACAAAAAAATAAATGAGCAATAACGCCATTTCAAAAGACAAGGTCAAAATCTTTGCCTCTCTTCTATCCATGAAAGCTACCGCTATTTTTACAGCCCCAAAAACTTTTACTGTACAGAAGCGAACATCGGGACTATTTCGTGACGTCCTGTTTATGCCAAACAGATTCGAACGTATCCCGACTATTCCCGACCCTATTCGAACTATTCGGTAGCTGTCGATACACATCAAATAAAATTTAATTCGCCCATTTTTTGCTGGGGTCACCAGAGTAAAAAACGCTTCTATTGGAGGATAAGTGGAGAAGGTGTGATATGTGAAGAGGACGATGGCATGGATTTTGATGCTGTGATTTTTTGCTCATGATGAATAAAAGAACTTATGAAATCATTTGTACGGAAGGAACAAGAGGCAATAGGATAGGACGATTGGACACAAAATATTCGGTAATTCGGAAATTAAAAAATGTCAATTCGGACACTGTGTCCGAATGGTCAGTAAGCCGGCAATAGAAACGGGTCGCTATTAATAGATAGTGGATCTTTGCCTGATAAGCAGCATACTGGCATGCAGTATGTATGAATGAGTTCAGTCATACAAACCAGTGATAGTGTCTGAAGAGTGAATTCTACAAAACTTCGAAAGACCCATTCGAACAGTGTGAATGTTTACATAATGTTAACCAAAATCCTAATGTATAAAGGCCGTAATATCGTCATGCCTGTGACTTGCACAAACGGATACATGTAGCTAGTAAGCCATTGTGCCATATCTAGTTATGATTTGTGAATGTGAATGGTATTCAAGCTACCCCCATACTTCTAAGCAAGTTACAGGCATGTGTACGGCTTGTACTGATATCAAACCGCAACTTGTATTTTTTACCAGAGCCTTAAGAAATACCGCGCCAAAAAACCAAACTATTATTATATCTCCCAATCTATCTAGTTCCCATTGCGTTGCCACGTTTGTATGACATCCCTCATTAAACACATACTACTGCGGGAAATCGTTACCGGCAAACACATGTTTACGTCTATTCATTGGTAGTTTATTTGAAAAGTTCCAGCCAATTGTGTCCCAGTTTTGTCGTAAATCATTCTAGTACTCCTGTTGCTTGTGCTACCGAAGTTCGGCTATTCCTTTTATGATTCTTTTGTTTAAAACTTTTATTGGCTCTGGCCGTTCCAAAAACTAATTTATTCAGGAGCCTTAACCATCAGCCTTTGGAACTTGGAACTTCTCTACTTCGAAAGGTCCCATTTCGCTTTTTACGTTTTACGATTATTTTTTCTTCAGAGTGTAAATGTATCGGATTGGAGTAAATGCTCCGTTTAAGTTTGTGCTTTTATTGTTTTCGTTGTTAATTCTTTGTTTATTTATTTGTTTGGCATTGTCGTCTTTTTTATGACTTTCTAAAATAGTTTCGGGTTCCCAACTGAGATCGATGAAAAGTTACCATTGAAGGTAGGACAGTAACATTAGAATGTATTAGTATATCATTATGTTGTTTACATAATAATCTATCTAGTCCACATTCCAAGATAATTTTCAAAGTTTCCACAATTTAAATAATTTTACATAGGTTGCTGAGAAGTGCGAAGCTTTTAAAAAGCAAAAATTACAACCGATAGTTTCCCATCAAATGCCCATATTGAACTCCAAATATTTTCAATAAACCACACTCACAATCAACACCCAAATGGGTTTATCAAATGAAAATGTCGAAAACCTATTAAGGCTTGCGTAATAGTTCGGAAACCTTATCACTTGATAGACGAGTCCTAATAAAATTTTATGTCACACTTTCTATAATAACCGTTTCGTAAAGATAAAGCGTGCGCAATGGGAATGACTCTATTCAACTCTGACATTATGTATGCAAAGAGCAGTAAACCAACTTGATCGTGATTCGTGAGTAAAGAATTCATTAGTAGAGACGAAGTTATAAAGCCAGTCATTTACATTTGGAAGTTAAAGGAGATTTAGTTCGACGTAAAGTTCGATGAATCTATCATGGGATGGTGATTTATTTATGTTTAATTTTGCATGATAGGAATAAAGGTAGATGCAAATATGTACAACAATGTCCACGAAATGTACAAATGAGACCAAATCAATCTAAAAATAAAGCAACAGTTTTAGTTTAGTATCCTACAGGTAATATAAGATATTAAACTCACAAATACAATAAACATCAAAAACCTGTAAATTCCCCTCTGGTTGACCAATATTGATCTACGCATCTTCACTTGACCAACGCCGCTTTCATACGTCAATGCGGCGGCGGGTAGCGTGAAAATACCTAAGTAAGAACACAACGGATTTCATAAAACATACCTAATGAGTTTTTAAAGTTATTAAGGCAAATTACCATTGAAACGATGTTGGGTTCTAAAGGTGTGTAATAAGTTACCGTGATGTGTTGTGGGCGTTCAGAAAGATCAGATTTAAGCCGCTAGGAAAGCTTCTGTATTGCAGCCCGATTAGCCTTATGATTTATTATGGACTATCTCAGTTTTTGCTGGTTTGACTGATCTTTGGCGGCTCTTGGGCGAGTCGGGGTGATTTGTGGGACTTAGCAGAGTGATGTGTGGTGTAATTGCTTCGAGAATATGTCCTGTTTTTGTTTCGTTAGTCAACTGTTTCGGTGATGTTTATGTTTGAAGTATTTCGGGTGCGTGATTTTGGCTCAAGTCTCGGAGCTAAAATCGCGTTTAACACAAGATTTTGCCTGGGACTTCGTACGCGCTTGTCCCGTTTTTACCTTTCCCGTATTGTCTATAGCTTTCCTCGTGAATGTGGCTATCATATACAAAAGAATTTTTGAAATCCGACTGGTAGTTCCAGAGATTAGCGTGTAAAAACAAACAAACTCTTCTGCTTTATTATATTAGTATAGATTATGATAGGTAAAAAGTGTGCCGTCTTAAATACAAAATATGTTTATATTTTTATAATTTTCAAGTATAAAATAGAAACAAACTTCTGAATAATTCAAGATGTCAATTTTAATAAACGCCAACTTAAACAACAGAAAACTGTTAACAACTTTGAAGACATTATAAATAGTAAACCAGTCAAAGTTTGTACAGTTACGATCAAAAGTCGTTCAATATTGTTACGGAATTTAACTCTCATTCATTTATAATGTACTTACGTAGGTACCAGCAGGAAACAAACTTGAAAAAACTTTATCGATGATCGTTTAGGCCGAGCGGTACCACCGAAATGGTTATTTAATGTGAAAAAATTATAGAACTCTTTTTATTTGGAGGTTCTGGTTATGACTGACTTAATTACCGGTTTACTATGATTTATTATATAATGCAGGAATAATTTTTGAGGCAGTCCAATGACGTATGACTGGTCTTGCTGGGAACAGGTTAGGCCGCCGCTGGCGTTACGAACATGACCATAGAGCAAGTAAATGAAGCTTTTGTAGAATTGTTTATTAGAAAATAAATTGAACGGGTAGATCGTAAAATTCTGACATGATAAAGCTGCTGTTTGCAATAAAATCTACCAGACAGAGCCTTTGGCAATCAGGCTAACGGTTGCGAGGTGATATTTGATTTAAGAGTCCCTGATTAAATAGAAGTAACACTGGAATTGAAACGTAGGTTAGTTAAAAAAAAAAAAGAATTCTATTGCAAAGCTAAGATTAGATTGAGGTAAAACTTTTATATTAACAAAGTATAACGTATAAAAATAATGTCGAAACTTTTTAAGTAACTTGTTCTATCAAATAAGTCATAATTTTTCGTTTGACTTTATTAAACTTTTGTTCGAAAAATAACTTATTATAGTAAAGAAACAGTACGTAATTGAATTTAAGCACAGCTGTTTTTGTTAAATTTACAAAAAATATTGCAGTTATTTTAAAATATATTTATTTTTATATCTACTGTTGAGTAATTGGATTACTTATCAACAACCATAAAAAATACACCCTTTATCAGCATAAAATACAAAAGTTTACGTACGTTCCATTCAGATAATATCTGAACAAATAAATATTCTTTACAACTTAATTCTATACAAACATATTTTATCGAGTAGTTACAGGGTAAAATGTTAATGAACATAATTCAGAGAGCTATCGCGCATCTGCATCGCTAATCTATGCACTATAGCGTATGCCTCGCCTTTCTACTTGCGCCTGAGTCGGCTTGAGCTGCTCCGGTTATAAATAATACCATAATGACAAGGAATTACCCTGTTCTTCCACACTACACGCTAGACGTTCCCGTTCTTATACTTGTTCATTATACTCAAGGTCTATACCTACTTACGGTTTTATATAATGTTAGGAATTATTGAGAAGGGAAATTCCATGTTGCGCAGAAATTATTCTAGTGTAGTGTAGATCGACTTTAAGTTTCGCTGTCTTGGGTTTGTTGGTTGTAGTTATGGGGAAATTGGTGGTGTGAGTTGAGGTTCTTTTATCAATTACGTGGGGATAATATTATTGTAACATTGTTTGTTTGTTTTATCAGTGAAACAGTATCAGTTCTGGGTAAATTCAGCCATAACAACCAACTTGTATAAATGCACGAATAAACCAAATGTAACTTCAGCAAGTTACTTTTCATTGTAAACAGTGTTGAGTATTGATAGAAATATTCAAAAGTTACTAAACGTCTGTACTGTTCACCTCCACACTTCAAAATGCTTGACGTCATCCTTTACCATCCAAAATATTTGTATAGGCTACGCATCTCAAGAAATGTTTCCAGTAATCCACTACATTGTCCCTCTCACAATAGCGGATCAGCACTAAGGCCACAATGACCTATCTGCATTAGAACAACAATCAATTGTCCATTTCTCGTAGCTCCTCGTATTACTACTACCTAGTGACGTCATGGATCTCGTTTGCCACACAAGTGGTGATTATTTATTGGCCCGTCTGAGGGTGGAACATTAAAACAATGTTCTTATAAGAACACGAGTCGTTAATTATGAACAAACATGACGCTTATGACGGTAGTGGTACAGGAGTTGGGACTGGAACCTGTATGGTTAATTGTGTATGTGTGTGTGTCATGGAACCTGTATGTCAATGTCGTGAAGATGCTGCATCCAATTACAATGATTTAAGTTCTTACTTGATACGACATTTTCCCGCTTTTTCAAGTTTTTATTGTTCTACTACAGAACACGAAACACTTGAAAAAGGGGGAAATGTCGAGAGGAAAGGTTTGAGTATAAATATGGATAGCTATAAGAGTAGTCGAAGACCATAGAAACGATGGATGAGCTGTATGAAAGATGAAACTGTGATGATTGTGTGGGGCCCAGGTTCTCAGCACCCACGCGTATGCACTGGATTGGAGAAGGATCACCTTGGTTCACAAAGAAAACTCGCGATTCACTTGAACACTATTTATTCTTGATTATTAACTGAACTTTTTCACACAAAAATACAAAAATGTTCTAGACCTATGCATTTTACATGGTCGCAAGTAGTGGCGGGGCTGAACTATCCCAACAATTACAACAGCCAATACAAACAATCTTGTTTTCGGACTATTTTCTTCTGACCAATCAGAGGCGTCCGTCCTCTCGACAAGTCTGTACAGGTTCGTACAAGTTCTGACTTGTCGAGAGCGGAGCTGGTGGTGGATCATAACAAATGCAAAGTAACTACTTTGAGTTTTACAACTAAATAACATTTTACAATTAGAAATTACTGATCACAATGATTTTCTATCCTCTATTTACATGTTTTAGACACTACAATCTTATCTTATGTGCTATATACATGAGATACACTGTCTTTCGAGATCACTGCTGTGTTTATACATAATATGGGCGTCCTACACAACTACTGTGTTTGTACATATGGGGCGTCCTGCACA